>JAQMYL010000012.1:23495465-23531415 GCA_030014365.1 Clarias pachynema
AGTTATTGGAGACTCAGGTAGACTTGTAGGAAATTCCAGTCCTGAACTATCGGACTGTCAAGTCCCCAGGGAAACAGTTGCCAACACCAGTCAAGGCCAGAACCGTCGTCTAGGTAGAGAGAATCATCATATCTGTGTTCTGTTTTTAAGTCCCGGTTTGGCTTGAACGCTTCTCATATATAAATTAATAATGATGCTTATTCCGGTTCCTAATTTTCTTATGTATGTTCTTCAACAAGATTTTTTATAGTCATTATGTTTACAAACATTATAGCCACTTAGAGCACCTAATTTCAAATATTAACCACCATGTTCCATTCACAATAAGACATTTGGATTAAGGCTGGTATAGATGAAAGGGAATGCCATCTCATTTGCTCAGTAAGTTAATTTTCTCTTGGCATAGCGTAGATGCAGCTCACAGACATAGCTCATATTCTTTAGCGTACAGAATCTATACACAAGCTCAGAGTGAGATCTGGCCCTGCCAAAGCAGCTGAGCAACAGCTAGATCTTCACACTTGGATTTTCAACACCCTCTTCTCAATGGCTCTCCAGACCCCCTAATCAACCCATTAATTCTTGAGGCCAGAGCCAGATGGGCCTATACGCATGCCACATAATGCTCCACAAATTCTCCTTCTCGTGTCAGAGGACATGTCAATGTTGACATCTTCGGTGAGAGGATAAAGTGGAGTAATATTTTTCTAAGGGTGAACTGTGGGACCAGCAATCAGGTCAGCTTGTGTTCTCTCCTCAACAAATTTATCATGAGTGGATGACAGTAAGGTTAAGTCGATGTGCTAGCTTGCTTGCCAGCCACGTCCAGTGCTGTCTTTTGTGACTTTGGACATGTAAAAGTGAGTGAAAAACAGCTATTTATTATGTTTTATAACCACAGACAGACTTAATAAACGTATATATCATGCAGGCACATGCGTTTATATTCATCATGCATTCATCATGTGCATGAAGTGGAATCCGTGCTTTCCAGCAGCAAACCTCTTTGGAGATCAGTCTATTTAATGTATGGAGTTCACAGTATAAAAAAGCTCTGAGACAATATGATGTCCGTTCTGGTGCGCAGTAAACACCATGTAGCGTTATTCTCTCCCAGCCTCTTCCCGGAGTTGCCTTTAAACGAAGTCAGCTGACCCCGCTGTGTCACCGGGATTCCCCTCGCGATTTGGAGGCTCAGTCTCATGAGAGTACAGTATAATGCAGAACCAAAACACCAAACCTACGGTGTATAAGACTCACTTTGTCAGACTTATGAACGAATCAAACTTACAAACGCGCTCCTGGAATTGGGCTCAATTGAACCCTGAAAGTGTGAAATCAGCAAAGGAAAGTGTACTATGTAGGCATACAGTACAAGGCAATATGGATTCACATCTCTCTGTTATCATTTCAGTATCATACCCGTTTAGAATGAGCATTTTACATTTCAAAATGTACAGAAGGAAATCACAGGGAGTCAGTTTGCATGACCTGATGCAGCTCATGAAATGAATAATAACGTTATCTGTAATTAGCATGTACTGTAAATGGGAAATTTACATTGTATTGGGAGTGCTGGAGTGTCAGGAATGGATGTTTGGGTTTAAATGCTGAGAGCAGTCCTTTTCTGAGGTTAATGTAGTAGACTGTGTGGCTGATCTTGTAATAGACTGATTTTATAGAAATAGCACACGTACGAGGTGCTTAATCAGCCAGGCCATAAATGGGGTGAATTTTGGTCACAAAGAATTCTACAGCCTAGCTGAACAGATGGACCAGATGCTGAACAATATTTCTTTTTTTTTTTTTATACAGGATATTGGAAGAAGTAAATGTAAATGCAAATGTAAATATAAGTAGACTGCCAATATGTATTGGTTTGGACCCTGCACTGAGAGTTAATGCAGTTGTTGGGTTGACTTGAGACACCTCAGCTGCAGGTGACTGCACACCATAATCCCCTACTGACTTCTAACGTGTTCCAATCCAGAGTCTCAGGTACCTGGAATGCCCAGTTCGCTGCAGGTGCGCCCGCTGGTGAATAGCATCGTGGTGAGCTGGACACCTCCAGAAAACCAGGACATCATAGTGAGAGGTTACAGCATCGGCTATGGTATAGGCAGCCCGCACTCACAGACCATCAAAGTGGACTACAAACAACGCTACTACAGCATTGAAAACCTGGGTGAGAACCTTACATTTAAACTGCACTAGAGATCATTTTCCTAAATACAGCACTTAAGTGATAATCTGGTAAAAAGGTAAATTTTCAAGTATCACCTTTAAAGTAATGGTTTTTAAAATATATATATATATTTGAAGGAGGAATTGAATAATTAAAGATAAGAGTGTGTTGCGGGACAGTGATTGATGTACTGATCTCCCTCTCTAGACCCAAGCTCACACTATGTGATTACGCTGAAGGCTTTCAACAACATGGGTGAAGGAATACCTCTGTACGAGAGCGCCATCACCAGGCCTCAATCAGGTATACATGCTCATCAATATTAGTTGGGGGATAATTTGGCTTATGACTAATGTTTCATTAATGCTGAAAAAAAGGCAGGTGTTTATTTCTATTAAATTGTTTCGTGAAACCTGCATCTGAAAATCACTGCCATAAGGCTAAGTTGAGTTTTAGGGGACATTCTATTTTTTGCACCTTTCTGCATAAGTGCTTTTTCTTATCCACAATGTGGTGTAATGCATGTCTATATACAGCTCAGAGTGTAGAAAGACCAGCCTACAGTGTTTATAAAGGTCTGGTTGGACTCATGTGATGTCTGGGATTGTTAAACCTACATTGGAAATTCTACTGTGCACTTTTAACCACATACAAAAAAAAGAGAGGTCTGTCTCCTTAATTTGGTGTTTTGTCAGAGCAAAATATGTTTGTAGGGGTGCCAAAACATTTAGATTCGGGTTTATAGTAGGAATGCTAGGAATAGCAATTCCCCTACATGTCAGATGGTTTGAAGTGTGCCAGCCGATTTAGAGAAGAGCACCAAAGAGGAAGAAACAGAGTGCGCTCTTGCAGGAACCCTGCTGACCTGTCATGGCTCTAATATCAGCTTGCTTCAAAAGTTTTGGAAATTCTTTAGGGACAGATGTGAGAGCGTAGAACATCAGCACACCCTGACCTAGAAATGAACAGCTAGCTGGGAGACAAACCCGGGTTTTAAATGTTTATGGCGTTTATGCATCTGATGCATGTGATGATACGATAAGAACCATATCCAGAAATACAACACAACTACAACTTTTATTATGAGGCATAATCTTTTGTCCTCACAAAATATACAGTATCATAAACTACATGGAGAAGCACTACAGAGAATTTTTTCAGTTCCAGTTATGTTGTCGAATGATATAATTGCTTTCAACTGTTGTACTGCTGTGAAAAGGAAAAGAAAAATATTCTCCTCCTCTAATATCTCTTTTTCTCTTTGCCTTCCTGACGTTGCATTCCTCCCCACCTCATTTCCATGCCACCCTGCTTCCAATCCCGCTTCTTCCATTTTTATGTTGCTGATGCTTTTTGTAATCCATTGCTTGTTCCATGATTTATTAATACCATACCGTGTTTGCTGCTGCCAGATCCCATAGAGCCAGATATTGATTTATTTAAAATGTATCATCATACCCCTCATACCCCAGCACCCGAGCCTTCCCCCATGCTTCCCCCAGTGGGCGTGCAGGCCTCCGTCATCAGCCACGACGCCATTAAAGTCTCCTGGGCTGATAACTCTCTGTCCAAGAACCAGAAGATCACCGATTCCAGATACTACACAGTCCGCTGGAAGACCAACATTCCAGCCAACACCAAATATAAGGTACTACACTGTGGACACATAGGGAAGGAATTTTATTAATTGTGGTCATTGGCAGTGGTTTGTAAAATGTAATAATATTACATCATAAATTAGTTGTGCTTAAGCATACAGTAAGTGTACCAGCTTGCTGTTGTTTATTTCAAAGCCTTATAGTGCCCCCAAGTGGTCAACTTTAAACAATAAATCTAAAGGATTTGTCATTGAATAGTAATGACAATAATGATTTTAGATAACTTAGTATATCCCTGGGCATGTTCGCTTATTGTGTATTTTGGTCATGTGTACAGGTTGCCAACAGCACCACTCTAACATACACAGTAACAAACCTGAAGCCCAACACACTGTACGAGTTCTCCGTCATGGTGACCAAGGGCCGGCGCAGCAGCACGTGGAGTATGACTGCTCACGGGACCACCCTGGAGACTCGTAAGAGCTTCACCTAGAAATCACTTATCTGTTGATTCTCAACCTGCTGAATATACAGAATACAAACTCACTTAAACACTCTGTACAGATGACAGCAGACATTTAAAGTCACATTGACAACAATTACTTAGGGCAGTGGTGGTGGCTCATGTGATTGAAGCTCTGAGTTGCTGATCGGAGAGTTGGGATAACGGAAAAAGTAATACTTCACAGAAAGTATGATTCTTTAAAATGAGTCCATTTTTTTAATCTATAAGTGGATTAGGATATAAATGTAGGGGCGGGTGAGGCATATTTCATTACAATTGAATTAAAAACTTCTCACATTTGCACTTTGTTCAGTTGAGATGAATGCAAAAGAGAAACATATTTTACTTCAGATTGCTTTTGTTGGTATACAAAAATGATAATTTCATGATCTGTGTTTCACTGCAAAACATGATAAATCCTTTTTTCTTTTTTTTTTTTTTACTTTAACTCAATCTGGAAAATTATTTTAAAGTTGTCTATTACGAAACCCCCCCCCCCTTTTTTTTTTGGCAAATCTTGATAATCCTATACTGTATTATAAACTTGTTTTTGAACATGAATTTGTGATTTATGAGCATTTCATAGCAAAACATGACACATCAAAAACAAAATCACATTTCTTCCTCCTGCCATATAATAAGTAAAGACTGTAAAATAGTTGCTATGAATCACTTATATGAACATTTTTATAATAAAAAATTGGGAGATGGATTTGTAGTCTTTTGCAAAATGATACACAATTCACACTAATATGATAAACAGTTATGACAAAAATGTTGGTTTATGTTTTTTACTGTAACTCCATTGTTAGTCTTGTAACTACCCTGTTTTTATCTCATTAGGCAGTAAAGCACAATATAATCAACATGAATAATTAATAACCTATAGTATGAAGGCTAGGTCTCAGAGTTGTCTATTTACAGATTTTTATCTCCACAGTTCCTACATCTGCACCTAAAGACGTGACATTGGTGAGTAAAGAGGGTCGTCCACGCACCATCAACATCAACTGGCAGCCACCATCTGAGGCCAATGGCAAAATCACAGGTAGCTCAACACTGCAAGAACTAAATTCAGCACAGCTTTAACACACACACACACAAAAAATCACTTGCTGATTTGATTTTGATTTTGTCCTCCACCTTTTGTACTCTAGGCTACATAATTTACTACAGTACTGACGTGAATGCAGAGGTACATGACTGGGTTGTCGAGCCGGTGATGGGGAACAGACTGACCCACCAGATCCAGGAGTTAACCCTAGACACCATGTATTACTTTAAGATCCAAGCACGCAACTCGAAAGGCATGGGGCCGCTTTCTGACACCGTGCACTTCCGCACACCCAAGGGTATAACAGGACTTGAATTCTGAAATGGTCAAAACCAAATTCATGTTGTGGATTAACCGTGTCATAAAATGAATTTAAGTCTGTCTGCAATAATCACATTCTTTTTTTTCACTTCTGGGATTTGTGTGCTTCTTCCAGCTGAGCCATCTGACAAAATGTCAAGTGATCAAGGTAAATGTCTGACCTTCTTCATCTTTATTTCTACTCTGTTTGTCTGTTCTTTCTGCTCTTATAAGAATTTACATACTCAATTTGCTCCTAACTGTTTTACCCTGTTGTCAGTAGGCATTCCAGGGAAGCCAGGTGGACGTTCTCCCCTGCCAGATCAGGAATTTGGATCCCCCTTAGGTAAAGCTACACACACTGATGCGTATAACTCTCTCTCTCTCTCTCTCTCTCTCACACACATGTCCTTTCACCTATGATCTTTCCTCTCTCATAGATAAGCCAGGAATCACAGGCAGACAGGACAACCACATGCTGGTGATCATCATCATCGTGTCTGTAGGAGTGTTCACCATCATCACTGTGGTAGTGGGTGCAGTCCTGTGTACACGCCACTCCAACTCCCATCAGAAAAAGTAAGGGTTCACACCCCTCTTCTCCACATGTAAACATGAGATATAGACGTAACATTAAAACTACAGAGGTTTTTGGTTTCCCTTGTGTACCCGGGGTGGCTCTGGTCCCTCATGGTATGGCTTCACAGGACCTCTGGTGGTGTGCTGTGGTGTCTGGCACCAGAATACTGGCAGCAGTTGCTTTGGGTGCTGTAGGTTGTGGGGTGGAGCATCTGTGGTGCATCCTATAGGTGCTCAGTCGGATAGGGCTCTGGAGAGATTGGAGGCCAGGTCAACAGTCCTGCTATGCTCTGTGCATGGTGGGCTCTGGCGCCTTTCTATCATGGCCAGCATTGACTTTTTTCCAGCAATTTGTGCTACGTTGACTTTTCTGTGGGGTAAGAATGCACAGGCTGGCCTTTGGTCCCCACGGGCATGGGCGAGCCTCATGGTGCGGTCTGGTGGTGGTGTTGATGTTATAGCTTATCGGTGTATACAAAACAATTTCAGTGTAAATTTGATGTAATAATTTCATGATCGCTTGTTTCTTTCTTCTCTGTAGGAAGCGAGCTGCCAGTAAGTCCAGTATCGCCTCTCACAAGTATAAAAGCACCTCAAAAGACCTGAAGCCTCCGGACTTGTGGATCCACCACGAGCGGCTGGAGATGAAGTCTATAGATAAATCACCTGAGCCCAATGTGTTGATGACAGAGACACCCATCCCCCGCAGCACACACGAGCCGTCCAATAGTGAGGCTGCGCACCAAAGACAAAACGCCTACCGAGGTATAACGTCCAATCTAGAGAAAAGGAGGAAATGTTTGTGAGGAGCATAGAGCAGAATGAGAAAACAGTTGACTGATTATCTTAATTGCATCACTTGGGGTGGAGTCATACCTGTTCTACTTGTTCTTTCCGCCTACAAGAATTTGGTTGGCACTTTTGCCTTCAGGTATTTTATTACTTCACTGTGGATATGGGATGAAAGGTCACCCGTTCAAAGACGAATGTTAGAAAGTGATTTATTAATTATTTAGGGTATATCTCATTTCCTGAGTGCATGAATGAATATAATATATAGTGCTGTGACAAGTTATTCGGCCCTTCCAGATTTTTGCATTTTTTGCATATGTCACGTTTAAATAATTTAGATCATCAAACTAATTTTAATATTGCACAAAAATAACCAGAAATACAAAATGAACAATTTTTTTTGGAAAGCTGAGTTCAATTTCACTTGCCACACCCAGGCCTGATTACTGCCAGACCTGTTGAATCAAGAAATCACATAAATAGAACCTGTCTGACAAAGTGAAGCAGACTAAAAGATCTCACGTGTGTGAAGGTTGTGTAAAAGCAGTGTTTCGACCGTGTGTTTTACAGGTCATGAGGCTGAGGAGACAGTGTCTACACTAGCAGGAAGAAGGGGAGTGAGACCCAAAATAATGATGCCCTTCGACTCTCAGCCTCCACAACGTAAGCTCAAAGAAAATATCTCTTCTGATCTGAGTAAATTTAAGGTCTAAACTGAGTGGTGCTGCCAGTCCTTGGCCTTTTGCATTTAGAGGATATAAACTGTCTGTCCCCTCAGGCACTGATTTGTCATTCATCTTTCATTTAACCAGCGTGTGAAGCTCGTCATTGTGCTGTTTATATGTCCCAACTTCTGTTGTTGACACATATCATTTGCCTTGCACATTCTCAGCTGTTATTAGCGCACATCCCATCCACTCTCTAGACCACCTTCATCATCACCATCATCATCACTATCACCCTCCACCGCGTGGTTACCTTCATCACCAGATCAGCCTGAGGGCTCCTGCTACACCCTCGTCCTCTGGCCCTTATTTAGACAGACCTTCTTCTTCAGGTGAGGCACATGTATGTCTGAGCCTGTGTGTGAGAAATTCGGAGATATACATAGTTACATAGTTTTTTTTTGTCCCTTTCTAATGTGGAAACTTGTACAGATCTACAATTAAGTTTGAAAGATTCTTATACTGTAGATAAATTACCAAAGAGCGCTTAAGTGTTCTAGATTTATGTTTACTCAAACACTTATTCAACAAAATACTACAGAAATCGTTTAATATTTTGTAAGGTTTCCTAACAATATATTTAAAAAAAAACACTTCAGTATCAGTAAAATAACAGCATATTTATTTTTAATCTGTTAAAATATAAGACAGCAGAAGTAGATATGTATATGTTTAGCCTTAATCAATAATTCTATTTATTTAATCGAGATTTCATAATGGAATATTTAACATCATGTATTAATTAATATAATTTCAAAAGTTTTATCAAATGTATAGAGACTAATTTAAGGAAAGAGCATAGAAAGCTGATTTTTAATTATTTAAAAAATTAACTACTAAATAGAGAATGATGCAAAATTCAACCATAAAAATAACATTCTACACTAACATTTAGTTAGCTACACTGCCTTTAGCTTTGATTACGGTGCGCAAATTGGTGGCCAGTTCATGTGTGAAAATAATTCCTCATGCTCCTCATATGATTCCTCATACTCTTTCACAATTTGAGTCCTGGACAAATGCCATAAATGTGATAACCTGGTCATTCAGTCCATTCAGGTCATCATCTGATTTCATTTTATTGCCCCATAACACTGCTGAGCCTAGATCATAACACTGCCTCCAGAGGCTTGTGCAGTGGCCACTATGCATGAGGGCTGCATCATTTCATCCGCCTCTTTTCTCACCCTAATGCCCATATCTCTCTGGAATGGGGTAAATCTGGACTCATCAAACCACATGACTTTTTCCATTGCTCCTAAGTTTAATCTTTATGCTCCCTAGCAAACTGAAGCTTTTTTTCTGATGAGTCTCACTAACAACTGGTTTTCTTATGACCACACAGCTGTTAAGTCCCAATCCTGGGAGTTCTCACCACATGGTATGCATATGGGAATGCTCTTACTTTCACTGTTAAACAAAGATGCAACTTCACTGTGTTTAGGTGATCGCCGATCCACAAAGTTCACAGTTCAGCGTTATACTTCTAGGTTTTAATAATGTATTAGACAAATGTTACCCAAATTCCAGTGTGTTCTTTGCTTGGTGCAGGCCCTTCTAAAACAGCAAAATTTTTAGGGCGTGCCAGTGTGTTTCCTATTGGCAGATTAAACAGTGTGACGCTGGTTTGTAATTTGTATCAATTCCTTTTAATAATTAATCTTCATTTTTTTCATGATCTGTTTTCTGTTTACGTACTCACTTGGTTTAAAAAGTAATAACATGCATCATGACTAGTCAGTGACACCCTACTGGACATCTCTCTCTGTGCATTTAGAATCTGTAAGGACTCAGCCTCCCGCCACCGAGCTGCCGGTGGCTTCCAGCGCAGCCGAACTGCAGCACACAGAGGTTCTGATTAAAGAGGACGAGCCGCACTGCTATAAACCTCCCACAGCCCACGTCCACCCCACACACCCCATGAAGAGCTTCACTGTGCCCACTGTCACTGTGTCAACCCACAGCCCATCCAGTTCTGCCCTGCCCTGCACCGTGCTCATGCCCCCACCAGGTCTGCCCACACACACATATACACAGGACAGCTGATCTCATCGATTTGATCTTTCATGATTGGACTCGACAGAAGCACTTTATTTCACCTGTCTGTTTCAGTTCCTAGTGTGAAGACGGCATGTATCGGCACCCTGAGCAGAGCTCGTGGCCCTGTAGCAGTCACCGTTCCCAGTGCTCCTGACCAATCAGAAACCAGCAAGATGCTGCCGCATAAAGAGTTTGTAAGTTCATCATTCTGATCCTGCTCACTTTCCCCACTGGATAAAACACTTTATTGTATTTTAACGAATGCTGAATAATTTCTAAAACTTTTTGCCCCTCGTTTCTTTTTTTACATGGTTTTGCTGCTTGGCTTAATTTTATTTACTAAACCCATTCTAAATCACTCAATTTATATAAATAATGAATAATGGCATTTTAATTTTTTTTAATATCAAATCCATTCCATCGACATTCAATGCTTTGCCCAAATGTGTGTCTGTGTATGTATTTGTATTTTCTTTTTTTCCTCAGTTCCACTGATACATGTCTTCAGGTTCCCTCTTCCCATTCCTGTCCTTTCTACCTGTTCTCGTATCTACCTCCATCATCCTTTATCACATGCTCTTTGTCTCACTTCCTCGTTTCCTCTCACGCTGCATCCTTTGCTGCGGCCATAACTCTAACCCGAGCGCTCCCCTGCATGCGTCTCTCTAAGGCCTACAGGACAGATGAGCTGTCAGAGGAGATGGCACATCTGGAGGGCTTGATGAAAGACCTGAACGCCATCACAACGGCCTGAACGCATTAACCGCCATCCACAGAGGACAAACAAACTCTGCGAAAAGACTCAAGGTTTCAAGTGGAACCAACCACACATTATTTTCTCACTGAGGAATGAGAGGATGAGCTTCAGATGTTTTGTTCTGCATTTCACCTGGTCAGGAGGTGAGGTCTAGTGTCTCACGATGCAGTGAGAAATCAAGTACTCTGAGGAAACTGGGCATTATTAAAATTGTAGTTCTGTGACTTCATAGTGGTATTTTTTTTTTAATGTATATATTATTTTTGATCCTTTACATTTTATGTGCTCTATACACGCCGTTTGAAAGGTGTGGATTTATACAGACTCCATTTAAAGTCACCATACCGTTTACATTTCCTTACACAGAAAAGAGAACGTGCTTGTTTATGAGTATGGATGTTGCGTTTGGTTTAAAATGGTTGTATTGTTTAAACGATAAATTGAAGAATGAAAATGTTCCTTGGACTAAAGAGACGATGCTGTGTGTTCTTTCCAAGGGAAGGTTGTAGCATGAAATTCTAAATATGCATTATAACTTATATTACAAGTAAGGTGATACATTGCATACAGGATACTGATGTGTACATTAGGATGTAAAGGCTATTTTTGCTAATTAAAAAAAAAAAAAAAACTGAAACATTGCATCAAGTCTACAGTGCTGTATTTTACATGCTGGATACGACACAGACGGACCTTGAGTTTTCACAAGAGTGTCACCTTTAACACCTCCTCTGCTCACTGTGTGTCTGTGTGAACTGGAAGCACCGCAAACTGAATGATGTCAATCGTTTTATCTGAGCTTGAAGCGCTTCAGTGACTTGAAAATTTAAATAACTTTTTACATTTCCAAATGACAATTTTTATATTGTTTTTTTTTTTAAACAAAAGGAAAGTATGTTGATTTGTAACGTGATGTACAAGGATTCAGTTTTCTGTTCCATATGATCTTTTTAATGGCAGACTTCCATTTCCATGTACGTTGTTTCTTGAAAATGAATGTTAATGTAATGGTAAGAAATTATGCTAATGAATAGTGTTTGTGTGTTTGCAAAAGTTTGGGATGGAGATGCTGAACTGTTCCAAGGTTTGCGGAACAGTCGAAACTTCATTTGCACATTTTCTATGGGGTTTAAAAGAGAAACACGGATGTCATGTATTAAAAAAAAAAAAAAGGAAGAAAAAAATACACACAGAACCTATTTTCTGTAATTCAACCTTGTACTATGAGCTCACACTTTCTTATTTTTGCTGTTGTACAATGATGTTGACAGTCCAGTGGAAAAATCTGTTTATATATATAAAAAAATGTAATTTCACCTTTACTTGTTGTGTTCCTTTCTCAGAACATGACTGTGTACATGTACTTGTTCTAACAATCGAACACTTTGATGAAGAAGAGGCATTAAAAAGTATTTTTTTTATTATTATTCGTGTATCTTGGGGTGGGAGAAATACACAAAATACACAAAACCCTTTACTGTTAAATTAATTTATTTATTCCTTCCTTAAGGTGCAAAAAACCTCTAAGCATTTCTGTTTTAGAAAATTTCGACATGCTAAAACATGCTAAGATTTTTTTTTCTGAGAAGCAAAATCAAACTCAAAAGACCATAATTAATCAACATTAGATTTTTTTTATATATATCCTTCGATATATTTACAGATAAGGAGTAAATCAGTGCCTAGCATTTGGATATTTAACCTTCATCTTTTACAAGTCAGCAGTATTCAAAAATCTTACATTTTGACTCTGTTGTCTAATTAGCTAGCTACATGAAATACCGTTAAACTTTACAACGCTGGTGTTGTTGCAGACTAATTCATTCATTTGGACATTTGACACTGGAATGAACACAACATTTGGCCTTCCAGAATGAATGGCACTTTAATAGCACAGAATCTGGTAATTTAATCAACACCATAAGGCTGAAATTGCTAGGAACTGTTTGGATGTGTTTATAAATGATGCTGCAATCATTATTGTATTTTAATGAATGCATTTAAGAAAAAAAAAACTGTTTTGTTCGTTGTTATTCTGTGATATGGACACACTGATTCTGTTGTACCTTCACCCTCACGACTAACCCTTAATTTAGTCTCCAGAAAAAAAGAAAAAAAAATTTATATATATATATCTCACAATACACATTCAAATTGAAAGCATACATACAAATATACAGACACGTTACTGAGTGCTGTACCTTCATCCCCTCAGCTTTACACAGAACTTTGTGAAGTGTTTTCTCTGCAGTCCAAAGGACAAAGCATTACGGGGGAGCTGCACAGCCTGCGCAGGTGTACTCTATGGCACCGTGGCTCTCGGGTGGCTGAGGGGATTTAGCTGTTTTCTGCTGAATTCAGTTCCTCTGAAAGGAACCCTGGGCTGCTGAGGTGGCTGCGCTTGCCGCTGCGGTCTGGAACGTGCGATTGGTGAGGACGCCCTGTGAGAACTCCTGCTGCGCTTTCTGGAAGCTCGCACCCGTGCGCCGGTAATGGGAGTGAACCTGCAAAACAGCCACGTCAACGGCTCAGAAGTAAAAGTACACTTATTATAATCATCATGACTTAAACATACAAAATACAAGACGTACCATTTTAAGGAGGATGACCGACAGCACAGCGCACACGGTGAAAAAAACTGCAACCACCATCATCACGGCGCTCACGGCGAGGTGCCCTCCGATCTCGGTGAGAGCTGAAATCCAACCGCTGTCAACAGAACAGCAGGAGTAGAACAAGAGAAATCAAACAAATGACTAAAACGATGAAGACAAATGAAGCAGAAGAGAGAAAATGAAGCGATAGAGCACACAGATGCAGGGAGAGACCTACTTCAGACACAGAGGAGGAAAGTGCAGAAAGGCCCAAGGGGTGTTAATGCAAGAAGATGGAGCTTCCAGCATAGACAGAGCAGAAGCCTTAGAGATCAGCACAAAGATACCTGTTCCACAAGTGACAGGCCAGAAAGAGAGCTCTTAGGTTAAAAAAATAATTACTAGCTTCTTTGAGAAGTACATCTCTTTTTTAATGTTGCCCTTTTTAAACATAAATGTTATCCCGGCGCTGTTGATTTTACAAAAAAAAAAAAAAAAAAGCAGCTTTCCTTAATTACAAATAAAATAAAATAAAAACATTTCATGTCACAGCTTCAACAACACGTAATAAACACAGGAAAAAAATATTTTCTATATCGCTTACTTCGATAAAGACTTCTAAGATATTATTTCATAAGGCTGCAATATTCACAGGGTGATGTCTTCTCTCAGACATTTCAGTTGTACGCGGAGCTACCGTTACCCCTGAAGAGATTTTCCAAGAACGACACACCCAGGACATCGCTACATCACCAAAAGTATGTGGACACCTTTTGTGCAACGTTGTAGCCTTATCTCTCTGACCAGAAGGGGGCAGAAGTACAGATACCTTTTATGATGAGGGGAAATGAGGTTGCTGTTAAGGTTGTTACATGAACAACCTATTTTTAAACTGTATCTTTGGGAACTTTGCAGCCTGTCACAGTAAAATATTTGTAGCCATTTCTTTACTTCTTTCATTTAATCTACCCAATTTCCTTTAATTTAAGATGAAGAAATAAGGGTTGGGGGGGATCAAGGTGTTTGCAGGTGTAGCTCATTTACAGAGACAATGAAATAACACATTAGGAGGAGGAATGAAATAAAGGCAGTTTGTATACAGTAAATAATGTGATCTGAGGGGTATTTCAGCTGGAGCATTAACACACTTTGGAAGACCTCTGTGACCTGTGTTAACTCATTAAAGAAACAAAGTAAAGTATGAGATCTTAGAGTTATGGTTCAAATCATATTTACACTCTAAAACTGTGTTTATTTAGTAGCGGCACTTCCTCAGTCATCCCAGAAGGATTTAATAAAACAGGCTGATTTTATGAGTTTGCACACTCACCTGTTGCCCCATCGTGGTATACCGACACACTGAATGATGATCACAGTGATTTGGGCAAAGAAGACAAAGAAGAAGGAAAAGAAATTGAAGGAACTGTCAGACCTAAAAGACAAAAATTAAACAAAGCATTTTTTAAGGTTGAGATCTCCATACACTTCTATATTTTTAAATCAATAAACTGAAAAAACATAAAGCAAAAGTCAAACTATTCTCCAAAGTCAAATTATTTCCAAATAATTCCTAGTGAAATTTGGTGTTAACTTTGGAGATCCTCACTTGAAAGCCTTGTAGACGGGTCGGAACCAGCAGATGAAAGAGCAGGGAGTGAAGAGGATGAACCACAGAATGGAGAGGCCAAAATCCACTCCATAATCAGCTTTAGCCGTGAAGTACGCCAGGCAGGCCAGCACGTTTAAAAACAATGTCACGGAATACACTGGGAGAAAGACACAGAGCAACGGATCAAGAAGGAAAAAGGAACAAAAGATAAATGTAATTGGATATAAGCAGAATACAGAAATACAGTATGAAACAGTTTGGGTGTGACACGCAAGTCGTTTGTCACCTTCATAACATGTCACTTGATTCAGGTTGTATCCCTATTGCATTTATCATAACAGCTGACACACCCATTCTTAGGAATTTTAACCCTGCCTTACTTTTTTCAAGCTACACGGAAAGTGAAAATGTCATTATACTTTTTAAATAATAATAATTCATTTTGAAAATCTTTCGGTCTAAATTCCAAACAGTCCAGAGTACAGAGGACACACACAAACACTTTACAGTGATCTTATCTCCATATGGTGCTGCCTTTAAAAAGGTGAATCACAGCAATTTTTCATGCTTAAGATTTAGAAATCAGTCCGTGCTTCTGTAGCTCAGGATCAGTTCTTGACCCTCTACTTTTACTATGTGTCCGTTGCCTTTAGGCCATGATACTACATCACATTGGCAGCTTTTACTGTTACTTGCAGGGATGACATTTAGACTTACCCAAGTATAGATCCACTATAATCCACCACCATCACTACTCTTATATTTTTTTATTACAGTTATACCGTTAAATTATCGAACAGCACTAACTTAGAAATCACTTAACAAAGTGGAATTGTAATTATTGTTCCTAAATGATGTGGTCATTATTCACCCCTACTATAACCTATTTTTTTGTTTTAATTCCTACTAGAGCAGTTAAACTTTAGTTCATGTTTGTGTCAGCGCTCTTTTTGATACTGAAATTCCCTTATCTCCCACCATACTGCAAAATTTGCTCAATAAAAATATAAAGCGGTACATAAAAACGACCTTGTTCCATCATGCTCAGCTCGTCTGTCCCTACACTCCTACAGTATGTATTCTCAAGTCTTCTAGCTGTTTACGGACATTTGTCACTGGTATCTACACATCAATCTTTCTGAGACTGATCTTTTATTAGATTTGGTAAAGCCGAGATGAAAACCTTTCTGTCCTCTCAAGAAGTTCAGTATCCACCCTCGCAAATCTAGTTAGGGATTTTTCCCCCACTATATAATTCTTATTGTAAACCTTTCAAAACCACACCAGTTCTACAGTAGCCTTGTGTCCAAAAGAGATGCTCTATCAAATGATGAACCTGGATTTTTTTTCAATGCAAAATTACACAGACATTTATATATGCAGATAGCAGATATAAAACTCACTGGTTTATAGGAACAAAAGAAATATACAGTATAGTGAAAAGTCTTGAGCCGCCTCTTAATTCTTTATATTAAATTAAATTTAACAGCCTACATCATATTAAATGAAATATTTTACTGTGAGAGGCTGAAAAAGTGCATTAAGATCCATTTTTTACAACCTCGGCAACAACCTCATTTCCCCTCTCGTCTGTTCCAACTCCTCAGCATTCAGCATCACCAGTATACTGATCACTGGCCTGATCATCTGTCATCATCGGCACCTGTTTATCATTGGTTCATGCTCTAAGGAAAATATCTTTTTAAATGCTTGAATGATTCATAGGCCACTGTGTGGCTTAACAAACAAAAAAAAACTGAGAGTCAAAAAAGTCTGGAGAACTATTTAAGACTTTAAAATTACAAATACATTAAAAATACAAGAAAGTCTGGCAACCCTTTAAAAGCTAAATATGAATAAATGAGGGATGGCTCAACACTTTTGTAAAGTAGTATACATTATGTATTGGGGCTGTAAACATTAACCTTGTATATTTGTTTATTTGCCCTAGCTTAGCTCAAGTTCTACATTTCCTTTTTTTCATTTTTTTATTACAGTAGGAAGATTTGGACACTCATGGGAAGTAACTGAGACACATTTTCGTTTCACATTAGTGTCATAGCTCCAATAAAAAAAAACCAAGAAGTAATCTAAACTGGCTTGGCTGAATGATTACTGTGGAAAATTTAACACATGTATTTTTTTTTTTTCATTTTTTTTTTTTTTCAAATTCTATTTTTGTTTGTAAAATAGATCAAACCACCATTTATAGAATGTATTTCTAAAGGATAAGATAATTAAATTTATTTTTATGAGAATTTTAAATACATACACATCCACAGGTAATACAGCATTTTGCAGAGGCGCCTGTGCTGCTCGGGAATTTCCTCGGAGAAGTCCTGGTAGAAACATGGCTTTATGGGAAATACTTTAGGCAATGGAGGCCAGTTGTTCTCTTTGCCTGTGGATAAAATAAAGCAGAATATGGATTAATAATACAACAGGGCGGTGTGATGTCTGCACTTCTGTATCTTCACATTAGTCTTCATGCCTGTTACAGTGGATGCACACAGTACCTGTAACTCGCTCTCTGCTCTGCAGCTCCTGTTCTCTGCGCTCGAGCTCAGCTGCTTTCCTCTCCAGCTCTTCTTGCTGTCTCAGCAGATTGGCCTGCCCTGCAGCTGCGGCTGCCTGGAGAAATAGCACAAGGGATTTGGCAGCAGTACTTTCGCATAAATTTAACTAAAGTGTACTGGGATCACACTGAGCACAAACAGCCGCAGTGTAGCTGTTTTATTCTACTGCGTTGTCTTGCCCATGCTGACCTGAGGGCTCGGCTCCACTGAGGGCTGTAGCACGGCTGGCTGGGACGGGACGGTAGAGGCCGGGATAGTGGTGCCTGTCAGAGGTCCCTAAACACACACAATGAACAAAATTAATAAACATTCATTAATCATACAGGCTTATTTGTTGGCAAATGTATTGTTTATAAAAAAAAAAAATTTTCCCCGATTTTTCTCCCTAATTTAGTCGTGTCCAATTCCTCCCCGTCACTAGGGGGCTCCCACATTAAGGCTACTATTACCACTCAGCCGGGAGGGCGAAGACTATCACGTGTTTCCTCCGAACCACGTGACGCCAGCTGACCGCATCTTTTCGAACTGCTTGCTCACGCACCGTTAGGGGCAGAGTAACATACTCGGAGGAAAGCGCTAGCCGCTTCTTTCGCGTGCGCGAGCTCACAGACACCCCTGATTGGCCGTAGAGCCGTGGTTAATGTGGGAGAACGAGTACCTCTCATCCCTCCCCTCTGCGAGAGCTCGGCCAATTTAGCTCTCTCTAGACCTCCGGCTGCGAGAGGTAACAGCATCACCCGGGGTTCGAACCAGCGATCTCCGGATGATAGGGCGAGCACTTTACCACTGCGCCACTCGGAGGCCCGGCAAATGTATTGTATTGAAATCATGTTAGTCAACCTTATGCAAGAGAATTTTCCTGCAAATGTATAAAGAGGAAAAAGCTCAAAAGGTGTGTGGGACATTCTCACGTTCTCACTAGTTAATCTCTTTGTACCTGCCCATGACATTTTCTAACTTAATCAGAGATGTTTCCCAAAATAGTAATAAATCAGTCATATAAAGGACAGTGACCCTGGCCAGTTTAAAGCATTTAGCAATAAGCATACCACACAAACAACCCACTCTATGTCCAGTCATGTCCAGTATGCTCTCACACTAATTAACAGATCAGTGTGGCTTCATTATTTTCCTGGCTCTCTCCTGCAGGAAAGTTAAAAATAAATAATTAAATAAATAATCACCACTTTTTTTTTCTTCTGTACCACTAAATCCCACTCCCTCTTCACACCATTTTTTCTTTTTCACTTTCTTTACTTTTCTGACAACCTTTCATTTGAGATTCTGTTATGAATACTTACAGCATCACCGGGAGAGAAAGGCTGGTACTGCTGCATTGGATCCGCTCCTGAATGCGTCACCTGTGTGACAGAAGGATCCTGAAAGGAATCAATAAAATTTGCAGTATATTAGAATACTGTGATTCAACACATGGATTAAGTGCAGTTAACGAGAACTGCTTTATCTACATGAGCAAACACGGTGCCACGTATACACACTTTGTAGGGCAAGTATGCATAAATCACTTCTAATTATCTGTCATTACAATCTGTAATTATAATCACTTAACATTATCGATCATCCAAACATTTAATATTGACTCATCTGTAGTGATGTATTATTGATAGCTGGAGCAAAATGGCAAAATACCAATCATGTAGTGTCATTGTTTCTATAAGAACAAGGTGTGTATGACTATATTTAAGAAAATAAATAAATATATAAAAATTCCAGCTGCTATTTGCCAAGCAAGTGAATAATTAATGAATTGGTTCCTTAAGTAACAATAATAATCACACAATGCAACCTACTGCAGCATGTACACATCTGGGAAAAGGTCACTATTTAGTTACTTCAGTGGCAATGGGAAGTTGCATAGTTTTTAAAGCCCATGTTTCAACACCACCTTACTTTCAAGCTACAAAAATGGGAGGAATTCTTACAATGCAATGCACATGACACAGCATAAACTAAAGCTAACCTTCATGCTCATTCGAGCAAACCCTGCATTTAAGTGTTTAATTTCCAGAAGGCCAAATCTACACAATAACCTCACGTCATCAAACAAATCTTGAAAAAGATTGAATCATTCCAGATCACGCCTGGCAGAATTCGCACAATGTTTTCCTGATGTTCGTTTTAGACCTTACACAACCTTTCCTCAGTCCTCAGTCCTTCTTATCTGTTTGCACAAATATTTCTCACAAGACAGCACCTTATCTCTGATCTGGACAACAAAAAATAGAACAAAGCTATAGCTCTGTCCAGTTAGCTAGACCTCAGCCTGTGATCCAGGCTATAAACGTCACTAACTAAGTAACTAACAGGTTTTTTTTTTTTCTAAACTGGACTGCCTAATCATAACTGGCTAGTCCACTGAACCCATACACTCTATTTTAGGATCACACACACACCCATTAAGCAAACATTAAGAGAACAATCACATCACAAAGCTGACAACAGGCACGATCACTTCCTAAAGCAGTGGAGAGAGAGAAAGTCACCTGCTCCATTGTCATGCTCCAGGATGTCAGCTAAATGGGCTACATTTTAACATGAGGAACCATTTTTCATATCTTACAAATAAATAATCATAATATAATACATTTCATGCTAAAGGAGCCAAGCTTACAGTTTAGTTTAATCAAAAATTCCTTTAATTATATGTCTTAGATGTCCAGCACATGTGCTTGAGGGCTTAAGTCTTTTATCTCCATAAAAGACCTGAATGGAAACCTTAAGTGAAAATAATTCTGCAAATGAATTATTTATAGGACTTGTAGATCGTCTGCCTCTATAGTGAGCTGTATAGTAATGTTTTTCCTGAATTTCTGTAAAACAACATAACACACGTGCACACCATAAGGTGTAGAGAAATGAACTACGTTTAACAGACTCACAGCTACTAAGTGAAGTGTGTGTAGCAGTGTATCAGTCCAGCGTCTTGTGTTTCTTATGATATGATGTAAATCTTGTCTTTATGTCCGTGAGGCATTTTTATTTGTGCAAACAAAGCCATCTGTTCTTTGGGACAACCTCTGTTCCAAATGTACATTAATAATCTACTAAACTACACAGCTGCAGCTCCTTTTCAGGAAGTCTTCATAAGGTGTGTTTTCTTGTCATTAGGTTTGTTTTCATGTTAGATATACTATACACAGTGAGAATAAAGTCCCTCCCCGATTTATAACACATATCACACAAATCTCATGCTATGAACAGACTTATGATTTATTGGTAGCTAGGTAAATGAAATAGAAGATTATAATAATATTACAGAATCTACATAATGACATTTTGTTTAAGATAGTGTTTAAGATATGACTGTACATAATGTAAAATAATCATGTTTACACACTTATATTTCACCGCAGCATGGCGTGTCAACTAATACACACTGTTTTATTACAAACCGTTTCTTAAAAATAAGACAACACTACTACTAGTGGTAGCAGCAATAATAATAACAACAATAATAATATCTACTTATATGACAATTATGGAAATGGTGGCGTTAATGGTTCGTTTTATGGTTCGTTTGATTGGCGCAACAGGCTGGAAGGTCAAAAGCATTAAATAATATATATATATATAATAATTATTATATAATTTTTATAATAAAAATATGGTACAATTAAGGTATAAATGATGGGTGTGATTCTCACAATAATAAATACGTTTTCACGTCAAAGCCACTGTAATCTTAGTAATATGACAAAGCACTTCCTCTAACATTAGCAGACCGCCTTCACAGTAAATTCGAGCGCCGATTGGCTCAACTTCATGTCAATCAGATGACGCAACCCACCTAGCCCCGTGCCTAACCCACATCATTGGCTTCCTGTGGAATAACTCAAAGAGTATTAAGGAGCTTCGCAAAGTTATATGTCCCAACAAACATTATGGCCTTACCTGAAAAGGGTTGACGTCTACTGGGTTTTCAAACGGGTTGATGTCGAAACCTGACATTCTGACGGCGGTTTATCCGAAATAGAGAAGTAAAAATGATAAGAGCAGCCCTCTAGGAGTTGTGGACGCTCGCGCGACTCGGCTTACTTCCGCAGTTGTTACACGCTGCGCATGCGCATCAGGTTGAAAAACCGCGTCACCAATGTACACATTAAAAAATATAGATAAAAACCAGTATTTGTACCATTTGGAGATGTGATGTTCTTAAGAGATTCCCATAGCATAACATAGAGTATTTTATTTGTAGAATATTATGTATGTAATATAGAAGCGAAAATCGTTTTAATCTTTTCATGAGCGTGATTAGATAGTTAAATTGACAGAACAGACAAACGCTGATTATGATTAACTTCCTTGTAAATTATTCCAATAGGAATTGTTGTCTCATAATATTATTTATAAGTTTGTGTTAACATGATGGACTTCCGTTTTGGCATCCGTCAGGTGACGTCACATCAGCTCGAGCGCCACCCGTTGCAGACATGGAGGAAGTAAGAGGTAGGTTTTATCCCCGATTCCATCTGTTTTCGTTTATTAATTTACACTAGTTATATCAGGACGAGCATGGCGCGGTGTGTGTTGATGCTTGTGTTATTGTACAGCTGGTTTCCATAGCGCAGTGCAGTTGTCACTGTGGATTTGGCAGGAGACGCAGTGTGACCTGAGAAAGCCGTGCTCGTGGATTATGACAGACTATTAAACGCATTTCTTTTTTTTTTCTTTAGAATACCACAGGACATGGTGTAAAAAAATAAATAAATAAAAAAGGTGAAATGTCAAACGCGAGTGTTTTGTTCTGTCTGCAGTGTTCCCGCTCTCATGCCTGGTCCAGAACTATGCCTGGGGGAAGGTGGGGCTGGACAGTGAGGTGGCTAAGCTGGTTCTAGGTGGAGATCCTCAAGCTGTTGTACAGGATGACAGACCATACGCCGAGGTAAACACGTGCTCTGGTTAGAACTGATCCCTGATCCAGGCTTTCCTGCTCGTCAGGTTAGCCTGCTTTTGCTGATCTAATGGCCAGAAGTATGTATACACCTGACCATCACACCCATATGTACTTGTTGAACATCACATTCCAGCGTGAGCCTTCTTTATGCTGTTTCAATGGCCTCCACTCTTCTGGAAAGGCTTTCCACTAGATCTTTGAGCAGCGGTATCGGGATTTGTTTTGCATTCATTAATGAGCTCAGGTATTGATGTTAGTGTGGTGGCCTGAGGTGCATAATGATAAATGGTGTTCAGTGAGGGAGGTCAAGGCTTGATGCAGGACACTCCAGTTCTTCCTCTTTAACCTTGACAAAAAAAAAAAAAAAGTCCACAGTTTTTGCACAGTCGCAGCCAGTGGCTTAGTTGTACTGCACCTTCAGGGTCAGGGTTCGATTCCCACCTCAGAGTATGTGTGCATGGAGTTTGCATGTTCTCCCTGTGTAAGGTGGGTTTTCTCCCAAGACATGAAGGTTAAGCTAATTGGTGTTCCCAAATTGCCCATAGTGTGTGTAAATGACAATCGATCGTCGAGCTGGCAACCTAACCCCTTAAGTAGCTGCCACAGAAACGACAGCTATATCTCCAGGGTGGTGAGTATCTGTCGCCAGATAGCACGTGGACAGACCAAAATGGTAAAAAATAATAATAATAATGAATTGTGCACAGTGGCATCATCACGCTGGAACAGGTTTGGGCTTCTTGGTTCCAGTGATGAGAAATTGTAATGTAGCACGCAAAGTCATTTTAAACGATTGTGTGCTGTTAACCTTGTGGCAACAGTTTCTGTGGAAACAACATATAGGTGTGATGGTCAGGTATTCACATAGTGTTGGCCCCATAGTATACATATTTCACCTACTTTAATCCTGCATGGGGCAGCATGTTGCTGTAGTGGTTAGCGCTGTCGCCTTGCACCTCCAGGGTCCAGGTTCGATTCCTGGCCAGGTGCGATTCCCGTCTCTGTGTGCATGAACTGTGCATGTTCTCCCCGTGCTTGGTGGGTTTCGTCCGGGGACACCTGTTTCCTTCCACAATTCAAAGATATGCAGGTTAGGCTAATTGGCATTCCCAAATTGCCCGGAGTGTGTGTATGTGTGTGTGCCCTGCGATGGATTGACACCCTGTCCAGGGTGTATCCTGCATCGTGCCCTAAGCCTCCTGGGATAGGCTCCAGGCCCACGCGACCCTGAATGCAGGATAAAGCGGTATAGAAGATGAGTGAGTGAGTGATCCTGCATGATTAGTTTACACAAATATTAATTTAGGCTTGTTTGAATCTTGCAGTCACTGAGACCACAGCAGAAAAAAAACTCTAATATAACACAGTCACATGAATTGATTGTAGAGGTTTATCATGTCAGTCATTTAAAACGTCATGGCTTTAAATAAAGCTGTCTGCAATTAAAAGACGCAGGCCACGCCTTGACTCAATGGATAACCTCACCTGGTTAGTGTAGACTTGTACCTGTAAAATGCTTCTGGAGTCATAAAGACATGTCCTGTATTCATTCTTAATACTGTTTTTTTATGGTATATAATATTATTATTATTATTATTAATAATAATAAGAAGAAGAGTAAAATAGACCCAAAAATGGATAGGTTTCCTTTTTCAATCTGGTGAAAAAGTGCAATACCATTAAAATGAATTGAATTGACGCATGGCTTTTAGCCAGACAAATTCATAATTAGGCTTGCTCTTTGTGCTATGTCTATTCTTGTCTTGGCCTAAATCCTAAAAATCTGCTTGGTCTATTTAAAATAATGCGACCCGTCCTGAGAGACACACTTAAAGGGCACAAGTGGTGCTTTAAATAGCAAAAGAGTTAAGCAGGGGCTACGTGAAGCTGTAATGTATGTGAAACGGCTATGGAAGGTTTCTTTTGACATACATACAGTGCACAACTGGTCACTCAGACTCAAATACTTGTAGTTATAGTTGTATTTTTGCTGGCTCTGGGTTTCATCATTACCTAATAAAACGTCTACAGTTTTTTATGGATCGGCAATTTGTCTCTAGAGTATGTTGTAATATATAGTATGTTCATGTGCGTGTGTTTATTAGCTTTGGATGGGTGCCCACCCTAAGGGAGATGCTCTTATCAAAGACAACAGAATATCACAGAGGACACTGGGGCAGTGGATCGCTGATTACCCAGCGTGTTTGGGGTCAAAGGTCAAAGACACATTCCAGGGACAGCTCCCTTTCCTGTTTAAAGTGCTGTCGGTCAACACTGCACTGTCCATCCAAGCTCATCCTAACAGAGTGAGTATAGAAGGGTTAGCATATTGTACTGTGAAATAATAGATACACTGTACGTCACTTTACTTTATATTATATTATCAAGTAAATTTTCAGCTTCTAATAAGTTAGGAAATACTTCTCAGGAGCTGGCAGCTAAGCTACATGCCCAGTTCCCTGAGCACTACCCCGACAACAACCATAAGCCAGAGATGGCGATTGCACTGACTGAGTTTGAAGGCTTGTGTGGTTTTCGGCCATTGGAGGAAATCATTTCTTTTCTCAAAAGTGAGTATCAAAACACAGTGATTTTACACAATATATCACGTTACAGTACACTGTTACAGTGCGGTATTATTAGCCGAGGGTGTTTATGTGAGTGTTCCCAGAGCTGCATGTACGTTTTGCTGAATCTGTTTTTTTTTTTTTTTTTTTTTTTTAAAGATGTCCCAGAATTCCATGCTCTAGTAGGTAATGAGGCAGCAGAAGAGCTGCAGAGCAGCAGGGATAACCCTGCACGAGCCTCTCTTGCACTGAAGAAATGCTTCAGCAGGATGATGAACTGTGAGAAGAAAGTGTTTGTCGATCAGCTGAACATGTTGGTGAAAAGAGTCTCTGAAGAAGGTCAGAAAAGGATCTTAAATTTCACGTTGCCTTATAATTTACAGTCATGTTCAAAATTTTGTAAACCCCCCCCCCCCTTAATTATAAACAAACCACAAGACTTCTGGAACGGATGCGACCAAAGTGGACTTGTTCTGCGTTAATGCTCAGTGCCATTTTTGAGGAAAATCAAAGAACATTAGAAAAATGTTGTAAAGGAGAATGGGACAAAATCCCTCCACAATGATGCAAGAGACTGATGAGGTTATACAGAAAATTATTATCAGTTTTTGCTGCTAAAGGTGGATCTACAAGCGATTGAATCATAGGGATACTTGAATAAATATATAAATAAATAAATAAAACACTGTGAAAAAAGTGATTTGTTGTTGTTCGTCTGAGGTCGTATTTGCCTTATACCAAGGCCCACTACAATTAAATAATAGTTTTTCCACACACAAAAAAGTAGACTTAAAAAAGGGGTACTAACTTTTGAACGACTGTACATTGCACTACACCAACTGTATTTTGTCATTTCATAAAAAAAATAAATAAATAAATCCATAATCTTTGTTGTAGAGGCTGCAGGTAAAGACACATCAGGCAATAATGGAGAGCTGCTGCTTCGGCTTCACTCCCAGTACCCGGGTGATATCGGCTGCTTCTCCATCTACTTCCTGAACCGTATCGTGCTGCATCCAGGAGAGGCCATGTTTCTGGGAGCAAACGAACCACACGCCTACCTGTCTGGAGGTTACGCTCCCATTTTTATCTGTTTATTTGATACAATTTGACATGCACTTAAATTTAGGACGAGCAGAATATGAATATGGTGTATATATATATTGGAATGATGAGGTTTAGACTTTTTATGCATACCATAGTTCTTGACAAAGTTCAAGTTAAGTTGGCCTCAATGTTTTAGCTGATGAATGAAGTCACGTACGTTGGACACAAGGTGTCAGAGGCAGGACTTTGCACTGAGCATCAGTTGCAACACACTGGGAGCAACCAACTAATCTTAAATTCCTCAGATAATTTAGATCCTTTCTTATATGTTTCAGGTTGAGGAAGAACATGTTTAATTGTAGTTAGTTGTTTGACCAAGTTTATCATTTGTTTCTTTAATGAAAAACCTCGACTCTGACTTCCAGATTGTGTGGAGTGCATGGCCTGTTCGGATAACACAGTGCGTGCCGGACTGACCCCGAAGTACATTGATGTGAACACACTGTGTGAAATGTTAAACTACAGTCCTGCTCCAGCCAGTGCCAAAATCTTTCCCTCAGTTCAAGACCCTTCAGATCCCTGCGTTCACCTGTACGACCCACCTGTACCAGACTTCACCGTCATGAGGATACAGGCAAGTTGCAGAGGATGCTGCACACAAGCTACGTACCTGTATACTTTAGTGACAGTAATGCCTCTCTTATTTCCTTTTGTGGGGTGTTTTTTTGTGTGTCAATTATGGTTTTGTTTCTGTCTGAGGAACTGAAGAAATCAGAAATAGGGTTTCTTTTGCACTTTAAGGCAGCAGAGTGGTGCAGTGGGTAATGTTGTCGACTCTGAGCTTTAGAGTCCTTGGTTTAATTATAAGCTCAGGTTTCTGTGGCTCAAGTTTCCGTGATGGTGCAACCCTAACTGGGATAAAGTACTACAAAAGTATCCTTCTAGCACAAAGTACAGTGCATTTAATACCAAATTTAGCCAGGTTCTGTTTTGGTATATACTGTATATCTGTTCTGTATTAACACCGTTTTGGTGATTCCTGTCACAGACCTTCAGTTGAAAGTTTTTGATGTGTTCCATCTCCAGGTCCCTCCATCTGTAAAGCAGTACACAATGAGCTCTTTGGACTGTGCGTCCATCCTGTTAGTGATTCAAGGCGAGGCCAGCGCTCTCTCAGACATCATGCTGCACAGAGGTTCCGTGCTGTTCATCTCAGCCAATGAGAGCCTCACGCTGCAGGTGACGTCATCATCCGGGATGACCATGTTCCGGGCCTGCTGTCTTCTCTAGGCGAAAAAAAAAAAAGCGCTCCTGAGCTTTTGATCTCTCTAATATGTTCACTATGTATGATTTTAACCTTCTACTTTTGTTTTAATGTTGCTTATTCATCAGTGACAAGGGAGCAGAACCACATGCTTTAGCAATATACCAATGACATCACACACACAGGTATTTTTTATATATATATATATATATATATATATATATATATATACACACACATACGTACACACACACACACGTTATGACTTACTTGTGGTTCCCATCCTTTTCCTTTCAGCAGTATAGTTGTCGAACTGAGGTATTATGTTAATATCAGGGGATGAGTGATTTGATGAAGTGCCAGTTTTGTTATTACGAATCTTAAGGATGAGCATGACGAAGATTGTTTTTTGTTTGGCTGAAGAAAAGTTAGCGAAACAAATATCTCTAATTATCACTTGGGGAATTCTTTCTCCGCCCTATTATTCAGCATGTGCTTTAAAAAGCCAAGACTCCAGCCATCACACTGCTGACATCACATCTTGTAAAACATTTAAATTCTCTATAGCTGCATGATTTATGTTAAAGTAATAGTCGATTTTAGGGTTAGCATTCAGACTAAAACAAATGCACTGCAGCTTGCATTAAGCTTATGCTTAATGTAAGAAGAATAAACTCTTCACTGGGAAGTGGGTTTAATCTAGAATACATGGAAGTACATGCGCAGTCAGCAATCTCAACACTCACTAAATGAAACACAACTTAATATTCAGGGAATTTTTATGTACCACAAAGAACCACTACTGATAAATTTCAAGTTCTTTTTTTAAGAAAGCAAACTGCTTTTACACTCTTATGAACCTGCTACTAAAGTAGGTTTACCCTTTCAAACAGGATGCTTTGTCAGATACTTGCTGTGAAAGAGGAAACCAGTGATTAAGTTGCTGATAAAGTGTTTTTGCTGTATATGGCTTTAGTTTGTATGACTGTGCAGATTGTTACTGGTACTACCTGTCCTCTGTACCCGTTCCTCCTCAAGTCTTTGTGCTTTCCCTGAGATTTCTCTCACTGGAGTAACATGAAGATTGTATTTGAACAATTATATCAATATTTGTTTACTGTAAACTCTGTGCACTTTTTTTATGTGAGATTACTTGAAGCAGGTTGTGTCCCAGATCTTCAATCTGCACCTCAATCAGATTGCAGTGTTTGCTACCTCCACTGAAGGTTTGGAATGGAATGAAGGCATGGATTAGCATTTTTGAATCTGCTGTGGCATGAGGTTATCTAAACTCTATGTAAACCTAATAAATTACAGTTCTCTATGAATTCTTCTGCTCATTGTGTCTGTTTTAGTTGCCATTGTGTCTGTTCATTAAGTTCACCTTGGTTGACCTGGTTTATCCTGGACTGATTTGTGGTGGATCTGGGGTCACACGCATATTTGTGCTCTGTCAGTCTTCAGAGGTGAAAGGAAACCAGTAAACCCAGATTAACCGGAGAGAGAAACCAGCAACCTGAGCTCAGAATAAAACGGGGGACCATAAGCAGTGCAAGTTGTTCTTTAGACTTCTATCAAATGGTCACCAACTGATCTACAGACATCATGTTTTATGCAGACATGACCCTCCCAGTGGCTGGGTTTGTGTATTGTTCAAAAATCTAACCCAGGCCTCCCTACACCTGAGCAATACATGCAACTGTATTAAATAAATCCAAAGAAGGTATTGGAATGTGAAATCATGGTAATTAAACTTGAAAGTCAAAACACCAAGAACATCAACACAACATGGTATAGCACATGTGGTTAAATAAACTTTAATTTAAATAAGGTATTTTAAAATTTTTCTTAAACACAGAGCTAATGCATTTAAAATTAACTGATTCACCATAAAGCTATAACATACAGTAAAAGGTATGCATCTTATTGTGCTAGAGGTGCCATTTTAATAAAACAAAAAAAAATCCTTCAACTTGACTGTTGCAGCGGGAGTTTACTGCTGCTTTCTGATTTGACGTTCACATGAGTTATTCTGTCTTTCAAACCTTTGTTACACAATGAGTCCAAGCTGAACATGTGCTGTTGAATCTGACTAGCTGTGGGTCTGAGAGCCCAGTAAACCTTCTGTAAGGCCTGGACATCATTCAAGGCATCATGAGCAACATAGGAAATGCCAAGCACATTCATAACCAGGTTTTCCTGCTTAAAGCTGTTGATACCACTGTCCTTGAGAAGCTGCCGGGCCAACGGGAGACTGTCCACAAAGCCCATGATTTCAGCCTGAAAGGCTGCTTTCAAGTCAAACTCATCCAAAACTCTGGCCAGCACATGGCAATCAAATCTGCGAATGTTGTGACCCACCAGCAACGGGTGTCCGAACATACGAAGGAAGGTTATGAAGGACACCAAGGCTTCCTTCAAAGAGATGGTGAGCACTGGCCTGCGGTGAAGAAAGAGTCGATGTCGCCGCACTCTGAAGCCGGTAATTCTGGAAGCACCAGGATCCATTCTGCATCGAGGAACCATGAAGAGGTTTAACGTGTGATGTCCGCTCACGGCCGCAAGCTGGACAATGTCACATGAGGAACCTGGAGAAGAAATAGTCATGGATTGTATGTTAGAGTCAATTTTATTTTTTAAAATATTTCCTGCTCTAACACACCTAAATTACAGTAACTCTCTCTAGCTGGCAATATGATCGGAATTTCTAACTGAAAAATCCAGCTTAGTCTGACCAGAGAACCAAAACACAGGCTGGGCTTGACAAACTGATAGACCATCATTGTAGACAAGCTCATTTAAAGAAATGCTGTCAATTAGGAAATCTACTTAGTAAATGCAAATGCAAAGCTGTCTTGCAAAGAAAGCTTGCCATGAAGTTGCTGTGGACAATGCTGTACAGATTCCATAAAAGTTTTTATTTTATTTTATTTTTTTAGTCCAACACTGTCCAATAAACCATAACAGTAAGAAGTCTGGTATTGTGCCTACTGTAATACCAACTTAGGAAACTATCGGAGGATCCTCAATTGCCATGCGAGAAAAAGTACAAGTCGACAATCAGCTGGAAAAGTGATGATTACAGTTTTTTGGGTTTTCTTAAGGACCAATATTGGAACATTATCAGGAAAAAGGTTCAACAGTCAACAGTGCTCGTTACACTGAGATGCTTATTTAAGAGTTAAAGCCTAAACTTTGGATTAAACACAGAGGACTGTGTGTGCTATCCAAGTTCGTTGTGGTCTTGCATGACGATGCATGTCCACACACTTCTGCTGACATTGTCAACACTTCTGTATCGAACCAGTTGAATACAAGGTACAACATACAGTTGTTAAAGAGGAATGATTTATCTCCTCACCATCTCCGTGGTACCGTGGGTGAGGCTGGTTCTTCTCAAGGTTTCTTCTTTAGGTTGTGTTAGGGAGTTTTTCATTATCAGCATCACAATCACTTCTAGCTTTGCTTGGTATTGACAAATCTAAATCTTTGCTGCTTTGTGATATCTATTACAAATCAAAATGAGGTCTAAAGTACCATTTCAACCTGGTTTGTGAACTAGACTGTGTTTTGTTGCAGCTGTTGAGAGGGAGGTTTAGTTTCATTACAGCAGGAAAGCCATCAAGCTGAGCTGGACATCTGACATCTGGTGTTTTTACAATGTAGAGAAATGTTCGGTTCTGTTAAGAAATACATACCAAGTCCTGTAGTCTCCAAATCAAAGAACACCATGTTAGTGTCACCATCACTGACATCCATGTCCCACTACTAGAACCATATACACTTTATATATAAAACTGAACGTTACAGCTTGTATGATATACCTCATTTACACATCAAGCAAAGTTCCTTACAGTGAATTTAAACCACTATTCTGCATATAAATCGTAAGTTATTATCCATTTCAGACACTCTTTGCTCGTTTTTTACCGTCGAGTTCAAACTCTGCGCTCGTTATTTAAAATACAGGCTGTCTCCCAAACCACCCGCTGGTTCAGACAGAGTGCACTATGTAGAGTGCAGACGCTATTGTTTCCTCTTCACTCTAGTGCACTATGGAAGAGGAGAAGCACATTCTGAGCTGCAGCTCCTTCTTCTTCCGGGTTGTTTAGCTAATCATGCTGTACTTTCAGGTTTGGGTTTAATGTTTGGACTGTTTTCTAATGTAAGAGACAAACTGAGATAATTTATATGAGGACACAAAAATGATAGCAAATGTTATAATGTATCATTTATTTGTATGTTTGTATTTGAAGTACTTGTGTTTTTTTTTCTTCTTTCATTTGACTCTCATCGTTAAATTAAGCTACAATGTAAATAACAAGTATTTACTGTAAAATGCTGGCTAATAATTCTGTGATTTTAAGATATTGATCAATAATTTTTTAACCTATACTTGTATCCTAAATACAATTTGCTGTAAAAGGTCTGACATAAAGACTATTCATTGGCATCTAAATATATATTTATAATAATAATAATGATAATTGGATGCATTACATTTTTAAAAAGCATCAAACAGCAGTCACACTCACAACAGCAGATTTTTAGTGTCCAAAAATGTAAATGTATTTACAGTAGTGTGAAAAAGTGTTTGCCCCCCTACTGATTTCATATTTTTTTGCATGTTTGTCACACTTTAATGTTTCAGATTATCAAACAAATTAAAATATTAGTCAAAGATAACACAAGTAAACACATCATGCAGTTTTTAAATAAAGGTTATTATTAAGGGAAAACAAAATCCAGAACTTCATAGCCCCTGTGTGGAAAAAGTGATTGCCCCCTAAACCTACTGTAATAACTGGTTGGGCCACCCTTAGCAGCAACAACTGCAATCAAGTGTTTTTGATAACTTGCAATGAGTCTGTTACAGCGCTGTGGAGGAATTTTGGCTCACACATCTTTGCAGAATTTTTGTAATTCAGCTAGATTGGAGGGTTTTTGAGCATGAACCGCCTTTTTTAAGGTCATGCCACAGCATCTCGATTGGATTCAGGTCAGGACTTTGACTAGGCCACTCCAAAGTCTTCATTTAGTTTTTCTTCAGCCATTCAGAAGTGGACTTGCTGGTGTGCTTTGGATCATTGTCCTGCAGCAGAACCCAAGTTCGCTTCAGCTTGAGGTCACAAACAGATGGCTAGACATTCTCCTTCAAGATATTTTGGTACACATCAGAATTTATGGTTCCATTTATCAGAGCAAGTCTTCCAGGTCCTGAAGCAGCAAAACAGCCCCAGACCATACCACCACCATATTTTACTGTTGGTATGATGTTCTTTTTCTGAAATGTGGTGTTACTTTTACCCCACACATAATGGGACACACACCTTTCAAAAAGTTTAACTTTTGTCTCGTCAGTAAACAGAGTATTTTCCAAAAAGTCTTGGGGATCATCAAGATGTTTTCTGGCAAAACTGAGACAAGCATTTATGTTCCTTTTGCTCAGCAGAAGTTTTTGTCTTGGAACTTGGAGTCATGAACACTCACCTTAACTGAGGCAAGTGAGGCCTGCAGTTTTTTGGATGTTGTTGTGGGTTCCTTTGTGACCTCCTGGATGAGTTGTCGCTGCGTTCTTGGGGTAATTTTGGTCGGCCAGCCACTCCTGGGAAGGTTCTGCATTGTTCCATGTTTTAGGCATTTGTAGATAATGGCTCTCACTGTGGTTTGCTGCAGTCCCGAAGCTTTAGAAATGGGTTTATAACCTTTTCCCGACTGATACCTGTAGATCTCAATTATTTTCTTTCTCATTTGTTTTTGAATTTCTTTGGATTTCGGCATGATGTCTAGCTTTTGAGGATCTTTTTGTCTACTTCACCCTGTCAGGCAAGTCCTTTAAAAGTGATTTCTTGATTGCCAACATTTTGCCAGTAATCAGGCCTGAGTGTGGCTAGAGAAATTGAACTCAGGTGCGATAAACCTGAGTTGTTATTTTTTAACAGGGAGGGTGCAAACACTTTTTCACACAGGGATATGTAGTTTTGGATTTTCTTTTCCCTTAATAATAAAAACCTTCTGCATGCTTATTTATTTTGATCAGACTTGCAGCATAGGGACCGCTCTGAAGAATCTGTCCAGTTTTTGCGCACCAAAAGAACTCAACATCCTCTCTCAGAACTGTAACGTCGCCCCACTGGGTATTCCAGTTCCACTTTGCACCACTATCCCTCCCAGTAAATCCTCTTCAGATAATGAGATCCCAGAATCCTTGGTAGAGTTATGCTGACTGGCTGTTTGCTGTGTTGTGTGTACACCAGTAGGAGCGATGGCACTAGCTGAGTTAGTCAATGTTATGGTGCTTCTGTTAACAAGTCTTGTGTTGCTGCTCGAGCCACATGCAAAACCTGTGAGATTACACATGTTACTTGTGCTGCTGTTGATATTGTTGGTGTTGCTGGATGTATTTATGCACCCTGAGCCCATGCTGCCCAGAATGGGGTTCCGTATGGGAGGAGTGAAAGAGAATACTTTCTCTCCATCTCCACTCATTGCGCAGGCACTTAAGGGTCCAAACTGACCATCTGTAGGAAGAGGAGTTTCCATAGAGTGACAAGAAGTCGGGGGACGATGGGACAGCAGCGCCTGATTTTTCCACAGTTTGCTTGGAGGACACATTTCTGCAACAGGCTCTGAGAAGAAGAAATTGGACACAGAAGGGTGCGCAGAGCTTTCTTCTCCCATCCCAGGAAAGCCTGAGGATGTGGCACTGGGCATGCAGCCTGGCGTGCCAGGAGGTAACAACTGTGAGCAGAGCAGAGGGTGAGAATTTGAGCTGGTGCTGTGTGCCAAGTCACCCTGTGCCCTGCGGGGCGGGCGGGGACGAGTAACAGATGGGGGCACACAGTGAATGGGTGTCTGTGGGCAACTATAGAAACCAGGTCTCTCGTACAGGGGCATGGAGTAAAAAGCATATTCAGCCATGTCATATTCTGGTGGATTTTGGTTATGGCGATGTATGACAGTGGCTTCAGGATGCAGATAGAGAGGGAAGCGGCTAAAAGGAGCACGAGGGCGGCGACGGAGCAGAGAAACCCTAGAAGAAGTCGACGTAGAAGAGCGGGGAAAACTAGGTGACTGCACGCCCAGCAAACGAGCCAGGTTGCCCAGAAGAGGCGTGGAGTGGTTAGCTTCCTCATGCTCCTTGATCTGCTCCAGGTTAGGCTGGAACTCCATGTCTTCTTTGGGTACACTGGGAGACACAGGAAAAATTATCAAGTTCTACAGAAAAAAGTGGTTGCTAGCTGAAAATACGGAGAAACTGCATCAGTTAGTCACCTGATGTCCAAAGCAGAGCCCATGTAAGAGGGTTTTTGGTGTTCAGCGCTGGCAGCTGTATACGGCGGCTGCGGCTCTGATTCATTCCAATATTTATCCTTCTGTATCGTCGGAAGCAGGTCATACATTTCGTCCACTGACAGCAGAGACACCTGAGATGTAAATGGACAGGGTGGCATTAAGAATTTCAGGCTTTGAAAGTATGCTATATTGACTGTAATTCATCTTACTGTAGTTGTTGCAAAAAAGGGAGATACCTGTAAGTTGCGATCAACCAGCCAGTTTGTCTCAAAGTCATCATCATCTTCCCCAAATGGATTGATAAGTTGCTCTGCCACCTTTGATTGTCATTATTGAGTCACAATTATTGAGTTGGAATATAACCAATGAAACAACCTCAGAGTTATTTACTGTTTCCTGTATAAGAGAGAAAAGACTAAATGGCCATTTTGTCTTGCTTGCATCAGGTATAGGGAGCACACACCTTGAGCCAGCCAACATAGAAGAAAAACTGCAGTAGAGTGAAGACAGGAAGGAAGAAGTCGAGGTGGTGGCCCTGATAGCCCTGGGTGGGGTCAAGAAACTGCCGACCAATCAGACAAGCCAAGAAGAAACTGTACACAGCCACAGTTACCACCTTGAAAAGATGGCAGATTTGTGTCAGTTTTCATGTGCAAACATTATTAGTTTGTTTAAAACTTTTTTTTGTCTTGATTTTTTGCCAATAAACCATTTCTCCATCCAAAAATCAACACTAATTGCTACTAGTGTTTGATCAGCTGTCAATTATGGTGTGTATGAATAAATCCATAATTGCACATAAATACTTCTAGATTGTTGTTAATAACATTAGTCTGAAACTAATCTAGCCTGGTCAGTCAGACCTGAGTGTATACAAGTGGCAGACTGATCCAGTCGTAACTGTACAGCTTCATGCACTGAGAGCGCAACGTATTTAATTCCTAAAAGGAGAAAAGACACACGCATCCACATGTAGAAATGCCAGTACAATGTGCAAAAGCTTTCACACAGCATCTCCTTTCACAGTGTATAGAAACACAAATACCTTTTCCAATCCTAATATAAATAAAAAAAATAATCAATTTAAGAAACTATGTGTAAAATATAGTGTCACAGAGATGCAGCTGTCAGACATACATTTAGGATGGCAGAGAGTGCGACATCATTGTTGATGCGTCCCTCTGTCCGTGCTCTCAGTGCCAGATTTACAAACCACATGCAAGGCACCCAGAATTTATTGTGAGGAGATGGCAGTTCTTCCAGCTGCCTTAGTTCCTCTACTGTCATTAGTCCTGGAGGAGAATAGAACATAATGCAGATCAAGGCACTGATATAATTAAATGTTCATCTTTAGGAATCACATAAGGAAAGCTTCTTTAGCTATAGCATTCAGAAATTGTGACATATTGGTGTGATTTGGTTTTATATAATGGAAAAATGTAAACTATGAGCCATGACTGTATATTTTAAACAATAATTTTAAAAGATCCAAGGTAAGCTTCAAATCTCCAACTGGTTTGCCTGTGGAGGTTGTTGTTCATATATAT
>JAQMYL010000012.1:23538011-23559883 GCA_030014365.1 Clarias pachynema
TCTTGCTGAATAGATTTTGTAGAGTAATGTGAAGGACATTTCACCAGTTGATATTTAAGACTGGGAAGTTCTTATAGAGAATTTCTTGTGCAAGTCGATTCCAATAGGACATCCCCTAAGATAAAGTACATTATTGTCTTTCTGATATAAAGCTCTTTCTTATCAGAGTCAGCATTATTATATTGTTATACAACCTTTGGGGGCGTGGTCAGTATGTATGATTCTGGGCACTGTCGTCAGTGTGGGCGGAGTCAAAGAGAGACACTCCCCAGGGTCATGTGACCGGCTCCAGCTGGACAAACCAGCGAAACTTTTCCTGCTCCGTGTCGGAAAAATCAAAACACCTTCTAAACGCTTGTTCGTGTTTGTTTCGCGTTCGCTTCAAGACCTGTCACGGATGCCCTTCGCGTCTTTTTAAGTTTACACACTCTGAGAAAGTTCGTTTGTGCATACTGTTAAGGGACAAAGACTTTTAACGACTGTTTTTTTAAATAAGTTTTTTAGCTGAGTGAGTGAGAAGCGGATGCTTCTGTCAAGGGTAAGGGTGTGGATCGGATCCGGTCTAAAAGTTACCATTCAACATATTTCACTGTAATGTTGTCTGTTTTAATACTAAACATTGCTGTTTGGGTTTTTTTCTTCTGGTTATTCGTAGATTTAGGATGTTTCATGTTTTGTCCATTTTTAAAAACACATCTATGTGTTCATATGTTCATAAACCTTAAACCTAAAACCTTATTACTATTCTGATCTTCAATCAGTGTTAAAGTGTTGCATAAAGACAAGTGAGACAGAGAGATTTTTATTATTATTATTTTTTGGTCTCTGCAGGTTAATAGACCTGGAGGCAGAGCTGGAACCTGGGATGGAGTCCGGAGTAGGCCGGAGAGAGACAATGCTCCAGGAGGAGAAAGAGAGTCAGAGACGAGAAGCCTACAGCCTGTCTCGTCTCCGAAGCTCGTCTATCGAGATTAGAGAGAAAGGCACTGAGTTCCTCAGAGAGCAGCTGGATGCTGCACAGAAGGTGCTCAAACTTTCGATCACATGCATGTTATACTTGAGGGGATACTGATTCCCTCGTTCTCATCCATATCACACCATGACTGATTCCATCACTTTTTATTTATTGTATTTAGTTTTTTATACAGCCCTCTTTTCATTTCATCTCACTGTGCTGTTAAAAAGAGATAGACTGTGAAGAAATATTTTAGGTGGCATCTTTCCATATGCCCCTGCAATGGTTTGGTTTGGTCCAGTCCTACTTTACCCTGCTGTGAACATGTTTTGAATTAACAGCCGCCCTGTCCAGGATGAAGTGCTTACTCAATTTTAATATTTTTTTTTACTCACAAATGGATACAGAGCATTGTAATACTTTATAAATACATTTGACTAGGAAATGTAACTCAGGAATTTTCAGTCTGTCTTTATGGAAAAAGAAACAAAAGGCAAAACAGAAACTTGGGAACGTGTCAATTTTGAGAATTCGGGACGTGATGTCAAATCAACATGGCTGTGTGCAGTAGGGATGGGAATCACCATGGACCAGCCTATACAACATCACCTAGATCCTGATTCAGTTTGCATTGAGATTTTGTATGTAGAATGATTTTATCAATATCTATGTATCTATATTATTTATTTATTTTATATATTTATAGACAGACAGACAGACTGCAGCATATAACCACCTCGAACATTGTTACCATTGCAAATACTATATATATATATATATATATATATATATATATATATATATTTTAAAATATTTGTAAAAAATTTGTAAAAAATTGATTTTGGATTTTGGAGCATGGTGATAAATGTATTGCCACAAAAAAAAAAATTGCCATACATCACTGAATACATTTTTTCCCCCTTGATCTCTAGTGCACTGCATCAGCAGTAAATAAAACAACACCATTTTTTTTTTAATGAGTTATAATGTGTATACAAGACAGACATGTTTGACTGGTTAAATCTTAAACATAATGACTAGATTGTTTTGACAATGTAAATATACAGCACACATCATCATTAGCTTGCTGCTTATAAAAGACAAACACAGAGGCATCCATGTTTTTTCTCCATTTTGTAGGTCAAATGAATGAATTATTTAAAAAAAGCATCTGGGCTAACTTGAATGCAGCATAATTTATTAATGTTGAATAGAACCAAGCTTTAATTTGTATACTTGAAATGTTCTTAGTCCTGTGATGAAATGTATGCACATTTACAACCATGCGTTTAATCATACAGATCACCCAGAGCTAAAAAAAAAAAAAAAAAAAAAAAAAAAATGAGGGGGAGGGTGGTGGAATTTGCATGCTTTCATTGTTCTATGCAGCTTTGATGAATATTGGCGTTTGGAATATTACCTGAGGTTACAGTATAGCTTTACAATCAGCTATTTTGTTCATTTAATGTTTTGTTAAAATTGTCTGCAGGAGTTGAAGCTAAAGGGGGAGGAATGTGAGCGACTGTCTCTTCTGAGAAACCAGCTGGAGCAGGAACTAGAGGAATTGACTGCAAGTCTTTTTGAGGTGAACAGGGCAATCAGAATTATAGCACATACTATATGATAGCTATGATATATGAGGGCTGGGCTGAAAATAATGCATAAGAAATCATAACTTTTCTTTATTATATAATTACTCTGTGCAGAGATACTACTCAGCATGGTGTGCGTCACAAGCCTTGCTTTTGCGCCAGCATTGAATTTAACAATCAACTGTGCTACAGAATGTTTATGGGGAAGACATAATTGACGAGAAATCTGCACAGATGCATAAAGTAGTTTAAATAAGGGAAAACCAGCACTGGAGACAAACCTTGCAGTGGGAGACCATCAATGGTGACAAATGGAATTTTCAAAGAGGATTCGTGTGTTGGGTTTAATGATGGTATAAACGCATTGCTTGGGATGGAAATGATGTTTGGTATTACTTTTGTATAGAGGAGGGGAATTACTCTACCAGCATGTGCAACTTGAACGAATTGTGTCAGTTCATTAAAAAAGTTATTTCCACTTTTGCATTATTTTTGGTACAGCCCTGTTATACATGCAGTTATCGTAACTCATTTGATCATGTCTCCAGGAGGCTCACAAGATGGTTCGAGAGGCCAATGTTAAACAGGCTGCTGCCGAAAAACAACTGAAAGAGGCACAGGGCAAGGTAGTCTTATTTTAGTACAGTACTTACAGTACCAGTCCAAAGTTTGCACACACCTTCCAATTCAATGTTTATTTATTTATTTATTTATTTATTTGGTCCCTTATTTTCTCCATTCTAGAATAATTTCAAGTTCAAAACTATTAAATAACACAAATGACATTGGGTAATTAAGTAACAACAATAGCAAGAGTCAGTAGTTATTCTAAGACATGAATCCCAGCTGTTCTTGAATAGTTCTTGCAAGAACAGTATTATCAAGTCCATTTGCAAAACCCAAGCACCATAATGAAACTGTTTTTTTATGAAGACCATCCCTGAAAACCAACACCAGAACTTACCTCTGCTGCAGAGTTACTAGTTTGAAAAATTATCAATTTATAGCACCTTAGATTATAGCCGATATGAAGGCTTTACAGAGACATTTTTATATATTACGGATGTCTTCAGGAAGAAATTTAAATCAGGAAAGACCATGAAATTAGAAGGTGTGTCCAAACCTTTGACTCGTACTGTACATACATGCAACTATAAATCTGTCCATAAAATAATTCTTAGCAATTTACCTTTTTTCTTTTCAGATTGATGTACTACAGGCAGAAGTGACTGCACTTAAGACCCTTGTGTTGACTTCTACTCCATCTTTCCCTAATCGCCAGCTCCACCCACAGCTTCTGTCCCCAGGGTCCAAAGGAGCTTCGCCTCGGCCAGGACACTCGCGCAACAAGAGCGCCACCTTCTCTACAGCTCAGCTACAATCAGAGTCACCCAATGACAATACACACATAGGAAGGGAAGAAAAAGAGGTAAACCCACATCTTTCAACATTTCCTCTAGAAATAATTTAGGCTTCATGACTTTTTTATTTATTTTTATTTTTTATTTTATCTTGCTATGACCTTAACTTTCATCAATAAACCTTTGCTTTTCCCTTTTTCCTTTCCACTCTTGTTCCCTCTCTCTCAGTCTGCAGCTCGTGCTTATTTTCTTTCTAATTTCATGTCCTATCCAGCTCAGTGTGTGAATCAGCAGGAGGTTACTGTTGCCAGATAACTGTCAGATGGCAACTTGAGATATTTAGCTGTGCTTTCTCGCTCATAGTCTGGACACTGGAATCAAAATGAAACAGTCACTACAGAGTTAAAAACACCACCTGTTTCTCATTTTGCTATTTGTTTTGCTCCCCATATGAAGAATTGGCACATAGCAAAGAGTTGGCCAGCAGGACTATAAGATTATAACATTTCTGAAATGATCCTTCATCCCTTTACATGTAGAAATCTTTGAATAGGACTGCTGCACAGCCCGCGTTTAAAATCTGGGATGTTCATTTGTATTTAAAACTGAAATTTACAGTTTTAGAAAATTAAAAATCTTCACTCAGAATCAAAGAATCTTCTGTAATATCAGTAATAATAACATTTGGTTTGTAGGTGTATTTTCACTATGTCTAGGTCACTCCTTAAATTTAAGGTCAAGTATTCCTCAAGATTTATTCCTTCCAGTGAAGCATGGTTTTAGACAACACTGATGGTTTTGGGCTAAAATGGCTCATCAGTTTTACACAAATTATTATTATTATTATTATTATTATTTTTTTTTTTTACAATAATAAGGAATTCTGAAATTATAGATTCTGCTATTTCACACAAGTTATTGCTGATAATGTCAATTCTATTGGAATATTTTTTGCTTTCAGCCAGAAAAGAATGCAAAATGAATGCATCTCTTTTTCCTTCTCTCTTTTTTTAAACAAAAAAGCAATATAAATCAACATGACTCTTTTTTTTATTATTCTTTGATTATGTAGACCATACCCCAAATTCCTGTTACTACAGAAACAATAACATATTTAAATTAACACATTGAGATAACCTATTGTTCATGTTACAACTGGAACTGCTCAATCAGCAGATTCAGCTAACTCCTATTGCACAAGATTAAGTTTAGTTAACTGAAGAATAAGTAAACAAAAAGAAAAGTGTTCATTGTTTATTATTTGCCGTAGTTGGACTCTGTGTTGTTTGCTGAATTTTTGTCTTGGAGAGAGAAACCAAGTCTGGATCGATCATCTGCCTTCCTCACCCGGATCTACAAGGAGGACATCGGGCCCTGTCTCTCTTTCACATGCTCAGATGTAAGTTTATTCAAGCTTGCACGCATATGTCTACATGTCTTATATCTGTATACTGTGGAAAAAGACCATTGGTACAGACATCATTCTTCTGTTTCTAGCTTTCTCAGTCAGTTCAGAAAGCTGTGGAGAATAACTTTTTGACTATCGAGCCTGTTGCTTTGACTACGTTGCGCATGGACAAGGCCTCGACTGTTGAGTTTGGAGGACCCAAGTGAGTCATGCACCATGCACAGTGTCATGGCAACATTTCTGCTCTGTGCATGATTTTTTTCCCCCTACACCACACAGTTTTGCTTAGGTTTAATTTTGGGGCTTGTAAATCACAATATGATTTGGGTGAAATGTTTTTAATCATAGTTTGATTTGGGGTTGTTTTCACAGTGGCTGCCGAGCACCAGTAGAGACGTAAGTGACTTTAAAAGCTTATTGCGTCAAATTGCTGTTCTAATTCAGCATCCTGCTTTTTCCTTTTTTTTTCTTCTTTTTTTTGGGTGCATCTTAGGATTGAATTTGTTTCCCTTGAACTGATGCTCTGGACCTTTCATTAGTTTCTGTCATTGTAATAATATCATCCACAATACATTATGTATCTATAGTGTATTAGTTTATGTATGTTATTCATTAGTTTTTGCGGTAATGTGACCTTTTTTAACCTTTAAATAATTTTATTTAATTATTTTAATGATTTTATTAAATAACACAAAACAATTAAATAACCAGTGCAAAAATAGATTTTAATGTTCCAGTGTTTCTGTTAGTATTATAAAAGTATTTAGGATATCAGCACAAGTAGATAAGTGCACAGTCAATTAATTTTTTACTACTGTACATTTTTAGTTCAGAAATACAGCATAATGTTATATCATCGTATACCCTAGAGTTGAAAAATGCTCCAAGTGCTGAATAATTTTCCACAACCTGACTGTGAGGCAAATCACTGTGTTATATTTAATCTCTTGTTCTAATGTTAAGTGTCAGACCTTTTTAACAGTTGATAATGTTGACAGTTGACAGTTTTCTAGCAAAGTTTTCTTTCTTTCTTCTAGAAAGTCTTTAGAAAAGGGGGCTTTGCATTAATTTATTAATAATTTCATCTTGCATTATTTTCCTATAACAGCACACTCTCCCTTGTTTTATTTCTTGCATAAGGGGTGTCCAAATGTCTGGTCTCAGGGGATAAAGTGACCCGAGTACAGATTTTTACCTTCCTTCTGTATGAGAGGTAGCCTTCTGGTCAACGTGTTGCAATTTCTTCTTTTACTTGATGGTGATAGCAGAGCCTTTTTATCTATGATTACATCCCCAATTTAATTTACAGAATGATACTTAGTTATGCATACAGATAAAAAGAACAGTGTTAACAGTAAGATAGGCCAGCAGTAAATATAAAACAGGACAATTTAATTTCTGATTGCTAGTTTGTTCAAGTTTTTGTTTTGAACTTGGGCTGACCACGTGCACAATAGAAAGTGAGCAAATTATTGTCCACATGTACATAAAAACAGGAATTTTTTTGGCTTTTAAAAACATGTGTTGCATGTCCCATATCTTTGACAACAGAATGTGATACTTCATGATATTTTTTCAGGTTTCTGATTTGCCAAAATAGTGTTATGATGAGGATGATCTCACCACTTAGTGATTTGACATCCCTAACTTTTTCTTTTCGTGAACAAAGATTTTTTTAAGAATGAAAAAGCTAAATCCTTGTTTTTAAAAATACCCATGTATTTTATGCAATGATGGTACAGTATATGACAATCAGTATTTAGTATGAAGAACCTTATGCTTTAAAACTGCCTGGATTCGGCTGGGTGTGGAGCCAAATAATGTCTGCGGTACTCTGGTCCCACTCACCCTTCAGCCAGATCTGATTAGTGACATCACTTGGTTTGTGCACAGGGACAACTATAATGCACGCCATATGCTGTCCCAATACTTTTGGCCACCACCATGAACACCTTACTGATATTTTGAAGTGGTCTAATAGTCTCCAAATGGAAAAAAAAAAAGTTTGGACACCCCTATCTTACATAAATAACACCCAGTTCAAGTCTCTACTAAATATTGTTAGACATTCACACTACAGACTTAACCTTGTCATTTGGAAGGGTTTTTGTTGACCTCTATAAATGTTGTTTTAAGTATATATTCCTGTATTTTAAGTAGACTGCTATTTGATTGACAGCATTAGTAACAATTCTCTTGTGTGTGGTGCAGGAAGTGTGCCCTGAGTGGAATGTCTCATCTCTGCCGACATCGCATTAAACTAGGAGATAAAGAGAATTATTACTACATCTCTCCCTCCAGCAGAGCTCGGGTACAATCCTTTTCATTTTTTATTTATTTTTTTTACATTTTACTTTCTTACTTATAGTATAATTGCTTTAAGTGTACAGTATGTAGTGTTTGACTTCCTTCTTTCTGTGGTACTAGATCACAGCAGTGTGTAACTTCTATACTTATATCAGATACATCCAGCAGGGTTTGGTCAGACATGATGGTAGGTAACGAAATAGGCCTTACAGGACTCATCTTCATATTCTCATAAATAACACGATTTAGTTTGTTCTAATGTAGTGTTTTATGTGATGGAGTAACATACACACTCTCTCTCTTTCACTGCAGCTGAGCAGATGTTCTGTGAGGTGATGCGCTTGCGACGGGAGATGTCTGTAGCCAAGTTAGGGTTCTTCTTCGCAGATGAGAACTGAACAATGCCCAGATTCCGTCGCAGTTTTCTACACTCAGCAGTTCGATATCAGAAGCAGATTTCCTTACAGACACACTCCATTATGGTATCAGTGACCGATACATTAAAAGCCCAGAGGAAATATGTGAAAAGAATTCTGCAATGACAATCAGTATTGGACTGGAGTGAGATTTTTCACTCTTTTTATACTCTGTATAACAGTCAGCACAGTTCTTACTATGGAGCAAATATGTAATTAATGTTGAGGTTATTTTTAGATTATATGTTGGTGCAGGTACAGTTTACAGAACTTAAAGTGGGAAGCTGTTTAATGCACAGTCTCTAGAAGATGCTTCTGTTTTAACAAGCACAGGATCACTTACCATTCAAAGACACACTACATGTCAGTTAGGGCTCTAAGATATTCACTGAGTAGCAGCATTTTCTAGAATTTGTAAAAGTGCACATAAAAAGAAATTCATTTATTTTAATCAGTGTGAAGTCAGTGTGACTTAATGAAAGTTTGACCTGGAGTTACAAAGACTGTACTTCCAGGACAAAGCCTTTAGTGTCTTGATGATAATTGAGGATTCTGATGGTATAGATTCAACATTGTCTGCACAGATTATACATGAGCATGAATGCTGAGCTTTAAAGTCTTGAAAAAGGTACACATACTTAGGTGGGGCTCTTTTATATACATGTACTGTATATATAACAATTGCATGATTTGACAATCAAAATGGCTTGTTTTTTCCTAAGCATTTTGTTTACTCTTGCCACAGCACAAATCTATGCAAAGTTCATAGTTCTTTATTCATATTAAGAATAGTATCAGACCTATACACCTATCAGTGATGTATAGATCATTAATTAGGTAAGGGAGGATCTTGTGTCATTTAATAAAATGTTTTATGACTAAATGATGTTAAGAGCTTTATACAACAGTTTTTTACTCGAGAGTCAGAAAGCATTTTGGTTGCACAAATCTTCAAGATTATACCGTTTAACAATATCTTTTGCTTTTTTTCCCTTTATGTTTACATCTAACTGCTTGCCTAGCGGATTAATACAACAAAATAAAACAATACAATATAATATTGAGTAGTGAGTATGAATTAACGTGTATGATGACTACAGTTTTTGAATGTATTTGGTTATGTTACAAATCTAAACATATCCTGCAGACTGAATAGATACAGTGCTTACTAATGTTGTATGAATAGTAGGCAGACGTTTTTGTTTTTAAAGAAAACTCACCAGAAAAAAACCAGTGGGAGGCAAAAAATGTGGGAGTGGAAGGTTTTAACTGAAAGAAAAATAATATACACACATGGAGATTTAAAAACATTTCTGCATACAGTACTTCTCTACCTAAGTGATGTCAAAGACAGAACAAACAAACCATGCGGACAGTGCATTTCTACCTTCGTTTTACCCATGTGCATGTTGTTTATGGGCGTTTGTTCATTTCTAAAACCTTCCAATCCACCCACTTTGTGTTTAAATAATGTCTCACTGTATTACATCCCTTGCACCCGTGTCGATAATCTGAAGTTTATTCAAATAAAGAGTGACTGGAATATAAAAAGAAGAAGAAGAAGGCTTATTTCATAGCCCTGAATAATATTAAAGTTTGATTGTCTGCAGGGAGAAGCTGACTCCATGGCAGAGGTGCCTGTAGGCTATAAATCTGATGTGTGTCTTATCTGGGTTAAAGTAAGGAGGAGGACAAGAGATTACTGAGGCAAAGATAAATCTAGAGAACAGGTTTAACAAAGAACCAGGTGGCAATTAGCACAACACACATTTGCAGCTGATGCACATGATGCTGCGGTCATATCAGCACTGACTTCTTGGAGTGGCACACCTATGAGAAAATATTCCTGATACAATGGCATGTGCACAGTTCAGTAGAGCATGTGATGGGCATCTAGTGCATAAAATTTGCACCATCTAGTGGGGCAGCCTCTGTTTACTCAAGAGTCACCATTTTACAGTTCAGAAAGTTGGGTGAATTGAGCTTTGGTAGAAACCACACTTTCACCTAGGAGTCCTCTGATCATTGAAATACACTTAGACAAGTTCATCCCCAGATGTCTCCAGCTTTCATAACCAATGTGTAGACAGTTTGCAGATGCATATGCTAGACCCAAAGGCACAAGTGGACTCACAAGGACTCTGACCTAGTTCATTAATTTTGCACAGCATGGTAAGAATCATCTCTCATGGCGACATAATAAGGTGGCCAGGTCAGTCATGAGCCAGGGTTTCTTTTTCCCTATGACTTGGCATTTGTAAATAATTCCACCAGATATCTCACTTCTACACAGCCAATTTTGGGTGCCCCTTCTAGGGATGTACAGTACCTGCTTCCTTGACAGTGCATTTGCTACACCACTGTATAGGGCCAATATATCAGGTTCTGTCAGTGACACTGTCAGAGTATGCACATCTGTTAGTGATGCACATCTGTTAGTGAGCACATATTAGCAAGAGATTGAGGCACAGATTCCTGTTGGGTGTGTGAAAGAACAACAGGAATAACTGTTCAAACATGATAGCTGCATTTTTGCCATAAGAATGCTAGTCAGCTAGATGGTGGTGGATGTGCAATATTATGTAGAGACTCTGTGAGATGACAGCTAAAAGCTACACCATGCAACCATGAAGTTTTGCTCCTACTACGTACATGACAGCATTATTTTTCTAAAATACAATACACAACATGCATTGCTATAAAACTTTGTTGTAATTCATTCAATACACAGATCGAGGTATATCCAGATGTTTCAAATCACCCCTAGTGGTCAGGGGGTGAAACTGAACAGTGGCTAATTTAAAATAGAAGCTTCAATGTTTATTATTACAACATGCTCTGCTAACTCTCCCTTTTCTGATGAAAAACCTACAAGAACAAATAAACAGTAAGAAAATGAAAATGAATCTCACACAGCTTAATATCACAGCTTGATATAATGCAGCAGCAAAAGCTTAAACCAAAGTTACAAGAAAACAATAAACCTACCTTGTATAGCAAATCAGTATTAGGGTCATCACAGCAACACCTCCCACCACTGTCATCACTGCAGCAGCGATCGAGGTGGGAGTAAGTGTAGAGGACTCTGATAAAAGATGAAAAATAACTAAATAAACAAACTCAAGCTGTCTTACTGTACTAAAAAATATGCACCAACCAAACAAGTGTTTCATTAAATCTGTTAAATATTTTCTTTTTCCAGTTTTTTCATAGACAGTGCAAACCTGTGCAAATGAAGGAACCTGGGATGTTGTGGCACAGCAGGTTTGGCGGACAGACAGGCCCACTGAAGCACTCGTCTACATCTGAGTCAAAACCAAGAGATAGGTGTTACCTATGCATTGTTTTTATATCTCGGCTAGGATTCACCAGAATAAACTGAATCCGTCATTACGAAGAAACATCATAACATACAGAAACAAACCTTGACAGGTGGGTGGGTTTGGAGTCCACAGGTGTGTGTTTGGATCACAGGTGATGTGGGTTGCTCCATGGAGGAGATAACCAGAAGGACACTGGTACACCACTGCTGAGTGACACAGCACAGAGAAACCCACTTTCAACCGAGGAATGGAGCCACACACTGGGTCTTGAAGAATCAAGAGGAAAATAAGGATTATCAGCATTATACAAATGCTTGGCAGGGCCTCCCTTTGCTCTCAAAACAGATTTAGGTTTTTGTGGCATGGATTCCACAAGGGTGGAAAGCTCTTGTTGTATCACATCCCAAAGTTGTCCTACGGGATTAAATTATAGTGACTGGGAAAGCCAATGAAAAACACTAAACTCATTGAACACAAAGTTGGTGTTATGGTCAATAAAAGTAATAAAGTATACAGTGAGTGTATGTGTATTGTGTCTATGACTGTTTATATGTGATTGTAAATCTCTATGTACAACAAATATGTCTTATTTTTCCTACCAGTATCTGGCTCCTTCCATGCAGACAGATTAAGGTGTGTGATGTTTGTGTGTGTGCAGGGGAGCAGCTTGTCAGGGTGGACGGTCCGTACAAATGGGTCAGACGGCACCATGCAGATGTGGGTGTTGTCACAAATGATGCGAGAGAGAGATGCCGTATGCAGTGAGCGTCTCTGAGCAGCACTGAACACACCCTGTTGCTCCCACCAGAACCTCACATAATTAGACAGACAGATACAGTAGATAGACAGACAGACAGACATGGTCATGCAATCAGTTTATTATTTTATTCAACTATACTATTTCTATAACTACAGTTATTCAATGATCAATGACTACAGGCTCACCTGTCTCCATCCCGGAGCGCACAAAACTGTTTGGCTATTAGGCAGGCTAGCAGTGGCCCAACTCTGCCTCCAGACAGTGCAGGCTCAGAGATAGCACCAACCCACACATCAATGTTCCTGACTGTACCATACAGGGCCATCAGCTTATGCACCAAGCCTGCACTCCCCAAAATTTCTATTAAATCAGATTCATTTGCTGGGACGGAGAGACCACAAAACTCTCGCCATGCGCCATAACCTAATCATAAAGAGAGAAGAATCATACTGTTTTTGTCCTTGTCTTTCTGTATATAGTCTGTATATATGGCTTTGTATGTATTTATTAATTTGTGTGTAACACCAACCTGCCAGGGGGTCTGCAGATGGAAATTAGCCTTAGGCTATAATCTGACATATTTACATTTGTGAAAATGTTCATTATTATGTATTGTCCCTTCTTTTTTCTCAAAAAAAAAAAAAAAAAGGGAGTGAAAAGTAAATGTCATACTTAACATTTCCTAAGCAAGTCGTGTCTTAAAAATGAGCCCTGAAGGTATGCATGTATGTAAGCCACAGAAATAGAACGAACATAAAGACGCTACCAGGTAGACCGTGATCACGTCCCCTCTGAAGGTTTAGAGCCCCGAGGTCTAGTGGCAGCCCACTGCTAGCCTGGAACAGTCTCTCAGTCAACTCCTCTACCATCATCTGCTCAGGAGCCTGGAGCTTGGCTGGGGACAACAACAAACCTCGCAGCACTGGATCTATACCACCTAAACAATCAGAGAAGACTAAATGTATCAGAACATAACAGATTTATGTGGTGCACACAATATCAACTTTGAACACAATGATGTCAAAAAATATGTATTAAAACACTACAGCAGTAGTATTTAATGTTTTGTAGGATTTACATTTTTTGTATGAAGGATCCATAACTTTTTAAACATAAAAAGAAACTTGCCAATATTTCAAGGTAGATTTAATTTTTGATAAAAAAAATAAATAAATACAAACACACATACTGTTTTCACACAGGGGAAATACCAGTTGTGGTGGGTGTGCGAGGTGACTCTTGACGCACTGACTTCAGCCTCACTCCACTCCTAGTGAAGCGCTCCCAAGTTCTTGAATAAACTTTGCCTGACAATTTTCTGAAGGCCGCACCCATCCCATTTGCTTGCGCTCCTTTTCCTACCACAAATTTCCCTTGAAGGCAACTTTCCATGAATATGCTTCAATACAGCCAGCACTTCTGTGGCTTAGCCTCCTTGTTGAGGGTGTGGTTGATCTTCTGGACAATTGTCAAGTCAGCAGTCCTCGCCATGCATATACTGAACTAGACTGAGGGATACTTATGAATATTCATTTAGTGAAACTCAAAATTTCACTATTCTTATTCTTATAAATTAATTGTTATAAAAATTTCTATTTTGAGAGGCTGGATTTTTCATTTTCATGAGCTGCAATCCATATTGATTGAAAATTAAACCAAAATGCTTAAAATATGCCATTCTGTCTGAGTTCCATTTTATCCCAGAGATGTTTAGTAGGGTTGAGGTTTGGGCGCCATGTAGCATACTCAAAATTTTCCAGTCCACCATTGGCAAACCATTTCTCTATGGATCTTGCTTTGCACATTTTCTGGCACAGGAAAATATATTGTAACGCTACAGTACAAAAAGACATTCTATACAATAGAAACATTTTGGGGAAGGAACACATTAGTGTGATGAACAAGTGTCCACAAACATTTTGCCATACTATATAGTGTAGCTCATCCATTATTGTATATGGATATATGTTATAATTTTACATTATACAGCCAAAGCATTTTTTTTGTCTAACCACTACATGTTGGAATCAATTATTATGCATAAGTGTATAGTCTGTGCCACATGTTACACACAGAGACAGTAAAGGTGTGTGTGTGTGTGTGTGTGTGTGTGTGTGTAAGGATTGTAAGTCATAGTCTGTTTTTTTGTCATGTACCTTCTTCTACCACCCTCCAGGAGGCAAACAATGAGTGATGTAAAGGTATTGGCGGATGTTTAGGGTCAAGCAGATATCCAGGTCCGAGTCTGTTCACTATGGGCTGTACAGTCACATGGGCAAAGCGGAAGGCAGCCGTGGAGAAGCCATTGGTAATGCTGGGGTCGACTTCAGCGTCATAACCCTGATAATGTGGTATGAGTTCAGCATATGCTCTGTGCCCCAAGACATGTGGCAAGTAGTGATCCCATGTCAGGACCTGAGATTGCAGTAAATGGAAAATCCCAAATCTCAGCCAGATTGAATCAACACAAACTGGGTGTAAATACCGTACAAACACTACTTGTACCTGATGCACAGCGCCGAGGATTTTCCTAGCCTCTTGGTACAGTGTATCTGGGCTCCAGTGGGGGTTGAGCATGTGTAGCTCCTTGGCTAATCGATTATGCTCTCTCAGAAACAATGTGTGGAGAGCAATCATCCCCAAGTGTTCATTAGCCCGAGAATCACCTAAAAGAGAACACAGCACTCTAAAGTATTAAATTGTAATGCAAATTAAGCACTGACTTAAATGTTTAGTAACATGTCATGAATCTAACTGCTTGCTATGAAATAAGTGAATGAATACAAGGTTTTTATTTAAAAACTGTCATCTCTTATCTTTGTCCTTTGTTCACTTATCAAAGAGGTTACTGAGGGACTAGCCATCTCAGTAACAGCTGGCAGGAAGAACCTTTTCACTGACTAACATTTCAGTCAGTCCTAAATATGGATGTCCATGGCCATCAAAGTTCAGTTGGTTTCCACTTGGTTGGTTTATAGAAATATACACAATGTATAGAAATGTAGTCTAGTGATTAATTTTTTTTTTCAAATTAAGAATCTCTTTTTTCATGATTAATAAGCATATCAGTTCAACCATAATAATTAATAGAAATAATAACAGCTATTAACAGAATAATACCCTGTCCACAGTGGCGTACCTGCCAGATAGCAGAAGGTCAAGTTGCCCATAGATGTTATGTTCTTTCCTGTGTTGGAGCCTTGCCGTGGTGCACATGGGTCCAGCTGAGTGTGTGTGCGGGGCAGGTAGGGAAGGTAGGCGAGTCCTTGGTCTGAATGCAGCTGGTTGTGTTTGAGCAGGCCAAGAGGGGAGGACAGATTACGCAGAGAGCTTGCAAGCTCGTCTGAACTGCCGTACACCATACTGGCATCTACAAAGGCTGTGATGGCATTCAGCTGCTCCCGCTGACGGCACACGACAGAGGCATCTACACAACTGGGAGCCGAGCGGAAAAATGGCATGCAGCTCTGAACACCACGACGAGGGTCTGAGAGTGGGATCTGAGTAAAAGACAAAAAGAAAGAAAGAAAAAAGAGACAGAGAGAGTCAGAGCACAATTTGGTTTAGAAACACAAGTAATTTTAAGCTTTCCTGTAAAGATCATTGTGTTCAAAGGGATCAGTCTGTCTAAAAGTTGTCTACTGTGTGTGAATTCTTCACAGTATTTTAAAGGTTTGATCAAGTTGTTGGTTTGCTACATGCCAAAGTGAAAGGAAAATTATGGTCAGATATCAACTTTTATATACAGTATATCATAGTTAGATCTATAAATGCTTCAACTCCCCCCCCGATTTTTCCTGATTTTCTCCCCTAATTTAATCGTGTCCAATTCCTCCCAGTCACTAGGGGGCTCCCACATTAAGCTCCTACCGCCACTCAGTCAGTTGCCTCCGACCCACGTGGCGTCACCGACCGCTTGCTCACGCACCGTTGGGGGCGGCGTAATACACTCGGAGGAACAGCGCTATCCGCTCCCTCTGCCTACACGAGCTCACAGACGCCCCTGATTGGCTTGTAGAGCCATCGTTAATGTGGGAGCACCAAATACTTCTCATCCCTCCCCTCTGAAAGAGTTCGGCCAATCAGCTCTCTCTAGGCCTCCGGCTGTGAGAGGTAACAGCCTCACCCGGGGTTCGAACCAGCCATCTCCGGATGATAGGGCGAGCACTTTACCACTGCGCCACTCGGAGGCCCCTATAAATGCAACTTTGAAATGGTTTACTTCTGGTTGAGATACTTGCAAAATAAATAAATATAATATATAAATATCAATCGGTTTTACATCTTCATTCACAAGAAATTTGATCACTTTTGATCACAATTTAACTTAAATGGCCCTTGTCATACAGAGCAAACTGTCAAATGTTTGTAATCGAATTTTGTACCTTTCTGTCTCATATGTGTGTATGTGAATGCACCTGTATGGGGAAACACGGTGTGTCTCTGCTGCAGGTCCGTTTGCAGTCTGCACCGGTCCTGAACGAGGCTGTGCTGGGGCTCTGAGGGGTCAGCGACAGATCATGGTCAATCCACTGCCCCCACTCGACCAGCAGGTGAGACAGAGACATATCCATTGAGATCTTCTCGTTCTGGGTGTACAACACCTCCTGAGATACTCTGCGAACCTGCGCAGAAAACATCACAACCAGACAGTTCTAACACATATACAAATACAAAATGTATTTCTTTTCTTTACATTCAAAAGCAGTTTGTTTGTTTTGAATAAAATAAATAAATATAATTATTAATACACATTTAAATATCATCCCATGTTTTACATGTTTCTAGAACAGTTGTGCACTTATATGTTTACATACAATTGTGCTGTCAACATATTACTAAAATACGTCTTACTGGAGGCAATGTAAAGTTGCTGTAGGTGTGTTGGGGGTTCCATCCTCTGGGAGTGCCGTGAAAATCCTCATACGCTGGTGGAAGCCATCGAGCATACGGAGTATTAGCTGCTCCCAGCATTGGCTTCTGTCTACAAAATAATCAAAAGCAAGCATTTTGACCAGCAATAAAGGCTTACCACATAACTGATGTGAAAAATGCACTTTCATTTACAACCCGAAATGTTCCGGAAATGTTGTGACATTTTTTAAAAATTTGAATAAAATTAAAACTGAAAGGCTTTCAAATTACACGAGCCAATATTTTATTCACAATAGAACATAAAAATGTTTAAAAAGAGATTTTAAACTTTTATCCACTAAATCAGCTCATTTTAAATATGATGCCTGATACAGGTCTCAAACAACTTGGGGGCAACAAAGGGCTGAAAAGGCAGGAAATTTCGAAAAGATTTAGCCACGTTAATTGACATCAGGTCTGAAACATGATTATTTATAAAAGGAATGTCTTAGATGGGTAGACTCTCTCAGAAGTAAAGATGGGCAGAGCCTCTCCAATCCATTAAAATATTGTGGAATACTTTAAAAGACACTGTTCTTCTACGTCAAATTGCAAAAGCTTTGCAAATCTCATCATATACAGTGCATAACATCATTAAAAGATTCAGAGAAACCCTCGGGTTGGATGTCCATGGTCTTCAGGCCCCCAGAGACACTGCATTACTCGTGATCTGTGTCATTGACATTACTAAATAGGCCCAGGAATACTTCCAGAAACCACTGTCGGTAAACACAATCTGCTGTGCCATCTGCAGATGCCAATTAAAGCTCTATCATGCAAAAAGTTAGCCATATGTGAACATGGTCCAGAAGTGCCATCGTGTCCTGTGGGCGAAGGCTCATTTAAAATGGACTGTTTCAAAGTGGTAAAATTTTCTATGGCTTGAAATGTTCAAATTTGACATGGAACTCACAGATGTGTCCTTCAGGCTAAAGAGGAGGCGTGTTATCAAAGACAACCACGAACTCTTCAGCAGCTGCAAACCTATATCAGGTAAGAACGGGAACAAATTCAACACCAAAGGTCCAGAAACTCATAACCTCAATGCCCAGACGTCTTCAAACTGTTTTGAAAAGAGGAGATGCTACACCATGGTAAACATGCCCCCGTCCCATCTTTTTTGAGACCTGTAGCAGGCATCAGATTTGAAATGAGCTCATTCTGTGAATATAATTGTAAGATTTCTCAGTTTAAGCATTTGGTATGTTCTTTATGTTCTATTGTGAATAAAATATTGGCTCATGTGATTTGAAATTCTTTTAGTTTTCGTTTTACTCAAACGTCCCAACTTTTTTCCGGAATTCAGGTTGTAAACAACAGCTGCATACAGACTTTAATAGGAACACCTGTTGTTATTCTGACAAGACAGCCGACTCAGGCTCACTGTAAAATAGACAACTGTTCCAGGTAATGTTTTTTGTAATCTGTAAACAGCCTGGTGTCTTGCACTGTATCACATCCACCTTAAGGTTCGGCTGATTGTGAGTTGCGATGTTTTGAGGTTATTTGAGTTACCATAGCGTTTCTGTCAGCCTGAACCAGTCTGACTTCTTTTATGAGAAAGGTGTTTCCACTGGCAGAAATGCCGCTCACTAGATATTTTGTTCTGTCTTAACTATAGATTGATGTACATGAAAATCCTAGAAGTTGAAATGTTTATAGAATGCGCAAACCAGCCCACGTGTCACCAACAATCATGACAAAAATGCCCAGGTCAGTAAGATCAAAATCCTATTGTCCCTATTTCTGATGAATTGCACAGCTGACACATGATGAATAGATCATAGAGATATTCAGTGCGAACCTGTTGTTGCAATGCCCTGTGATGGTGCGGTAATGCTCTGAAAGGCAGTCTTCTTTGCATGCAGGTCTCTTGATCTCTGCTGAACATCCTGTAGCTTCCAATAAGGTCTCCACATCATCCATGCTCAACAGCTCTAACACACATACACACAAGCTATGATGGATGAGTTTAAACACCCCAAACAGATTTTTACAGTTATGCTGTTGCCATACGTTTGCAATAATCTCTGCAGATACTAAGACGATTAACCTGAACCTCTCAGTGTAATGTCTATACAGTACCAGTATGTTTAGGCTGAGCCATAGTGTGTGTATACACCATCTCTCTGATGACTTCCATCGTGTTGTCCAGTAGCTCTGCAGCTCGGATATGCGTTCTGGTACCAGTGCCAATCTGTTTAAACTGAGCTAACAGGTCACTGGGACGAAAAGAACCTTCTTTAACGGACATCTTCACTCTGAGAGACGGAGGGAGTGAATCAGTGCAGAAACATCAGAGTAGAAACACTAGACTAACATTATAATATATTTATATTATACTATGCCATCTTACTGCTAATTTCAATCAAAAACAGTTAAAAAAAAAAAAAAAAAAACTGTACTGTCTTCTGTAGCTGACCTCTCATTAGTCCGTGCATAAGCAGCGTCCGTTAGCTCTCTGGCTTTCCTCAGAGCCTCCTGGATGAACACTGAACCCACATACACTGCACACATATCAGCATAAGTTTTACATAATTCAATACATATAATTAAATTCAGTTTTGCCTCAACAATTGTCCTTGTAACCAAAGGTACATTTATGTTTGGCTAAGAAAATGTCAATCATCTTAAATCATTCTGAAAGTGCAAGGTTATCATGGCAAGTGTAAATATCCTGATTAATGTCAAACATATCTAGTATATCCTCACTTACACACTCATCGTCTCTACCACTATGTCCTGTATACAGGATGAACTCTCAGGAGACTTAGGGCACGAGAGGGGTACACCCTGGACAGGGTGAGAATACATTACAGCGTACACACATAGACACACACTCACATTGACACACTATGTATGGGCCATTTGGGAACGGCAATCAGTCTAATCTGCATGTCTTTGGTCTGTGCGAGGAAAGCGGAGTTCCCAGGAAACCCATGAAGCATGAAGAGAAACTCCATGCACACAGACCCGGGACGGGAATCGAACGGAGAACCAGGAGGTGCAAAGCGATAATAGGTGGGCAGATAATATTGCTTCCAACATTGATAACATGCTATAAATGAATGCTTAAAATTATCCGACAATAGAAAAAAATTTTTTTTCAATCATATAACATACTCCACACATCTGACACTGATCTTCAAGATAAAATTTCTTTACATCCTATCCAATTTTTATACACTCAGCACTGCCAACAGCATGAATAACATTAATAACAGTTCAGTTACCTCGAGTAGAATTGCTCTCCAGAATTGAGTGAATTGACCTCACGTCTGAATCACAAAAATGTACATGTGGTAAGTTTCCATATGCAAACAATAAAGATTCAATAGAAAAAAAATTGCCACCTGTTATGTTTTTGCCAGGAGACTGAGATGCAAACAGGGGCAGCCAAGCCATCATGACTGTTAGTGATAAGGAAGAAAAACGTATCTACAACAGTAACAACAAAAAAAGAAAATCACTTCCACAAATTGTTAGTTTTTTTTTTATTTTTTTATTTTTACCATTTTTTAGTTTTTGTACCATTACATTATATTCCTTTATTACAATGTAGTGTAATTAACACTTACCACATGAACAACCTCCATTTTTAGTGACGATCTCCTGACACCATAACAAGATTGTTCACAGTGTCTTAGGATACAACCATATGCAAAAAAAGAACCAAAATAGATAATATCCTGGATGTGAATGGGTTATCCGCTAAAATAATTGCTCATCGCCAAGGATATGACTTTTATACTCTGGCTAGAGCCGATCAGGTATGTGCAGAATTCTCTTATCTGTGCACATGGTGACAAGGATCCCACATCAAACAATACCGAACCCACCCCTACACACACCCCTACACATACACACACGCACACATATACTGTATATGATGTTTTAGCATCAATAGAGATGAGTTAAAGTAAGCTGGTGATCTAGAAGAAGACCCTTCTGAGGTCTGAGCTTTCAGACATGTAAGGATTACTGAATAAACTCTATATGAGGTTAATTTTGATTTCAATGTCCTCAGGGACATGCAGAACCAACTTAAGACATACAGTACATATATTAGTTGGCTCAAATTCCTTAAATCAAATGCAGTCACTCATTTAGAAAGATAAAAACCTTAAAAGAAGCATCAAACTAGAATTCCCTCCCTGACGTCATCTGCAGTCCTCACTTTCCAATTTGAAGCTTTTCTCTCATCACTACTGTAGTGTCAGTTTTCTCTTCCAATCCTCTCACTGTCAGTATTCTCTTCTGCAGGTGTGTGTGAGTGAACTCAATCTGATTGAAGCTGTGCCAGAAAAAATAGTCATCAACAAAAAGAAATATTTGTGAGAAAAGAGAATGCAGGCAAGGTGACATTTTGTGCATTGGTATTACGTTATGAAATAATAATTTATGAATGATAAGAATTCAGCACCTTGTGCAACCAGCAATATTAATTTTTTGTATGGTATGCATGTTCATTATATTATAGTGCTTTGAACAATTGTCATTGTCGCAAAACAGCATTACAGAAAATCTAAAAGAAAATCATGTAAATGAGTATAAAATGTGTGAGGAAATGTGTATGAATCAAAATGATCAGATTGTCCAAGGAGAAACTAATAGAGAAATTGCCTATTATTACTTACAAACAACATAATTACTAGTAAATACCTTTTGCTTCAATGAAACAATTTACAGTGGCTTGCAAAAGTATTCGGCCCCCTTGAACTTTTCCACATTTTGTCACATTACAGCCACAAACATGAAACAATTTTATTGGAATTCCACGTGAAAGACCAATACAAAGTGGTGTACACGTGAGAAGTGGAACGAAAATCATATATG
>JAQMYL010000012.1:23700300-23711421 GCA_030014365.1 Clarias pachynema
GTTGTCACCATTGGTGTAGTTATTGCTTTGGGAGTTGTTCCACTGGTTCCACTGGTAGATGTTTGCAGAGTAGGAGATGTTGTACTGCCTACAGGTGCTGTATTTGATCCAGGAGTTGAAGTTGTCACCATTGGTGTAGCTGTAGCTGGTGGTGTATTTGTTGCTATGGCACTAATTTGAGAGGCTGTTGCAATAGTGGTGGCTGTCACTGTAATAACTGTTATATCTGTTTTAGTTGTTGGTTCAGATGTCACCACTGGTGTAGTTGTTGCTTTGGAAGTTGTTCTAGTGGTAGATGTTTGCTGAGTTTCGGGTGTTGTACTACCTTTGGCTGTTGTACTCGATCTAGAAATTGAAATTGTTGGCACCACTGGTGTAGTTATTGCTTTGGAAGTTGTTGCACTGGTAGGTGTAAGCTCAGTTTGAAATGTTCCTTTAGCCGTTATACTTGATACCTGAGTAGTGGTTGGTGTAGAACAATCTCTACAACAGAGTACTCTAATTTCATAATCATAACATTTGTATGGTCGTAGTATCTGTTTTTTCTTCTCACACACTAAACCAAATGTAACATTGCACTGCACAACCTGACCTGTACTTTGTACAAATTTTTCTAGAGACATATCAGGATATTTTACAGCCCTGCACTGGATGTCCTTTGGATGTTCACAAATCACCTTTGTACTTTTTATATTTTCATATGTTTCTAAATCATTTCCTTCTCCTTCTGTTGGGTTATACACATTGATCCAGTTTGACCATTCACATATAGTGCATGGTGTAGTTGTAGTAGGTCCTGGGGCTATTGTACTGCCTTTGCCTCTTGTACTTGATTCAGGAGTTGTTGCTATTGTTACCACTGGTGTAGTTGTTGCTTTGGTTGGTCCAGTGGTGGATGTTTGCAGAGTTTGAGGTGTTATACTGCCTTTACTTGTTGTCCTTGATACAGGAGTTGTAGCTGTTGTTATTACCGGTGTAGTTGTTGCTTTGGAAGTTGATCCACTGGTAGATGTTTGGAGAGAAAGAGTGGTTGCACTGATTTTACCTGCTGTACTTGATCCAGGAGCTATAGGTGTTGTTACCACTGGTGTAGTTTCTGCTTTGGTTGTTCCAGTGGTGGATGTTTGCAGAGTTTGAGGTGTTGTACTGCCTTTACCTGTTGTCCTTGATACAGGAGTTGAAGTTGTTGTCACCACTGTTGTCCTTGATATTTGAGTAGTGGTTGGTGAAGAAAAACATTCTATTAAAAAATATAGATATATCACATTACTGTACCTGTTAAATGTATTTTATTTTTACTTGTACTTTTATACAGTGAAACCTTGGATTGCGAGTAATTTGGTCTGTGAGTGTTTTGCAAGATGAGCAAAATTTTGTAATATACTATATATTTTTTGTAATATAATATACAAGTACTGTATTACGCATGTACTTTGTCTGCCGAACATCATGTGATCACAACTGAGCCAATGGTTCTTCTCTCTCCCTCGTGCTGTGGGATTGTGGATAATTTTCTCCCATGCAATCGTATAGTCAACATCCATGCGTGCATGTACTATTCACTATAACATTGTGACGTGTGTGTGCACGTAAAGCATTTTTTAAATTTTGTGTAGTGTAGTGTAGTGACTGTTCTTTAGTAACTGTACTCAAACAACAGCCCGTTTAAAAAAAGAAAGTTAAAAAGGCTGTAGCAGTGATTCTACGTGTGTGTGTGTGTGTGTGTGTGTGTGTGTGTGTGTAAAAGTCATCCTACACAGTAGCCCCCCTCCTACTCCTCATTCTTCTTTCTTCTAACACCAGTCATGACTCTTTTCGAAGGTAGAATGCAGGTTATTTTTTTTATTTTTACTTTATATTTTGGAATTATTTTTATATGAATATTTTTTGGAACGAATCATCTGTGTTACATCAGCATTATTTATTATGAATTTATAATGAACGAATTATGCTCGCAATCCAAGGTTCAACTATTAGACACATTGAGTTGTGTCTAATTGACACAACTCAATGAAATGAAAGAATCAAATTAAAATTCAGAAGCAGTAAATACCATTTCCTACATGATATTTCTACTTCCAGTTGAGCTTTTCAAAGTGAGGTATTGTCTTTTAGGTTTGTTTAAAATAACTATAATATAATGAGAGAGTGAGAAAGAACAAATTGATAAACTTGATGTCTGTATTTAGCTATTTCTCTTTGGTACATGTGAATATAAACTTACCCTTTATCTAAAAAAAAAAATAGAATATCAGGGGAATGTTTTTACTCATTTAATTCAAATGGTGAAACTCTAGTATATTCTAGACTAGTGCAAGTACCCATCGTTGACACATGAAGATTGATTAGAAATAGTATTAAGGTTAAAGGTAAAAATTTGCAGATCAGCTTTAATGTAATCAGTGATATTATTATTTTAGGTTGAAGCTCACATACATGTCTGCCTGTCTTTATTTATGGCAGAACACTCTGCCTAACTTATAATATAATATAATAAAATTTTGTAATGTTGAGTATCTTACAGCTTGTTTACATTAAGTTATACTTCTCGCATCGTCAGCCAAATACAATCCCTGTTTAGTAATCTCAGATGAAAAAAGATAAAGATTAAGTTTTGTCTTAAAATAACTCCAGCTCATTAAAATTAACTGAAGTTTGCTGTTGAAAATATTAAGTAATCCTAGTAAAAATATTTCAGTTTAGCTTTGCTAATATCCATAGGTGCAGATGTTTGTTTACATTCAGCAAGTAGCTTTTTAGCAGCATATTTTAAAGTACATTATTAACTCTGGCACCTATCTGTTCATAACATCGCTTTTTATTAAACATTTTGATTTCACTTATGGTGCAGGTTAAACTTCACACAGATATATAAGGAAGGCAACAATTCCATTAAATTATGTCCAGCCAGTGTTGTGTGATAAAATTATGTTGTAATAGATATATTTTATAGAAATTCGGTATGGCGGGGGGCAATCTGTGTCAGGTGGGCATTTTTTATCTTATAGTGGCGCTTCACATTACTGTTTTTTATGAGCACCATAGTTTCAGAACATTTGAGGCAAACTGGTTTTAAACATCCGACAGGAAGAATAAACATACATTGCTCTGTCCATTCATCTTTTCATAGTCTACTTTACTTTTTATTGAGTAAGCCATGTTGTGTCATGCTTTTGTTTCTGTTTCTTGAAGATTTTGTTAGTTTAGTTTCAGCATACTCTTTCTATACACAGTTAATTATCACATAGTTAATAGCTTTGTTACAGTAACAGCACACAATGTGGTGGACAGTTCATGTGTGAAAATGATTCCTCATGCTCCCAGAACACCTATAGAGTTGCAACTATGCATGTGTGTGTGTGTGTGTGTTTGTGTGTGTGTGCTTACCAGGTTGGAGAAAACAGTTTTCACTTCCATCTTTACCACAGTAACTGGAAATAGGGATATACAATTAATAAAGATTCAGTTATGGGTGCATTTTATACAGGTTTAAAACCTGTACAAGCAGTGACGGGTCATACCATAAATAGCATGGTATTTGAGTTGGTATGTACTCCCCAGGCTTATACTCTGTTCCATTGATGATGCATCCATTACATTTCTCAACACAAATCTGATTCTTCTCATCAAAAATTGGCTTCTCCTCTGGACATTTGGGATAACATCCTGTATAAAAGACAGACTTTCAACATTTACAGCATTTGGCAGCCACCCTTATCTAGATGACTTTATCTTATTATACATCTAAGCACTTGAGGGTTAAGAGTCTTGCACGAGAGCCCAACAGTGGCCAGACCTCACATGCAAAATAGTGTATACTCCATTTTTTTCTGATTATATTCAGATGATATTTCTAATAAATGTGACTTTATATTTGTATGATATGGCTGTGATAATTTTGAGTCAGATTAAAGCAGTAGCAATCTCATAAGGCCTTCAAGTCCTTCGGAGAAAGCCTTATATTTCTCAAAATAAAGTTTTTTTTTTTTTTTTTTTTTTTTACAATATTCTTGTCACTCTTTATTTTTATTATTTCATTATTATTCCAATATATATTTAAGAGCCTACATATGTTGCAAAACATTTCATATGGTTTTGGTTTGCTTGGGGGGAGATTACTGTTTTGGAGCTCATTGAAAGCTGAAGTCTAAAAGGCATGATTTGCTACTGGATTAGTGCAGTGAGTTCAGGTTTTACGTTGGAATTGGTACCAAGTGTCAATATTTAAAAAGTAAATCTTACAGACAGAGACAGTATATTTAAATAACTAGGACTGGATGTAGACTCACCCTCCACGTTAGGTAAAGGATTGGTGCAGTTGTCACCGGGGTTGAGGCAGGTTTTGTAGCATGGTGTGTGGCAGGAACTGTAGTGCCATGTGCATTCATGTTGGTGATTGTAGTAGTCACAAAACACAGCTTTTCGGTGAAAATTACACACAAATAAATCAATTTAGCATCCCAATTTGTATTTTGTAAAGCATCAACTGTGTATGACTGTGTATGAACTCTGTGGTGCATTGACTTGGTACTTCTCTTATGACACATTTATATTATATTTAGTATTATTTATTTATTTTATTCTGAGACATAACCTTCTGAGACAAAAACTGAGTTTTAGGTTTATGTTTCCAAACAATGAAAATATTGTTCCTTATAATTACCTTTATTATATTTTGTTGTGTTATTTATGATAATATGCAGAAGTATATGTACAGTATAAAAAGTAAGCAAAGTAAATTGTATGTAAACTACTTACTATTTCTACTTTATTGCTACTTTTTCAGTGAATGGCATTAACTCACTTATAGCAGTTCTGACATTGATTAATGGACACACAGGTATTAGGTATTATAGGTGAAAGAAGGCTTACGACAGATGTCTGGGGTTCTCCAGGCCACACAGACTCCTGCTTCATTACAGGCTTGTGCATAAGCTGCCACAGCAGTGCAAAAACACTCACAGTCGCCACCAGTGTCACATGAGCATGAATCTTTTACACAGTTTTCAAAATATGGGGTCCATTCCACCTGTACGTAAATATATTTTTAAATCCACATAATGTGATTCTTAATTTAAATTGAGATTACAAATTATGTAATGAAAATAATGGCATTATGAAGAAAAAACTCGCTTGACTGTACCTTATTGTGGCAGGCTTTAAAAGTGTCAGATTTAATAATGCTACACTGCAGCTTTGCCCACGTGTGGCGGTTAGGTGTTTTAAAACAGGGATCAAAGTCTGGCTTAGCATCAGGGCAATGGCTTTGTACTTTCCAGCTGTTTACAAACTCCAGAACATCAGAAACATGCAGCAAGCCTTGAGTGATGAAGTCATCTTTGCCATTTCCATTGTAGTTTCCGCACAATCCACAAACCTCTCCCTAGAAAACAATTAGGTATATTAACCTTCACGTTATGATCAGTATAAAATTGAAAAAAAAAAAAAAAGTTTTCTTGCTATTGTGATATGTAAATTAAAGGAAAACATTTCAGTTTGGTTCTGTACATTCTACTCACCATATGCTGGGGTTGAAGAATGATTCGGACTGTTGTTTTACGGTCCCACAAAACTGTTAAGCCAATGTCAGATTCTATGACCAGGTAAAGACCCACATTTCTCACATTGAAGTTAATAGGTAGGCTGGTTGCAGCCTCAATTTCTGTTATTTTACCATCACTCAACTCCAGCTCTGTTCTCTGTTGAGATTGACATAAAAAAATGTATCACTTCATATAGATAGATATAGATAGATACAGTATTTAGGGATGGACTGCAAATTTTGATACATTTTCAAAAGAAGCAAGAAGTATTACAAACTAAGTGAGTTCTTTGAGTCACAAGTGTTTTAATAAAAGCTTATTAAATTAATATTTTAATAAAATACAGATGCTAACATATTGTGTTTTGCAAAATGCTATAAATCTACCCCCCACATTTTTAAACTACTGTAAAATCGATTAATATAAAGTGTACATACTCCCAATACAATCCGCACAGCTTTGGAACAAGTAGTCCCTGTTGTCCCACATGGTACATTCTCTGTGATCACATGAAATGTTCCCGTCTTATTTCCACACTTGTCCTTTAAAACAATGGAAACAAGTATATATTTGACATCAGGTTATTTAGGCCGAGCAGATTATTTGGCTACATAACAGTAGAAATATGCACCTGTGGTCAGCATTTTTAATCGGTTTATCAGACTGTGCACAAATTACCGAAAGTATTAAAATATTTTTTAAGCAAAGTGCAAGATTAGATACCTGTAGAGCTATGTAACTACAGTCTCCACTAAAACCAAATCTTTGCTTATCGAAAGTCTTGTAATGTCCACTGCCATAGATTGTGCAGGTGCCAGGGCATTTTTTCTGAGTGCAATGCCACTTGCCATGTTTACAGATGCTGGAAAATAATGAAACAGACTGTTTAGACCTCTGTTTATTATCAGCGTTTTAAACTGTTTTGATATTACTAACTATTACTGAATGAAACTGAAAGAAGTACTATAAAGTAGACTTATGTCAGGTTGTACATTCATACAGCACAGACATTTGCTCATTTGAACCCATTTGGGTTTATTAATAAGTACATGAGTTTGAATGACCCATTTGGGTCATAATATACCCAAAACGTTTACACCTGAAGAATAAAGCATTACAAGCATACCATATGTTACACTCTTCTGTTATTTGAGAACCTGGAGCATAAAAGTCATTGTTATGTTTGCAAGGGCAATCGTGCTCCTTAACACAGGAACCACGACCATCATCAAGCAGACCTGTGGGACACTGACACCCTGACTCACAGTCTGCAAGATACTGAAAAGAGAAATGAGAAACAACATTAAAAAGTAAGACTGCACTGTTTGGAATTTTTATATCATCTTCTAGAAATACACCTAAAACACCAGTATATATTTCTGGAATTTGCAAAATGCAAAATGCAGAATTTGCAAAATGTTTTACATTGTACTTCAATATTATGTAAAAAAAAAAAAAAACTAATATACTTAAATATTCTCAAAACTACACTAAAATACATTTAATTGTAATATCAGCTTGAGTGTCATTTTAAAAGTACACTTTAAATCAATGTCATAAACAAAATGATAGGAGTTAAAAATATATTGAATTCTTTGAAATGTTTAAATAAATATTCAAACATTTCAAAGAAATCAATATTTTAATGTTTTAATAAATATTAAAACATTTAAATGTTGATAAAGATTTAAATATAAATGTGTTAATATTTGTAATATACTGTAATTATATCTATAACACAGCTCTTTCTGGTTATAGAATTCAAAAGTGCTGTGATACAGTCTCTATAATGCATTCCATAATTACATTTTACTTTACTGAAAACTAGATTTAAGACTTGAAGTCTCCTGTAAATTAGAAAAAATGCAAACATGTGTATGATACTCACACAATCAACATCCTTTTGTGCACAAGTTTGCGCACACTCTAACCCATGCTCATCTGGCTCTGCTGTACTGCAGTTAAAGAAGACCTTTGGAGCAGGACAGGCTGTGGCATACAGAGAGGTTTATGAAATGTAAAAATTGTATATACTTGCAACACTTTTTTTGCCCTATTTGACAGGGATGTGTTCATTTTTTATTCTTTTTAATGTCTTTTTGCGTACAGTGGCAAAGGTAAAGTGACTAACCTTTAACACGAGATGTCAGGGAATGGCACTGAAGCTTTCCATTTGCACAAATACTAAGAAAGCAGACACACTACAGTTTTAGGCACTTCTTTAACTGCACTGTATTCCACACACACTGTACTCCACTGTATTGTTTCTGACTGATTGTTAGCTGCTTACCAGTGCTCATTTTTAATGTTGATTGATTTGCCAGGTTTAATGTGCTCTCCATTGTAATAGCAGGGGCATTTGTCCATGGGCACACAAACACCATTTTCACCCTCATAAAGTCCTTCTGGACAGGCACACCCATCCACAGGCAAGTAGTCAGTGCTACAGCCCTGACGATCAAGGCTAAGGGAGTCACATGTGCGCTGACATTGCTGAAGCTTGTAGGTGAAAGTCTGGGAAGTTGGGCAGCTTTTAATGTATTTGTCTGTATTTGTAAAATACACAAGTAAAACAAGATAAACATGCAAAATTGGTTCAAAACATCTGCTAACACTTTACAATACTGTTACAATACAATACTGTTTCTACAGTCTCTCTCTCTCTTTCTCTCATACAGTATGTACAATACCAAGCAAAGGTTTGGTCACACCTTCGAATTCCAGGGTCTTTCCTGATTTGTATTCTCTCCTACATTGTAAAACAATGCAGAAGGCTTCTAAATATGTAATAATCTCTTTTGAACATTTGATTTTGAGATGGCTCTGCTACTTACCCAAGTAAAAAAAGTATGTTAAGTATATTAAATCCTAGCATGCCAAAGCATACTTTAGTGTACTTGCTCCAGACTAATGATTACTGTAGTACTGTATACTTGAAGTTTGCTGTTTTGGAATGTTGTTATACTTCTGGCCAATTCCAAATACTCAAAAAGAACACTTTGTGGTGAATACAAATATACTTGATCATATCATACATTACACACATTCTTCTATAATACTGTATTGCAAATGTATTACCAGTACACTAAAGGTGTTTAGGATAATTTACAAATGATGTATGCATTTTCTATGCAACTACGGAACATTATATCAGAAGTGAAGTACATAGGATTTAGCAATAACACATAAGACAATAGATTGCCCCGATTCTAGTCTCTGGTTGGCTGGAATAGTGGCAGAGTTATAACGCTTCTGCAGTTCGTGCAAGTGAACAGCAGCTTTATGATATTGATCGCGCAGAAGAGAGAGTTCAAACACACATAAATTATCTTGAACGCGCAAAAGTGATTTTCAGCACACAAAAATTAGTTTGAGAGCGTGTGCGCGTGAGAGAGATTCAGCGTGCAAAATCGAGTCTGTAAGCGCACGAGAGTAGTACTGAATATAAGCATAAATAAGTACATATAAATTGGTACATTTAAATTTAACTGAAAATATACTGTACTGAGACTACCGTATATTAAAATGTATATTCTAATGTATACTTTATGTACATTTCTACACTGATTATTTGGAGCATTTTTTTTTTTTAATCTACCAAAAATAAATTGAAAAACAAAGTTTACATACTGTAAGTGTCCTTTGGAAATTAGACCAACCTTTCATTTATATATATAAAGTATATTTTCCTATAATATATTTTTGGAAAGTATACTACAATACAATTATTTCGAAGTATGTTTAAAGTTCAATTCCAAAATTTGGTAAAAGCATGATATTAGTATACTTTTTATATATTAACTGATGGTACAACCTTTTGTTAGTATATTTGAAATGTACTATTGAAGATTTCAATATATTTGTATTTGTTTTAAAGCATTATTATATATTCTGTCATGCAGGCACACACTGATAAAAGAGGTTTGTTCCTACCGCACACAGTTTCTCTCCAGCCTTGCAGAAACACCCCCTTTGCCGCACATGCCCGAACGTAGGAGGAGAAGACAGCACACAAACAGTCCTCGCTCTTCTCACATGTGCAACTTGAATATTTACACCTCTGTGTATGGTTAAAGACAAGCTTTAAATGTTAAATCTTGTTGAGTATCAGATTAATGTAAAGTGTTTCAAAATATTGAGGTTACCTTGTAGTACTTTTCTGGGTTAATAGCAGAATGGCATTTGGCAAAAACACCTTCCTTCTCCTTCAGGTTAGAGCACCAGTGCTCTGCATAGCTCTCTGAAGATCAATTAGTTCTCATTAGCAATACCACAATTATGCTTGTAAACGTTATTTTGTACAGTATGTGACTATGACTAACATATTCTTTAATCCAACATATTTTTCTCACCGCTGTCTATGCTGTAGCTGCAGGGGTCATCAAGCCTTTCAATTTGGTCAGGACAATTGGACTGAGCTTTCCAGGAATTCGCAAATGATGTGGCTGTCCCTTCAACTACACCTTGTGGAGTCAACAGTTCATCAGACAGCACCAAGTTAAAGTTTCCACACAGACCTGCACCAAAACACAACATTAAGACAAGGGAAGCATGTACATGTTGTGTAATACTATTTTACTTGTTAGCCAATTCCTCAATTCACTCATCCAATAATTAAATGATGATAAGCACTCACCACAGGTCTTGGTGTGGAAGCTCTGATCCAGGGTGATGTAAAGCTGCATGAGGGGAACAAGCTGCACCTGGACCTGAAGCCCAAAACTGGTCTGCAACATGATGTGGAAGGACGATGGTCTGAATACAGTGAACTCAGCTGGGACAGAAAGAAACAATAGTCTTAAAAAGGTGTGAGATAGTGTTTGTGTATCGTATTAAATAACTTCAAACACAGCAAAAAGCTCAGCTGCTCTACATTGATGCCATATAAAATTTCAAGCTTCTAGCTTGATTACACACCAATAGATATTATGTACAGAAATATGCATGTATGAAATTAATTCTTAGCAATAAGTTATCTGCAGAGGTGGGTAGTAATGAGTTACATTTACTCCGTTACTTTTACTTGAGTAACTTTTTGAAAAAAATGTACTTCTATGTGTAGTTTTACTGCACCATACTTTTTATTTTTACTTGAGGTGATTTGTGAAGAAGAAACACTACTCTTACTCCGCTACATTCGGCTACACTCGACTCGTTACTTTTCTACCATTTATTCTACACATACCACTGGTAGATCTACCACGTGACTGTTTCACCAGACGCAACAACAATATCACATGACCCTTTTTGGCCAATCAGGTCTTCAGCCGGTGTTCTATAAATTCATCCTACCTGTGAATCCGGCCTACATACTGTACGTTCACTGCGCATGCACAAAGAAAAGTTTCCGCATCTTTCTGTAATTTTGTGGAACGCCCATAAATCCATGCTACTACTAGTGGGATCTTGCGATGAGTATAGAATGCTTTTTTCATGTTTAACTTTAATTTAACTTAAATTGTACATATAAGGTTACTTTAACAGTCTATTAATATATAAGTATATTTCAGTACAGAATTAATTGCCAACACATGTGTTGTACATATTTATGCATCCCTGGCGCATACGTGTATATATA
>JAQMYL010000012.1:23725342-23743061 GCA_030014365.1 Clarias pachynema
CGTATACTTCGCAACGACCGGAAGTGAGAGAGTCTCTTTTATTAGTTCAGTGATTGGTTTCAGGTGTTAGTATTCAGGTGAGCAGCGGCGTTGGTATTGGGAGTTGTAGTTCTTTGTAGTTCTGACAGTAACAAGATCGTAAACAATGAGCTGAATTGATTTGATTAGTAAACAGTCTTACAAACAATACTTCTGACACAAATATTATACAGTTAATACGTGGAAAGTAGTCTTTTGTAATAGAATCTAATGAGTCACACATTTTACACCCATTAGATTTCCTGCAAACTGTGGGATCTATACAACTATGTGTGCAGAACTTCTCAGGTCCTAAAGGAGCAATGATAAGGATCAAAGGTACCATGCTTCATGATAATGATTGAACATACTTTTGATGATGCGACAAATGAGACAAAAGAGCTTACACTGCCATTCCATAAGCTGGCACCTAAAATAGGAACAATAGTGTACAAGTAAGTACAAGTGTGACTGTTACTGTAAAGCCTAGCAGTCTGGTAAAATAGTACTTCCGTTCAAATACATACTTTTTGGACTAATATACATCATCACACTGATCTACGAATCAAAGCGGGACTTATGATGAAAATTCACTGAAACAAAGACGTAAAACCATTTTTATCCGATTTGAGTCCATTTCAGTCATTCTGGTGAACATTCCAGTGGAATGGTTTTACGACTGATTTGATCACCAAAGGCATTTTTCTCTTGCAGAACAATGCACAACCTCATATACAGAGAAAAAATATAGAGAGAAATAAAGGGATCTTTTACTCTTATAAGTGTGTTCTGTTATTCTGCAGAATCAAAGGTCCCGCTTTGACTTGGACGTCCCTTGGACATGTCTGTGTCCCTTTTATAAAAATGATACCCCAACTTTATTTACGCATTACTATCAACTATATAATTTTTTTTACTTTAGTTAATGGAAAACCCGTATATTCTAGATTCTAGGTAAAGTGAAATATTTCAAGCCTTGTTTTAATTTTTATCTTTGATTCAATGGTTACATGTTTAATACTTCTGTAACATTAAAATGGTTGACATTTACCTCCTGTTTTATCTCCATCCAACTTCTCTTCTTTAGTGGTGTTGGTGCTGTGAAAGAGATAACATAAAGAGAAATATACAGTATAACATGTTTCACACAAAAAAAAATCAACTGAAAATGTGTTTTAGTTACTTTTGCTTACATACCACAACATACATAACATATTTCACTTCAATATTTTAATTTCATACATTCTTTCTATGCAGCATTATACTGCCAATTAACCTGCCTGCCTCTAATCCTGCTCTCTGCAGTGTTACTGCTGCTGGACGCACAGCTGATGCATTTACGTTTTTCAAACAGTTTCCTACTGCAGTGTGCTCAGCGATTAATCATGTTAAAAATACTCACATACAGTAACGGATAAAACACTGCCAGAGCCAGGTATCTAAACAGTGCCAGAGCCGGGACATTTCTGCTGTTTAAACTTGCTTTGGTCTGAGTTTCCTCCTTAAAGTTTCGGAGTGAAACAAAATGTAGACTTGCAGTTCAGTGTGCGAGGTGGGCCGTTACAAATGCATTAATTATTTGAATATGCTAGTTTTATATCCTTGCCACAGTGGCGGTAGGCTGTGCATTTGGCGAGAGAAATTCAAATACAGTATTGCGGCACAACAGCGGCCGACTACACCGAGAAACCTGAAGGAAAGCTGGACATGCACACGCATGCTGCTCGGTGTTAAACGAATGAACATCTCCTTTTATAACAGATTTTAAGTATCTGTATTAACTGCACTTTAGCTGAGCAGTTTGGTGGTTGAAACAAACAAGCAAAAATCACAATGGACACCAGGACTTGCCTATTGCTAGCTATCAGTAGCTATCGAGCATGGCTGTGACAGTATTCAGAAAAGTACACCCTATAGAGTTGTGTATGCATGCAACAGTCATTATTTCAGTAAGTTGTGTTAGCTGCTTACTCAACAGGATTTGTAAGAAGTGTTCCAGGTGCTTCATGTCCATTCTCACATCCTCGCAAGTTTTTGTTGTTAAACATGAAGAATATTGATTTGAAATTAGTGATTATTGTAGTCCTTGAAACTAATCAGTATAATTACTGCCATTGCCAAATATTTTGATTGAAATGTATCAAACATATTAAGTGCATGTTAAAAATATAATTCAGTTAGTCAAATGCTAATTTCTATTTGTGAAATAAACTTAAATTACTGTATAGTGTAAATTTAAGACAAAATTAATAGTTGTTTTTTTTTAGACACTGATTTTGTCTAACTCAAACAATAATGTATGTGATTTTTAGAGATTTTAGTAAGGTAACATAACCTTTTAATTATTGCGAAATTTACAAGGCCACAGAATAATTTTTTAGAGTGTAAAAGTTTGAAGTTTGAAATTAAGTACAACTTAACACAACCCTGTTTTGGTTTGTTCACTAAACATAATAAAGTTCTCTTTAGCTGCCCAAGTAAAAAAAAAAAATAAAAAAAAAAGTATGCTACAGAAGCATACTAAAGTGTACTTGCTCCAGACTATAGTATACTTGAAGTTTGCTATTTTGGAACAACTAATTATGTACTAAGTGCATTTAAGTTGTAATCAAATTGTACAAATGTATAATTTTAAGTGTACCCTTTTGTGTGCTAAAGTGGAACAACTTTAAGTTTACTTAGTACGAAGTATATGGCTGTGTGTGTACTAACGTACATACCTGACAGTAATTAATGAAATTTAAGTATATATTAAATGTATTATAAGTACATTACAGCAATTTTTACTGTGTTACAAATACATGATTAATATACTATAAGAATATTCTTATTGCAGTAGCATGCTGTTATACTTCTGGCCAATTACAAATTGGTAACACTTTGTGGTTAATACAAATATACTCCATTATATAATATAGTACACATATATTCTTCTTATACTGTATTGCAAATCTGTTACCAGTACACTAAAGGTGTTTAGGATAATTTACAAATACTCCAGGCACTTTCTACATTATAACATGTTTTTGAAACACATTACATCAGTAACTATGATGGAGATTTTATTCATGAGTTCAACAGATTTAATTTGCACAAGGTTACAAAAAAACAGTATTAGTTTGTGTTCAAAACAAAACGTCCGATTGTCTTACAAACATACAAATTAAATTTAAACTGTTGTCTGTACAAAGACAGACATTAGTATAGTATTAGAATATAAAGGTACAGTACAGTATTAGTTCAAACCTGGTGTGTTGATTCTGTTACACAGAGACTGAAAACAGGCCGAGAGCTACGGAGCCATTATACCAGAAGTGAGGATGTAAGATTTAGCAACAACACATTAGACGATATATTCTATAGTTTAAACTATGTACAGTGAAACCTCGGATTGCGAGTAACGCGGTTTGCAAGTGTTACGCAAGACGAGCAAAGATTTTTAATAAATTTTGACTTGGAAAACGAACAAGCCTTGGTTTATGAGTACTGAATATCGTGTATCACGCATGTGCTTCTTGTTTTGACGCCGAGTGTCACATGATCACAACTGAGCCAACGTTTTTTCTCTCTCTTGCGCTGCGGAATTGTGCAACATCTGTGCACGCAGATACGTGTACTGTTTACTATAACGCTGTGACCACGTGTATGTGCATAAAACATATTTTATTTTGTGTCTGTATACGTGTGTGTACAGCGCGCGTGTAAAGCAAAAGCAAGTCTCATTAGAGAGCTTAAAAATCCATGTTCTCTCTCTGCTCAAGACTCAGCCTGCTCTATGTGTCTGCACGTCATTGGACACCGTGCCACACACACACAGACCCCTCCTACTTTCACCTTCACAGACACACACACTCTCTGCTCTACACAGAAACACTGCTCTGTCGCGATTCTTTTCAAAGGTAAAGTGCAGGTTAATTTTTTTATTTTTACTTTACAGCAGTGATTCCGTTAGTATGTCTCTCAATCGAGTGTCATTTGACAGAGATTTCTTGTTTATTTTTCGGATAAATCAGTGTTTCCGTTGTGTGCGCACACGTGTGAAAAGAGTGGAGGAAGGGTAACCATGTAAGACGAGAAGGGGGAGAGGGGGAGATTATTTAGATTCACACACACACACACACACACACACACACACACACACACAGTGCCTGCGCGCACAAACGGAAACACTTATCTGTCTGGATTTATTTTAAAAAAAATTTTTAAGGTAAATTGCAGGTTAATTTGTTTTATTTTTACTTTATATGTTGTGTTAATTATTTTTATGTATTTATTTGTTTGGGCTGTGGAACGAATAATTTGAGTTTCTATTATTTCTTATGGGAAAATTCAATTTGGTTTGCGAGTGTTTTGGAATATGAGCCCGCTTCCGGAACGAATTATGCTCGTAATCCAAGGTTCTACTGTACTTAATTTCCAACTACCTACCGAAAACCATGAAATTTACCTTATGCCGATGAAAATAAAAGAATAACGAACTAACGCACACAAATGCAGCTTTAGTCGTGAATTCAAATGAGAAGCGGGGGACTGGGGAGCAAATCAGAAAACAGATTGCCTGAATGTGCCCGCCTCCAGTTACTGATTGGCTGGTGTTGCACCGATTCTAGTCTCTGGTTGGCTGGAATAGTGGCAGCGTTATAACGCTGCTGCAGTTCGTGCAAGTGCACAGCAGCTTTATGATATTGAGCATGCAGATGAAAGAGAGGTCAAACATAAATTATCTTGAACGCGCAAAAGTGATTTTCAGCGTGCAATAACGAGTTTGAGAGAGAGAGAGTGAGCAAGCGAGAGATTCAGTGTGCAAAAACAAGTCTGAAAGAGTGCACACGCGAGAGAGTAGTGCACTAAATATAAATATGAATAAGTACATATAAATAAGTACCTTCAAATTTAACTGGAAATATACAGAGACTACCATATATTAAAATTTGTATTCTAATGTATATTTTCTTTACATTGTTACAACGATTATTGCGAGCATATATATTTTTGAATATACCAAAAATAAACTGAAATACAAAGTTTAAATAAGTGTTCCTTGGAAATTAGACCAACCTTTCACTTAAAGTATATTTTCCTATAATACATTTTTGGAAAGTGTATAATACAATTATTTTGAAGTATGTTTAAAGTTTAATTCCAAAATTTGGTAAAAGCATGATGTTAGTATACTTTTTATATATTAACTGATGGTGCAACTTTTTGTTAGTATATTTGCAATGTACGTTCGAAGATTTCAAAATATTTGTAATACACTAAAGTGTATTTTTTTTCCCACTGTGGTGCACTTGCATCCTTTACTTCTGTTCCTGACAAATGAGGTCAAAAATGAGGGTTTTCTTGAATTGCACTTAAATGTTACGTATCTACTCTGAGGCAGGAGAAAATAAATGGTCATGTGTTTAATGATGATAAAAACATATTTGTGAAATCATTGTGGCATGGAAATGGCAGTTCATTTGCTTTATATTAAAATTATAATATTTCCACATATTACATACTGTATCATTGAATTAATTAAATATAATATTAACCCTAATATTGGTTAATTGTCATACAAAAAATGTGAACAGATCTTACTCATTATCAATATTATGTTTATTTTAAGTCTGCTTTGTGTGTGGTGAAATGCAACAGCATATCAGACAGTAAGTGTTTGGTATTGTATTTCCTTTTTGAAACTAGCCTTACTGGTCACAGGTGAGCAAACCAAACACAAACCAAAGACTTTTAAATTGCACTTTATTTAAGCAGCTACATATATTTGAATTAAAAGCAAAGCAATCTGGCCCTTTAAAGGACACCTTGAAAAACAATCATGATAGAGCACTTGAATTTTTTTTTCTAAATAGATTAGAGAAAATGGCAAAATAGAGAGATCTTTGTGGCTGATGTTTCTATGATACTGTGGTCACAGTACATCCTTAGGGGAGTTTGATGCTGCGTCTCCGGCGAGTATCTCCTGTGTGACAATTAGCCTGGTTACAGTTGCATGCCTCCACATGGAAGTAGGTGTGAGCTATTGAATCTCCATTAATGCAGTCCAGATTCACTGTGCGGTTGCTGGTGTGGCTCGCTTGGCAACAGCTACAAGATGAAGAGTCCATCGCAGTGTACCTGAAACAGACACACAGACATATTGATAGATATAAAAGATCATAGTAGGCTGAATTATCCAGTCTGTTTGGTTAGGAGGTGTGCATTTTTAAGGTTGAACCTTAAAAATGGATACCTTTTATCCTTTTTAAGGATAAAGTTGTGTACAATACTGTATATTGTGTAACTGCATGGCATGGACTGTAGTTCCATCTGTGACTTGAACATAATGTTTATATTAATTCATCAGTGTTTCCATGGCAACAGCTTATACACAGGGACATTTCTGGGACTCGTACCATTGATGTCTTAGTTAAAGCTGCATTTTATTATTAATTTCAAGAGAAAGAAAATGCGATGCTGATAAAGAAATGGCTTTATAACTGTATATACAACTAAGGTGATAACAGGAAAGGTGTTTTCTCAGACATTTTACAACATTAAACACAACTTTGAACTGTCAAAAAAGTGCAACATTATGTTAAAAATAAAATTACAAATTGTAATTATTGAAAAATACATCAGATATGCTCATATAGAAATGTTGCAATTTTAGTTAAGGTACTCCTTTTTGTTTTATTCCTTATATTATAGATACATTACATGTGTGTGTGTGTGTGTGTGTGTGTGTGTGTGTGTGTGTGTGTGTGTGTGTGTGCACTTACTTGCTGTAGGAGTTACAGTGTCCTTGACAGTATGTTTGTGCCACTGTGGTCTTTGACTTGCAGTTGTTATAAGTGATGTAATCCAAGGTGGTGTGTACTTTACATCCAGTGTCCTTCCCCTCACCTGAAAACACACACACACACACACACACACACACACACACACACACACACACACACACACAATACAATACAATCATTTTTTGTTGAAATCACTGAGTGTTTTCTGATTTCTAAAGACATATTTAACAGCCATGTTTTGTTGTATAATGCCACTCACAGACTCTGCAGCAGCGATCTGCAGAAAGCTGCACGGTACCCTGCAGATAAAGATAACAACAAGAAATTTGTGCCCAATTAACCATTAGCAGTCCTGATTACAAAAATCATAATTATCTTAAAAACTAAATTCTCCTTTGTACTATAAATTCCAATGATTACCATTTTGATACACCAATTTTCTATAATATATTTCTGTAATAAAATGTCCTATTATTTAATTACCCAGAATAAAACCAATAAAGAAAATACATGTTATGAATTTTAAAAACCTCGAAAAAGGTTATTCTTTTTAGTTTTGAACTCTCCCACAGACATACATATACATATTTCTTCAAGCATAAAATTTAAGCATATGATGTATGTATGCATGTATGTATGTTTGATTTGTTTCCTCCAGGTAATCCAGTTTCTTCCCACAGTCTAAAGACATGCAATGTAGGATGACTGGCATTTCCTGTCATCTACTAGATGGGCTCCAGACGCCAGCAACCCTACACTGGATAAGCCTACACTAAATATTTTTTTTACACAATCCACTGCTTAAAATTAGTAGTTCTCTGTATGTGTCTGTGTGTGTGTGTGTGTGTGTGTGTGTGTGTGTGTGTGTGTGTGTGTGTGTGTGTGTTATTTACAGGCTGGCAATCATCAATACTGAATGGTGGACACTGGACTTTGTAGTTAGTAGAAACATATTGTCCATCAATTATGGTGCAGATGAACTTGTTACAGGCATCATGTGAAGGGGTCCATGTTTTTCCACTCTGCAACAAGCAATATTTGATAAACAGTGGGTACAGAAAAGATCATTAAAATAATCACATTTTATTGTTTTGCAGTCTGAAACGATACAGTACAGATACGATACAGAAACTGAGACAGTTTTTGTTTCATCCATCTGTATTCACTCAGTGAAAAGTTTAACATCCAAGTAAAAGATAACACCAACACCAACATGTCAGGGGAAAAAAGGAAAAATAAAAAACAGAATCATGATTTGGAACAGGGTCACCCATTCCAAAAAATAGCTTGTAAACTCTATCAGGTGAAGGTAATTACCTTCTTAATGTCACATTGATCTTCAACTGTGATCAGCTGTGGTCATTTTCATTAGTTCAGCATGAAAAGCTGGAGCCTTTCAATCCCTGGTAGTGCAACTGAAGCAAACAATCAACTATGAATGGCAAGGCACTGTCAAAAGATCTCTATCACACAATTATTAAGAAGTGGAAGGTAGTTTTACAACCCTGAACCAGGCCGTTGAAACTGGATGAGTCAGGACGAAACTGGTCAGAGAAGCTACTAAGAGCCCTACAGCAACTCTGAAGCAGTTGCAAGAATTTATGTCAGAGTGGTCACTGTGTGCATATGACAACAATGTCACAAATTCTCCACAAATGTGATTTGTATGGGAGGGTTACAAGTGAAAATGCCACTGCTCAAGAAAGGCCAAATGCAGTTAAGGCTGAGCTTTGCAAAAATGCAGGTGGTCAGATGAGACTAAAATTTAATTATCTGGCCACAACACCAAACAATATGTCTGGAATCCAATCCAGGTTACCATCCAAATAACACCATTCCTACAGTCAAGTATGGAGATGGTAATATCCTGTTATTGGGGTGTTTCTCTGCAGCAGGGATTGGAGCACTTGTCAGGTTAGAAGGAAAGACAAAATATTGTCAGATTCCTAAGGAAAGTCTGATGCCCTCTGTCAGAATGTTGCCTATGGGAAGGTTTTCCTTCCAACATGACAATGACCAGAAGCACACAGCACACAGGAGAAAAAGGTGAATGTCCTTGCATGGCCTAGTCAGAGGCCAGACTTGAACCCAATTGAAAATCTGTGGAATGACTTGAAGACTGCAGTCCACAAACTGACACTATCTAATTTAACTTAACTTGATCAGTTCTGCAAAGAAGAGTACACACATATTGCAAAGTTAGATGTGCAAAGCTTTGTGTGCCATTGAAAAGATGATTAGTTTTACCTGATTGAGTTTACAAATCGTTATCAGGAATGGGGTGGGGTTCCTTTTCCAAATCAGTGATTCTGTTTTTTTGTTTTTTTTCTTGTTTTTTTCTGTCATGTTGGTGTTATATCTTTCACTTGGATGTCAAAAAGTACTCTGAGTAAATACAGCTGGATAATTTACTTTTTTCTGTCTTAATTTCAGAAAAATCTCACAGAATACCTCACAACAAGAGAAATCCCAAAACCTCACAAAACTTAGAAATCCCATTTGTACTAATTTTATAGTACTGGTTTTACAACCCAGCAAGCAGCCATAAATTGTACAGCTGCACTTAGACTTTCCCAACATTTGGAAACAATCTAGTTCATACACCTCAACTATCTCTCTGAGCATTACCTCCAATGTGTGTACTGTGCCATTGTTGTTAATGACACATTTATTCTGTACACATTTTCCACAGCATTCAGCGGTGTTTGATTCCACATACACATATCCCTGGGTGAGAGAGAGAGAGAGAGAGAGAGAGAGAGAGAGAAATTCAATAAACTGTGTCATGTCACACTATAATGTGTCATGTTACACAAAATTGGGCAAATAACCAGAGCAAATAGATAAATAAAGACTGCTAGCCAGTACTCTGTTTGTTTCTGCAATTCCTGTAGTTAAAAAGTTGAACTTAAGTAAAATATTAATTTCATGTAATTTCCCCATTTTGTCTGTCCAGAAAAAAGAAATATATGAAACATTACAAATTAATGAAATCCTTATGTGTCCACCAGAAGATATTCAATATTAGACTTGCGAATTTAATGCCATTAAATTTAGTAAACTGCATAAAATGCCTAAGTATTTTAGTATGATGATGTTTGCAATTTGCAACTCTTTGTGGTTATTGCTTGCGTGTAATTTGTATTATACACTATTATAATTGAAATGCCAAGAATGTATAACACTGTGATATTTCTTTGCACATTACCATGATAATGTGGACCATACAGTATAGAATAAAATTAAAATGTGAATTTGTTCATTCTGCAGCAGCTTATAAACAGAGTGACGTTCAATTAAAGCACAATACAATCCTAGCAACTGAGTGTTAAGGCACTTGCTCAAGGACCCCTTAATGGTTTGCTTGAGGATTTAAGATTCAAATTGAAATTAGATCATTATCTCTGAGCATTAATCCCTGAATTAGCATTGCCCAACATGTCCCAATGTACAGTCATTCTCATTTCATGGAAGTTATGTATTGTTCAAATTGTTATATAGACTTTTGGAAAAACTTACTGGATCACACTTTTCATTGCAAGTCACAAATCCACACTGGATCTTATACAGTTCTGTTTTTGAATCCACATCCCAGGTGCAGTGACACTCTTGGCAATCAACGACAGGAACTGAAGTACCAGGCTGGAATGGAGAGTTTGAAATAAAATTATTCATAGAGGACATGGTTATTTACAAAACATGCAAAACCTTGCTTGCATGTGACATTTTAGAAAATCTTTCTTCGTTACCTCATACTCCAGTCCTTTATGAACACAGACCTTCTTTGGCTCTGCAAGAACAAACCACATAATGGCAAAAACATATTAGAAAAGAGTAATGATAGTATGAAATCCAAAGAATAATATCCATAGTTTCCTTTAGTAATAATACCGCATGTTAATTCAGGGCAGCATTTTCCTTCGGGCACTTTGAGGACAGGAGTGTAGCCGACTGGACACTTGTCATTTATACTTGGGCAGGTGCTGCTCTCACAGCCTAAATTAAGTGCAAAAAAGTCATGGAGTCATTTAAAACACAAATTCACACCAACTTATGTAACTGGTTTCAGTAAATGACAGTAGTAGACTTCAGAACATAACAGAACGGGGGGAAAAATCACATTTAGATTATGATTTATGTACATTTACAAACACTGCATAATGAATTTTATTCTCCATACAGATTTAAGATTTCTGTATTTGCCAAAACTTTCACTATAGTGCAAAACAAAAAAATCACAAGCAACAATGAGCAATCTTACGGCAGGTAAGGATAGTGCAACAGGCATCTGATGGATCCGTCACATTGACAACAATAAATCCTGGATCGCTGCAGGTCACTTGGTTGTTGTTTGAACACTGCTTTGGTTTACAGTTGATTGTTGCAGATGTTTTATCACAGACACAGTCCTGGCAACCATACTGGAATTGTTCTCCAAGCTAACAATTAAAATAGGAATGTTAAGGCAATGGTTGTCTTTAAACATTATACAGTCTGTATTATTCATCTTAAATGTCCATTTCATCCTGCAGTCACCCACTTCCCAGGCAGAATTAAGGATGTATGTTATTTCTAGTAGTTGTCATGACCTTCATACCTTGGTGGGTTAATGACCAAGGCTAACAAGGAGAACTGATTTCATTGATGAGCACAATTATTTAAAATGCATGCTGAAGTATTATTCAGTGAGATACAGAATACTTCTTATGTTTGTAGTATATAAATGTGTGGCTTTACTTTAAAATTCAAGAAAGACCTGTTCTTACCTCTCGTCCTTGGCCAGAGGGGTCCAAGCATCCTACAAAAAACACATTGGTGCAGATATTATTATACTGTATTATTATAATTATAATTATTATTATTATTATTATTACATTTAATAGTGAAAGTAAGAGCATTTCCACATGCATAATGTTGACAATGTGTGAGCATAAGAAATCCACTTGTTAGTGAAACTAATGAGGAAAAAAGGCTTCAGTTCTCTACGAAGCAGAAAGATTTGATTTTGGAGTAGTGGTAAAAAGGTCATATGGTCTGATTGAGTCCAGATTGACTGGTGATTGGTGATAGTCAGTTGATGTTTTGGAACGTTTGTGTTTTGTGGCTGGTGGTCCATTGGGTCTTGTAAAGGATTATTTAATCATGAATTATTAATTCTTGTTTAAAGAATAATATATCACAATGATTCAGCCCAAACCTTTGCAGCCTCTACCAGGAAGTTTAGACTTGGTTGTAAATAGATTTTCTAACAATATAATTAACCCTATTGAAACCTGTGCCCTGGAAAGGGGAAGACTTACTTACCACATTTGTCAACGCATACTCCTGACTCCTTACTAAAGAGCTGTGTGCCATCAGGACAGAAACATCCCTCAGTGGTTGTGTTCATAAAATGGTCTTCAGGACTTATAATAAAAAATTAAAAGACATTTCAACATCAGAAATAAAAATTTTACATTATTGCATCTTAACAGTTGTCTTAGGAACAAAAATGCAATATTTAACTATTTTAAACCAATTTCATATTTCAGCCTCCTTTATTACTAGCCTTTAAATATTTTCCAAACAAAAAATATATTATAAAGATGCAGTTATATATTAAACATACTTTTTTATTACCTTTTTAAATATTACATATATTTGGTTAGTATAATGTGGTAAAATGATGGTACGACTATATAATTAAGAATGTGCGTTTAAATAGATGTACTAAATGCATACTTGTCTTTGCAGCTTGGAGGATCAACAGGTCCGCAGGCTTGGTACACTTTGTCTGCTGGACATTCAACAGCTGTGGAAGAAATATGCAACATATAATTTTCCTTTACCAACATCTTAAACTACACTGAGAAAATCAATATATTATCTTTACAGACTTAATACTAAATACTTAATACTAATACTTGTTTTCTCTATATGTTTCCATGTGAGTGGGCTTACGGCAACGGTCAGTGTGGTCCCTCCAGTTTATACAGAGACCAAGCTGAGAGCAAGCTACTGCATAGGTCTGAAGACTGGTGCAGACCACAGCCGGGTTGCTCATATGACAACTGTCAAACTGGCAGCCAGTGATGTAGTTGTCAGGGGGGAGATAAGGATGGCACTCCTTAAACAAGCTGGAAAAAAGTGACCAAGGTGTCTATTTGTATTTTATGTAAAAGACTAGTGTAATGCAATATTATAATGTTATAATGTGTATAATCAGCCAACCGGTATCAGAATTTTGTGATATGCAGGTATTTATGCAAACAGAATGCAGTGGAACCTTGGATTATGAGCATAATTAATTCCGGAAGCGGGCTCGTATTCAAAACACTCGTAAACCAAAATCGAATTTTCCCATAAGAAATAATGGAAACTCAAATTATTCACTCTACAGCCCCCAAAAAATAAATACATAAAAATAATGAACACAAAATATAAAATAAAGATAAAACAAATTAACCTGCACTTTATCTTAAAAAAAAAAAGTAAAAATAAATCCCGACAGATAAGTGTTTCCGTTTATGCGCGCAGGCGCTGTGTGTGTGTTTTTCTCTCTCTTGCTCTGCGGAGTGTGTGCGTTATGTGTGCGCGCGTAATTTGACACCGTGCCGGTTCACACAATCTCTCTCTCTCTCTCTCTCTCTCTCGCCTTTAGTGAGTGTGTGAAGCACCCCCTCTCTGTTTCACACACACACAAACACACATAACGCACACACATAAGGACAGAGAGGGAGAAAAAAATTTTTTTAACCTCTAATGAGACTTTCTTTTGCTTTACACGCGTGCATACACGTGTGTTATAAGAAACAGTACACACGCACTTTCAAACACAAAATAAAATATGTTTTACACACACACACATGGTCACAGTGTTATAGTAAACAGTCCATGCGTGCACGGATGTTGATTATACCAGTAAGAAACGTGCACTACGACCCAGCAGGGGAGAGGATTACCCACAATTCCGCAGCGCAAGAGAGAGAAAAACCGTTGGGTCAGTTGTGATCATGTGACGCTCGGCGTTAAAACAAGAAGCACATGCGTGATACATGATACTCGGTGCTCGTAAACCAAGACTTGTTCGTTTTCCAAGTCAAATTTAAAAAAAAATCTTTGCTCGTCTTGCAGAACACTCGCAAACCTCGTTACTCGCAATCCGAGGTTTTACTGTACTGTATATCAGAAATCATTCACATCATCACATTTTCACTCTAAACTTAATAATTAAATCATACATACAATGTTAATACAAATAAAAATGTCTGTTTAAGTGTAAAAGTGAAACCTAGCAATGCGGTTGTTTGAGGTAATACGCACTCGCTCTTCAGGAGCTCGCACACTGGGTTGATTGGACAAGGAGGTTTAGTGGGTTCAGGTGTTGGGGGTGGTTTGCATTCAGGGTTGTACAAGTCTTTAGCTTGCCAGTGATTTGCCATTTCTGCACAGTCATCTACAATTTTCCCCCCTGGCAGCATGCAGTCATCAGCCTGGTTGTTGTTGCAGGTACCTGAAAAAAATTAAATTACAAACACAATTGCACATTGTCATTATCCACATTATGCAATTATCTAACAATCTGATATTTTTAACAGTAAAATAAAATAATCATGAATACCTATTGATGCCAGGCATAAATATAACTAGACAAGCAAACATCAATTAACTTTTTATTGTTGTTTAATTTGTGTGAATACTTTTGTCATGGCGTGCGCCTGTGATGGGCGTGCGCCCAAATCTACTATCGCTCCTCGCTCACTCCATTGGCTCCCTAGATAGGCGGCACCCCCATTCTGCAGGTATGCAAAGGGACGGGGCCGCCTATTCGGGCCGGCTGGTGATAATCAACGTTAATAGGATCTCGGGCTTGCTCCGCATTATAAAAGCAAGGGGCGGAGTTTAGTCCGGGGTCCGGGAAGAATGTGATGCGGTGGAGCAGGAGAGAGTGGCATGCGAGTGGGGCAATGCGATGCGCCCCAGAGAGACTTTACAGAAGACACTGGAATTCCGCCCTTTGATCTCCTCCCCTTTTTCCCGTAAGACCTTGCCCCGTGTCCATGCTTCATGGTGTCGCCCGGGCATTTAGGGTCGAACCCGTTACAACTTTATTTATCCATAATGGTCTCACTATAACTACTGACTCAACAATTTATTTAACAAATGGTTGTTTTATTATAACATAGTTGCATTTATATTGACATACCACAGTGTCCTTGTGTGTTGTTCCCAAAATGCTGGAATGGCAAGTTGACACTAAAGCCAGTAACTCCAAACATCACCACAACCATGAGCTCTGGAATTTCTAGGATTAAGTTCAACTGTGAGCTCACCACCCTCACACCACTTTGATGAAATGGTAAGTTCAGAGGAGTATGCCCCATTAAAGCCTGTATTATTAAAAGTAAAATATATAGTCAGTTGCTGGCTCAGCATAACCTATTCAATTCCAAATCTAAAGAAACAACATCACTATTATTAATTGTAACAAGAATCCATATTATACTTTTGTAGAGATGTTTTAGTGTTAAATCATACCTCCAGTTTGGCAGCTCCTATAAGGTTGTGGTTTTTCAATGTGATCACTAGATTGTTGTAGGACACAATGATGGCTCTTGGGCAGGACACAGATTCTCGGGGATCACAATTAACATTATCAATGTAGATTTTCAAATTGTGTTTAGGACTGATTTCCTCCATTAAAACATATGTGCATTCTCCTTGATAACTATAGAACAGTCCATCAAATGTTTTATAGTGAGGATCACCCCAGCCTTCACAAAAACCTGGAATGGAGAAAAAATGGAGAAAATATTTTAATGCTTTAATTTCCTGAAGTATAATTTAACCTATTACATTCACACAATGATCTAAATTTGGAGTCAAAGTTCGATTATGTATGCTATTCACTGGTTTGGACTTTAGATGGGAGCAAGATTTTTACTCACAGTCACATTTATTTTCTTTACAGCAGTAATATTTGTCAGGAACCTGCACAGGTGGTTTGCCATTTGAACAAGTGATGTTTTCAAGAGGTGGACACTCATATGGAATGATCTCAATAGTATAGTTTTCAATGCACCTGGCCTTTGTGCAGTTACAGATCACAAACGTCTCATTTTCCTATCACGAGAAAAACAGCCCATTTTAACACTCGTCATGCATCATTATATAGCATAGAATGTTACACATGTATTTGTAAGTCAAGCTTGATAGCTGTTCAATTAAATATAAAAATAATTAAATATAAAAATAAATAAAACTTATCATCTAAACAAGTTAAAGCTATAACAGTAAAACTGCATTCCAACAATTGCTCTGACTCTATACTTTAAGTTTATATATAACACACACACACAGTGGAACCTCAGATTACGAGTAACCTGGTTTGCGAGCATACCCAAGATGAGCAAATATTTTGAATACATTTTAACTTGATAAACGAGCAAGTCTTGATATACGTATCAAGTATCATTCACTCCATTTCTCCTCCTCTCCTCTCTCTGGTCTCAATCACTACAACCACAATACTTTTCAAAGGTAAAGTGCAGGTTAATTTGTTTGATATTTTCTTTATATTTTCTATTCATTATTATTATTATTTTTTTATGTTTTAGGGTTGTGGAACAAATTGTCTAAGTTTCCATTATTTCTTATGGGCGAAATTTGCTTCGATATATGAGTGTTTTGATATACAAGCACACTTCCGGAACGAATTATGCTAGCAATATGTAGGGCTTGGATATCAAAACACACAGATCAAAGTGAATTTTCCCATAAGAAATAATTAGAACTCAAATTGTTTGTTTCACAGCCCAAAAAAATTTATACATAAAAATAATTAATTCAAAATATGAAGTAAAAGTAAAACAAATTAACCTGCAGTTTAAAATAAGTGAAAATCCCAAAAGATAAGTGTTTCGATTTGTGCGTGCACGCCCTGTGTTTGTATGTGTGTATATGTTTTTGTATGTGTGTGATGCTAAAGTAAGATGAGAGGAGGAATGAGCCCCTCCTCTCCCTTTTCTCATCTTACACAGTAACCTTTCATCACACACACACACACACTAATGGAAATGTCTTATCGGGAAAATTAACGAGGAACATCTCTAATGACGCTCGATTGAGCAACACACTAACGGAATCACTGCTGTAAATTAAAAATAAAACAAATTTACCTGCACTTTACCTTTGAAAAGAATCGCAACAGAGCAGTGTTTCCGTTAGAGAGAGCGTGTGTATGTGTGTGTGAAGGCAAGAGGAGGAGGGGTGTGTGTAAAGGCGAGAGGAGGGGGGAAGGGGTGCACTGTTCAAAGGTGCGCGTACACACACGGACACAAAGTGCAGGATGAGAGAGAGGGATAAAACGGATCATTAACCTCTCTAATGACACTTGCTTTTGCTTTACCTGCGTGCACACACGTGATATAATAAACAGTACACGTGTGCTGTACACACACACACATACAACCACAAAATAAGAGATGTTTTACCTGCACACATGTGGCCACAATGTTATAGTAAACTGTACACACGTGCACGGATGTTTTATACCATTGAGAGACTTAGTGCATTAGTGCATTGAGCGCACTAAGACACGTTTACCCACGAAGAGAAAAACCATTGGCTCAGTTACGATCACATGACGCTCAGCATTAAACAGCCCCTATTATGCTTTTTCAAATATGATCTTTCATGCAGTGTGTCATGTAGCTCTATGTGAACATAAACTATCTGCACTATCTGTGACGCTGACAGTGCACGATAAAGTTTTTGTCTATTAAAAAAAAGAGTCGTTAGCAGTTAGAATCTTTCTCTGTTACGGATCAACGTCACTCCGTAACATATTTGCATAATGTTCGCCCACGTTCTACGTCGCGAACAACTTGCCCGCCCACGTTCTACGTCGCGAACAACTTGCCCGCCATCTTACAATT
>JAQMYL010000012.1:23752039-23763578 GCA_030014365.1 Clarias pachynema
CAACTTGGTGGTTGTGGGGTTTGAACCTGGGATCTTCTGAACCGTAGTCCAATGCCTTAACCACTGAGCTACCCCTATCCCGGGCCCAGATTAGACCAGTCTGGGCCCCGTTACCCGATAACGCACACTCTTCGTGCGGTAAGAAGACTCTTAAGATATATCTTACGTAAAGTGATTACTTTTCTAATTGTGTTTCCCGAACTGTCCCTTAGGAGTCTTTTTAAGTCGCTGCCTCTTATGTCCGACGTTAGCTGTCTACAGTGATGGTACTGAATTAGCTGACATCGATTGCTCAGGAATCGATTTTTCACTTATTTTGCATGACAGCATTAATAAAGACAGCACTTTCTATGCAAATTAAACATTGCACAAAATTCTTTCAATAACGTTTATTTCGACATGGGTTAACTTATCAATAGCATGCCATAATAGACAAATATATAAATTAAATCACTAAACTGTCGCTAATATTTTCATGTAACCTGTAGTGGCGGTGAAACGAACCGGGTATACAATCATAGTTGATTGACAAACAGCTGACAACACTCTTCACCAGCTTCAGAAACAATATGAAGACAATATGAAGCATGTCAGTTGTTGGGGTTGTATAGCGCACTTATGGAATGAATACAATGAGATGACAGAGGTTTAATACCCCTATCTCACTTACGCGGTTTATATAATAATTTTTTCCGCGGTCCTCGCGGAAGCTTGCGGACCTTGCAGAACTTTGCGGAACGTCGGCGGGTAATCGGTGCAGCTCACGGTGCTTAACACCGCATCTCACCATGAGTCAAACTGCATACGTAGGTGAGATAGGGGTATAAAGCATTACAATCACTCAGAAAAATTAATGGATGCGGGGTTTGAAACTCCCAAGTTTATTTTCTCATTTAACTAAATAAAATTTCATCATAAAATAAAACGTGTCAAAAGAAAAGTCCAACCAGTCATGGAGATTGGCTAATGATCAATGAAACATATTTTAAACAAAAAACAGCAAACAGCTGGACATCAGGACGTGGAGCGTAAGTACGACGTGTTAGCCTGGCAAGCGCAGGTCTGAGCAGCTCAAGAAGCTCCATAATCTGTTGCCTTGGAAGGCAAAACGTTTTTTAAAATAGCCACCTCAGGCAAAATATGAAAAGGGCTAAAGTTTTGCCTAAAGAAAAAGCATACATGAACCACACGGCTCCGCGGACGGTGCCGTCTTCAGTTTAACACAACAACACGCTGTATCGCTGCCAAATTGTTTGCTACCTGTTCAATATTAAAAGTGATTGGCAATTTTTAATGCATTAGTCACATTATAAAATAGGCTAATTAAAAGTCACTCTATTAGTTCTGATATAAAATAAAATTCTTAAACAGGCCTACAGTATATTCCATCATTAATACGACTTTGATAACATGCCATAATGTGCTTGCATACACCGCTGATTTATAAAGACTGCTGCTCAGTGGCGGCGACTAGCGTCTTGAGCTGAAACAACGCTAAGAGTGAGTTAAGGTTGGTCCAGACCAACCTTACGAACGTGTGACTTACCTAAGATATACTTAGAGTATGAACGTTTCGGGAATCGAGCAATAATGTTAAGAGAGAGGTTAAGGTTCAACTTAAGAACTACTTAGCAATAAGAAGCTTAAGAAACCGGGCCCTGGTCATTTACTTCTACTCATCTAAGAGGACATATTTAGGGGATTTTTTTGCACTTTTTTGTACATTTTACAAAGTAAAGTGTTAAAATCTCAGAAGACCAACAGTTTTAAAAGAAATACTAAACAATAACAACAATGCCACAGTCAAAGATTACATTTCCCCATATCCTGATGTTTGATGTGACTGTTGTTGCATCACACTTACTTTTGTGCAGCAAAACTCTTAATTTTTTTTTGAGTGCTTATATAACTTTGTTTTGTAAAATAAAGTTTGGAACCATTTTGGACACTTTTTTGTACTGATTTAGAAATGGCCTGATCATAAAATACACATTCATAAGATTACTTGTAATAAAATATGTACCTAAGACTTTATAAACTATAATTGATTAAAAGTAATTGACTATAATTGATTAATAGAAAGTGTACATACTCCCAATACAATCCGCACAGCTTTGGAACAAGTAGTCCCTGTTGTCCCACATGGTTCATTCTCTGTGATCACATGAAATTTTCCCGTTTTATTTCCACACTTGTCCTTTAAAGCAATAGAAACAAGTATTATTAGAAAACATATGACATCAGGTTATTCTGTCGAGTAGATTTTTTGGCTACGTAACAGTAGAAATATGCACCTTTGGTCAGCATTTCTAGACAGTTTATCAGACTATCCACAAATTACTAAAAGTATTAAAAGAAAATTTCAAACAAAGTGCAAGATTAGATACCTGTAGAGCTATGTAACTACAGTCTCCACTAAAACCAAATCTTTGCTTATCGAAAGTCTTGTAATGTCCACTGCCATAGATTGTGCAGGTGCCAGGGCATTTTTTCTGAGTGCAATGCCACTTGCCATGTTTACAGATGCTGGAAAATAATGACACAGACTGTTTAGACCTCTGTTTATTATCAACTTTTTTAGCTGTTTTGATATTACTAACTATTACTGAAACGAATTGAAGTACAACAAAGTAGATTAATATCTACTTATTTGGGTGTTCAAATGTACCCAAAATTTTCACACCTAAAGAATAAAGCATTACAAGCATACCATGTGTTACACTCATCTGGAATTTGAGAACCTGGAGCATAAAAGTCATTGTTATGTTTGCAAGGGCAATCGTGCTCCTTAACACAGAAACCACGACCATCATCAAGCAGACCTGTGGGACACTGACACCCTGACTCACAGTCTGCAAAATACTGAAAAGAGAAACGAAAAACAAAAGATAAAACAATAGTTAACTATTTGTGTAATGTGATTTTTTTTGTGTGTTATTATTTTAGGTACATTATATTTGTCAATACCCTTGACTTACTGTAGATGAAAATCAGATCACATTTTATGACAAATTAATGCCGAAAACTATGAAATTCCAAAAGGATAACATACTCTTTCTGGCGACTGTGTATACAGTGCATCCGGAAAGTATTCACAGCGCATCACTTTTTTCACATTTTGTTAGGTCCCAGCCTTATTCTAAAATATTTTTGTTATGTCACAGCCTTATTCTATATGGTAGAGTGACCAGACGGAAGCCACTCCTTAGTAAAAGGCACATGGCATCCTGCCTGGAGTTTGCCAAAAGGCACCTAAAGGACTCTCAGACCATGAGAAACAAAATTCTCAGATCTGGTGAGACTGTCTGGCCACTCTACCATATAGGCCTGATTGGTGGATTGCTGCAGAGATGGTTGTCCTTCTGGAAGGTTCTCCTCTCTCCACAGAGGACCTCTGGACAATAATGAATTACAAGGCGCACATTAATATTTCAATATTTATATTTTGTTGGAACAGCAGAACTACTGTCTGAGCTGTGCTGTTATATAAAAAACAGATACAAATTGTTATACAAATTGGATTTAAGAACTGAAATGCGTTGCACTATACCTATCTACTGCATTGTAGAATTATGTAAACCAAGCTAGATTCATATATTTTATTAATTAGTTTTGTTTCTACCTATTAGCCCAAATTTTTGTGGCAAAATTCTGTCATTTGGACTCGCCTACAGATTAAAAGAAAATGCTTGTGTATGATACTCACACATTCAATATCCTTTTGTGCACATGTTTGTGCACACTCTAACCCATGCTCATTCAGCCCTGCTGTACTGCAGTTAAAGAAGACCTTTGGAGCAGGACAGTCTGTGGGATACAGAGAGGTTTGTGAACTGTGCAAATTTATGTACTTATAAAGCATTTTATTATCTGTATTTAAAGGTAATTGAAAGAAATAAGAACTCAGTAGAATTGTGTTCTCTTCATTTCAATTCTGTCAACTTGTGCAAAGGTAAACTGACCAACCTTCAATACGAGACCTCCAGGAATGGCATTGAAGCTTTCCATTTGTACAAATACTAAGAAAGCAGATACATTATAGTGTTAAGCACTTCTTTAACTGCACTGTATTCCACACACACTGTACTCCACTGTATTGTTTCTGACTGATTGTTAGTTGCTTACCAGTGCTCATTTTTGATGTTGATTGATTTGCCAGGTTTAATGTGCTCTCCATTGTAATAGCAGGGGCATTTGTCCATGGGCACACAAACACCATTTTCACCCTCATAAAGCCCTTCTGGACAGGCACACCCATCCACAGGCACATAGTCAGTGCTACAGCCCTGACGATCAAGGCTAAGGGAGTCACATGTGCGCTGACATTGCTGAAGCTTGTAAGTGAAAGTCTGGGAAGCTGGGCAGCTTTTAGTGTATTTGTCTGTATTTGTGAAATACACAAGAAGAAAAATACCGTAAACATGTAAAAAAGGGGAAAAACACCTTTGAAAACTTAACACAGTACTGATCCATAACTCATATAACTATGCAAGGACCAAGGGTGGATGAATAGTATTATGTTAACATCTTAGTCACTACTGTTAACTACTCATTTATACTGATTATATACTCAATACAATTATTATGGCCTTGGGTTACTTATTGATACTATAATGTCTATTTTACTATAAACAATTAAGTTTGTAAACATAATTCTGTTAAATAAATGTAAAATATATACATACATTTGAACATAATATATACATACATTTGATCATTTGATACATAAAAAGATCAGTGTAAATACTGTAGGTACATGTCAATGTATGTACTTATGAATATACAGTACACTGACATTAAAAGTTGTCTAATGGAAGCAGAGGTCAACACATCATATTCATTGATAAAAGTGATAATTTGCAATAGTACAAAATTTTGGTTCTTGCTTCACCTCTCATTGAACAGTGTTTTAAAGCATTATCATATATTCTGTCATGCAGGCACACACTGATAAAAGAGGTTTGTTCCTACCGCACACAGTTTCTCTCCAGCCTTGCAGAAACACCCCCTTTGCCGCACATGCCCGAACGTAGGAGGAGAAGACAGCACACAAACAGTCCTCGCTCTTCTCACATGTGCAACTTGAATATTTACACCTCTGTGTATAGTTAAAGACAAGCTTTAAATATTAAATCTTTTGGGGTATCAGATTAATGTAAAGTGCTTCAAAATATTGAGATTACCTTGTAGTACTTTTCTGGGTTAACAGCAGAATGGCATTTGGCAAAAACACCTTCCTTCTCCTTCAGGTTGGAGCACCAGTGCTCTGCATAGCTCTCTGAAGATCAATTAGTTCTCATGAGCAATACCACAATTATGCTTGTAAATGGTTATTTTTTTCTATGACTATATTAGCATATTATTTTTTAATCCGTCGGGGGAAAAGGGTGAATGTCAAATTTAAATGAGGTTCTTCTTACCACTGTCTATGCTGTAGCTGCAGGGGTCATCAAGCCTCTCAGTTTGGTCAGGACAATTAGACTGAGCTTTCCAGGAATTCGCAAATGATGTGGCTGTCCCTTCAACTACACCTTGTGGAGTCATCAGTTCATCAGACAGCACCATGTTAAAGTTTCCACACAGACCTGCACCAAAACACAACATTAAGACAAGGGAAACATGTCATTATTCAAGACAAAACCTTTTCTTTTCAATCACCGTGATAGAGTGTTCAGGCCTAAACTGGAATTGGTTTTAATTATGTACGTATATACACAGGGCAGAGCAAAGTAACCCAATTCAGTCATTCTGTCATGTTGTGTAATACTCATTTACTGGTTTGCCAATTCCTCGATTCACTCATCCAATAATTAAATGATGATAAGCACTCACCACATGTCTTTGTGTGGAAGCTCTGATCCAGGGTGATGTAAAGCTGCATGAGGGGAACAAGCTGCACCTGGACCTGAAGCCCAAAACTGGTCTGCAACATGATGTGGAAGGACGATGGTCTGAATACGGTGAATTCAGCTGGGACAGAAAAGAATCAATAGTCTTAAAAAAGTGTGAGATGGAGTTTGTTTATCATATTAAATAACTTCCAACACAACAAAAAGCTCAGCAGCTTTATATTGAGGCTATATCAAATGTCAAGCTTCTAGCTTGATTACACACCAATAAATATTCAGCACAGAAATATGGTTCAAAAAGTACAGTTTTTTTGAAGTACTGTATGAAGTGAATTATTATTAATAGGTCACCTGTTAACCAGCAGTAAATGCAGCAGTTACTATAGCAACTACAGTATTGTCAACATTTTATTCCACTGCAGGTACAGTATTACAAATGCTGATATAAATCATTCTTACCAGTGGTGTATGGGAGTGTTAGATCTCCATTGTGCCTTACTATGCCATCGTCTTTGATGATTAAAGCCTGTAATAGACAGATTCATCATTAAATTAGTCAACATTTTATAAAACATTTAACAGAACTTGTTAAATGGCATGGCCCAAAACTTTGTTCTGGTACAGGATTTTTGTGTTAATGTTCTAATTTAAAGGGTAATGTAATTAAATGCATCAGCGCTTGAAATATTGGAAAATAGATGCTCACATTACTCTTGTCATTGTTGAGTAGTAATGCAATTGATTTCAAGCACGTGTCTGAAGGATTGGCAACGCAGGGAATAAGCTGTCCCAATAGAATGAACTTAGAGTCCACACAGTCCTACAGAAAGAAAAAAAAAGCATCGCAGTTAAAAGTTACTGTCAAATTAGGTAAGTAAGTAGCTGAAACATTATTATGGATCAGCCTATAGTATTATATAGTTGTATGTAGCATGACAGGCATCAACAACTCCTTTAACTTAAAATATTAATATTTCTTCACTTACCCTTGAAAGAACATAATAGCAGTTCCCATGGAAGGTAAATTCTTTTCCATCAAATGTAGTGAAGTGAGAACCCTCCTCCATTGCACACACACCTGGGATGGACAGACTCTGGCAGATCCATTTTCCCTGTTCACACAGACTAAGACAAGCCAATACACTTAAAGTATGAACTGGTATGGTGCCGTTATAAAAAGAAATACAAACACAATATTGGCGGCATTAGAAAAGAATTTAAATTATTCTGTATCAGAAATTGTAGTTACCATTCTTCATCATTCTTGAGCAAAACCTCTCCAGGGTTGTACACCTTGTCATGCTTACACTGGCACTGTTCCTGAGGGATACAGCCTCTCTCAGAGATATCATCAAACACAGTACCTACAGCAGCCGAAATAAAACCACATTTCAGTCTAAAATAAATATTAAAAGACTCAATGTTGTGTCAGGTGACTACACTGTTTGTGACTGACCAGGTGGGCAGAAGCAGCCATCCATCTTGTGCTCCTCACACAATGAGCTGGTGTCGGCGTGTGTGCACGTGTCCACACAGGGGGAACCACTCTCAGAGTACTCCATGTTAAAAGGGCACTTCACAGCTAAATGAGTAAATAAAAAAGCATGTCTGGTTAGGACTTGGGTTAGGAGATTCTGCCAGATTTATAGAACTGCATTCGCTTAAGTCATTATTTTGCAACAGGTATTTTATTACCATGTTAGTTTCAAAGGATTTAAAACTCATAATAATAGCAGTTTTAAAGACTTTACCACAGAAGGTTGATTTTCTCCAGTTGGGTGGTCTTCCCCCTGAATGGGAGCACTGGCGAGAGTACTCAGACAGGGTGCTGCAGAGAGACACAGTGTCCTCAGTGTCCCCTGGGTGACTCATGCACTTATCCATCATACAGGCTTGCACATAAGGTTCTGGACTTAAAACACTCCTACAGAAGGACCAGGGTTCACCCAAAAGCAGCTCAGAACACTCATCTCGCTGCAGACATAGCAAGCACAAGCATGCATTAATTCTTCATAAACATCACTGTGAACTCTCTTTCCTCACGTGGGCTGTGTAAATTAAGCCAGTATTTGGTGAACAAATAAGTTTACTTGTTTTTCACATACATTTCCATACTTTTACAATGTCTAACCTAAAATAGTACGGCAGTACAACACATTACAAACTAAGTAAATACAATTAAATACTAAACATGACAATTTACACTATTTCTTTTGGCAACAGATAATAAAACATAATAAATGATACTTGAAAAAATTTCTAAATCTTACAAATGGTTGGCACTTGTCGAGTGGGTTTGCTTCACTCTCAAATTCTTCATAAGGGTCCTCACAATTGTCATTGGGGTTGTGAATCCTGTGTTTGTTGCCAAATTCAATGAAACCAGTCACACGATCTTTACAGGAGACAATAGGATATCTATTCAGTCATTCGTTCAAATATACACAGTACTTGGGAGAATATTTCTTCCTCCTTTGCTCACAATATATAATATATCATGTATTTAAGCAGCGGTGGCAGGGGTGGCTCAGTGGTTAAAGCATTGGAATTCTGAAAGTCCCAGGTTCAAACCCTCCCACCACCAAGCTACCAGGCCACTGGTGTGCCCTTGAGTAAGGGATAATTATTTTATGAGATAAAATAAAAATGTAAGTCGCTTTGGATAATTGTGTTTGCCAATTGACGTAAATGTAAATATTTGTTTTAACAGAATAAAAATGCCTCTTGGTGCAACTCACCATCACTTAGAAACTCATTATAAACAGGAATCCCATTGAAATCTCCACAAAGTCCACAGGTACGATTAGAATATTTACTGTCCACTTCCACCTAGTTTAGAAAGGTATGGAAAGGTACTTGGTTTATATAATAGTTTACAATTTCACAACATTTCACAGGGCATCTTTGCACACACACACACACATGAGATTAAATACACTAAATAAAAATTTACTAAAAGTAAAATCTCAATTGTAAAAGTAATTTTGCTTTGAATGCTCTGTATTAAATCATCTTCATTACATTTTGCCTCGCATTAGTTTCTCATTCTACTTTTATGTGGTTGAAATGGAGGACATGTGAGCATCTGAAATGTTGATATTTATATCTAAACTAAAATAAATTATTTTCTTCCCATGTATTTTGTATGAATTAATAAGCTCCTAAAATGCAACATCAGCTAACATAAATGTTGTACTAAACTGACTTTGGTACTCTGAAAAGCGATGGTCAGAAAGGGACACGCCCTTAGGTTCTGTATGGTCACACACAGACACACATACACACATACACACACAGGTCACTGCAATACAGTATGCTAAATCATCACAACCATTTTATGTGTTGTGCAAACATTTCTAGTGACTTGCACTAAATACATTTTGGCACTTGTTCTACCAGTAAGATTTTATTAGTAGCCAGGACAGCCCATAAAACATTTTCTAAACCTAAAATAAAATATGTTTTACTTTGAGAATAAAGATCTCTGTAGAAAAAGTGTACATGTTATATGGTGATATTACCGTGACAGCATCATCTCTATTCCATGTGACACTGAGGCCCAGTTTGGCATAAAGTTTCATGTAGATAGGGTTCTCTTCAAGCATCACCCCCGCTACATAGTGTGGTAGTTTCACACTAATGAAGGAGACAGAAAGAAAGAAATTTTGGACAAAAATCATTGATTATTCATCTGATTATGAGTTTCCAAAGGTAAATTCTTAACTGTAATAAAGCAAACAAATAAATGATGAATGATACTACATTTATTACAGTTTAAGAATTAGGTATCTTACACATCACTGTTAACCATAACCAGATGCTTGGTGAGCTCAATGCTCATGCCTCCTATGGTGACCATCACTCTGGTGATTTCTGAGTTTCCAGGAGTCTCTGCTCTTTTCACATGTACAGAGAAACCCTGCACAGGCCCGTGACAGTCAGAGACAAGGTTATATTCACAAGTGCCTTGGAACTGGTAGACATCTCCATCAAATGTCTTAAAGTGGAAATTTCCCCACATGCTACAAATATTGCTGACATGGTTGCTTCGGCGCACTGTGGGGAGAAGCAGGACAAAATATAGTACAAAGTACAAGCAGGTCTTCTTTTAATTGTATATTTCAAGTGTTTAAACTTTAGTTTTGTCATATACTGACTCCTCCAAGATTTTCCCTAGTCATCCACATGTGTCACTGCATAGTTGTTAGTGAGACCTGAACTTACTCAACTTTAAACGGATAACACAAGAATGACTCTGTCAAATAATGCCAATTTCCTCTCAGAAGAGGAATTTTCAAAGGTCACAAAAATCATGCAAATCATTAAAAATCATTCTTACACAATTCTGTACACCTGCTAATCATATGCATATTTTCTCATTATTCATTCTTGTTCTTAGTTTTAGCCTCTAAATGACCATAGTGATAGTGATAGTATAATAAGCATAACAAACCAAAAAAGCAAGTTGTTGGTCTGTTTTGTAAATTGTTTTCTTTTGTATCATTGTGTCCTACTAGCATACTTAAGTTAAAATTTTTACATAATGCATAATGCAATTAGGGCATGAATTGAGAACGCTTGCATAATTTTATATAAGTAAGTGAACTAAAAAATAAGCATAACAGTACAGTCTACAATGCATCCATGGAATGTTAACTATTATAATCTAGATACCCTAAATATCCTCTTACATCTTTGCTCTGCCTCTCCATATTACAGGTTCAAAAGCTACTTCCTGGTGACAATGCTCAGTTTTAATAGTCATGCGGAGCTGTTATGAATAGCTAGGTATAAATAGGTATTACAATTATTAAAGGTAGACTTCTGACTTATCTGATCCTACAAGACTGTTTGAAGCATTAGTCTCTTACCCCTCACTGCGTTCACATGAAGGCCACAGGTCAAAGCCAGGGCCAGAACACAGAGTATAGATATGTTCCACGCCATGGTGGGCTTGAGCGTGGATCTGTCAACACTTCTCAGGTCAAGTGCACACAGTGCTACCTCTGCTAGCTCTTAGACCCCTTATATTGCTTTAACTCAGTCCTAAATGCCACCCTCCCTCTTTGGGAGGAACTCTCATTCTACACCACTTTTATTGCGATGTGACAAATAAAAGGCTGTATGGTATCTTGATGATCCACTGTGTGTGTGTGTGTGTGTGTGTGTGTGTGTGTTAGTAATCCTGGATTTACACTATAGGGCAGTGATAAGAGCATTCAATATATGATTTATTGATGCTTTGTTGATCAGGTTACGCCTTCTAACCTTGAATGCAGTGGTTAGCACTGTCGCCTTGCACCTTTAGGGCTGAGGTAGAATCTCACCTCCGGTCAGCATGTGTGGAGTTTACAGGTTCTCTCCATGCCTGGAAGGTTTTCTCTGGATACACCGTCAGTCAAAATATACATACTGTACATTGTAGGGTGATTGCTATACCAGACTTGCCCATTGTGTGTGATTTTTCGTAAGTGTATATATGCCCTGCGATGGGGTGGCACCCCATCCAGAGTATACACCACTTTGTGCTCTAAGTTCCATAAGGATGTTTCAGGCATCCCAGGATCCTGCACTTGATAAGTAGTATAGCTGATGGGTAGATGGATAGAAATCAAATACAGTGAAACCTCGGATTGCGAGTAACGCGGTTTGCGAGTGTTCCGCAAGATGAGCAAAGATTTTTAATAAAT
>JAQMYL010000012.1:23800907-23827920 GCA_030014365.1 Clarias pachynema
TTTTTTTCTACACAATTAAACATTTGAATGAACATCTTCTGAGAGGGGTGATTCCATAATTTTTGCCAGGGGTTGTAAGCAGCAATAAAAAATGTGTAATGAATCTATTTATAAAAGTTTTCCTTTTTGAATTAAATTCCCCCCCAAAATTTCTATGATATTCAAATATTTTGAGGTGCACTAATACATGCACACAAACGCCATGTCATGTGTCTACAACGATAATGTCATTTGCTTTTGCTTCTTTTTCCCTAATGCTAATGCTTTGAATGTTGTTTTCTCCTGACTGAATGTAATAATGCACAATATAATATATGGCAAAGTGTTGTTTTATGAGTTTAAATCGAATCTTCTTTAATGGATGTCAATGTATTGGGGTCATAAATAATAATATAATATCGCAATTAAATAATGTTTCTTATTGTTTGATGTGTTTTGATACATTTGTTATTTGGTTTATTTTAACTTTGTTAATGTATCCTTCAAAGAGTATCTTTACAAACTAGAAAGTGGTCCCATTTTGTCCCAAGACATATTAAAAGAATACATTTGCAAATATACTGTGTATATTAATATTACTATACTTTAAGCATACTTTTTGGTAAAGGAAGTATTAGGTTTGTGTATTACTCTGATTTTTAACTCCTTTCTAATTTCCTCGTAATTTCTGAAATTTGATTCCTTACAAATGTATCCTTTAGATTAGTTGAAATCATGAAATAGATCAACTGGATTAAGGTCTGCTACCTAAAACTGGACCCAGTATTAATGTTAAATGATGAATCGAGCTTTGTTGTGTCTTTTACTGGTTGTCTGCCAAATGAGCCTGTGTAATGAGGTGAGTCTGTAATGAGATGAGTGGGCACCGGTGAGCTCACAGTAACACGACTCTTTCTCTACAGCAGGAGAGAGCCTCTTCAGCACAAAGGGCTAGAAGCGGCATAATGTCAGCCTTCTCTGTCTTTAATTAACACTGAGCTTCTTTTGTGTGTAAAGAAAAAGAGGAGGATGAGAAATACGCCTGAGCTCATACATTTAATAAATTATTGTACTTTAGTTTATTGTTATTATGGCTAAAGTATGCATGATCGACATGATGGTTCTTCATGTTTTAATCATTTACATATTCTTGCTTTATATCCATAATTTAAACAATAATGAATATTTCCAGGTCATTCTGTGTTTGAATCCTGTTTAAATCCTATACCTAAACCACTAAAAAGATGTGAGATGGCGCAGTGTTCTGACACGGCATTTCTAATTCTTATGCACCATGCAATTGGTAGCAGCATCTTAACCTTATTTGCACTGTTCGGTTACCAAAAAGAGCATTCCACACCACCACCGAATGTTCATGATAATGATGTCACCTCCCTAGTGATTAACGTGTGTGAATCAATGTAAACCAAAAGCACTGGTTTGAGTCGCAGTGTCTATGTCTTTTCTGTATAATTCTGGTGTCTTATAGGTGATTAAAGGCAGCTTACATGCAGATTGCTAATAGTGTTGGTAAAGCATAATTGTTCCCTAAGCATAAAAGATCTTGGTTGTAGAATGGGCTTTCAATAAAGGAGCCAGGAAAACAAAACACAAAGAGAGAGAGAGAGAGAAAGAAAGAAAGAGAGAGAGATCTTCTCTTTAACATCCACACTGACACACCAAACTCCCTCATTAAAGACAAGAACACAGAGCAGGCTCTGTACCTGTAGATGTGGCCTGGTGCTTATTAGGTCCATCACTAAAATACATCTCGTCTCTCCAGTTCCCAGTGGATAGCGCTTTGATCATCACCCAATCCAGGCCCCTCGGTAGCTCTCTGATGTTGATGTGAGTTTGTTTGCCTTCTGCCAGGTGAGTCTCATCAGGTTTTACACACTGCCTCTGACAGCGCACACAAACTGTAAACATACAGTACACACCTGTAACTCTATCTTTTAATATCACATTGCAGATATAAGCACTACATTAGCACTAACCATTAACAGGCCCCTGTTTCATTTCAGAGTTAGAGCCTCTCTGCTGTTACAATAACCTCCAGTCATCTGGAAAGCTTTCCACCCAATTTTAGGTCATGACTGTAGGATTTGCTCATTCAGCCACAAGAGCATTAGTGATGTCGGGCACGTACTCTGTGTTCCAGTTTATCCTCAATGTGCTCAATGGATTTGAGGTCATGGCTCTGTGCCTGATACATACATGAGCACCTCCACTCTAACCATGGCAAAGCATGAAGCTCGCTTCACAGAGCATGGTTTGTACAGAGGGCCACTGGCATGATGGTGTAGGTTTGGGCCTCTTAATCCAAAACTAATGGTACAGCATACAACAATATTGTATTTAACTGTGTGCTTCCAACTTTGTGGTGGCAGTTTGAGGAAGACTAACATACAGTATGGGTGTGAAGGTCAAAGTGTCCACAAATTTTTGGCCATATAGTGGGTTTTATATTGTGTAAACATGATCAGGATATACAGTAATGCTGAAAACATTATAAAACTTAGGTACACAGGAATAGTTGTGTAGGACAAGATTCAGTGGAATCATGGAACTACTGTATCGGCAATTTGAAAATGCCAGTTAGCCTAATCCGCATGTCTTTGGAATGTGATATAAAACTGGAGTACCCACCAAACACAGCGAGAACATCCAAACTCCATGTACACAGACCCAAGGAGGGACTTTAATCCTTAACCCTGAATAGATGTGCGGCCACAGTGCTAACCACTATGCCACTGTGAAAAAACCCATAAAAAAACATAAATAGTACAATATTTTCCACTGTCCTTATACAACTCAAGGTTTGTGTTTCAGATTATCAGAGATATTAATCACTTATGCACTGTATAAGTGTCTTATTTGTTCAACATGATGGATATTAAGTGATTTATAAATTAAGCAAATATACAGTACCAGTCCATGGTCAAACAAAGTCATGAGTTAATGTCTCAATAGGTGATAATGAACAATTTGTGCACATCTAGACAGACTGATATTGGAAAACTGCTGTAAAAATGCAATTATATGACATATATTGCTACTGTACGTATTTTTGTTTTCCTAGTCAATAAATTTAGTTTGAACAGGGTAGACATTTGTGAGGTACAGTTAAACTTTAAGAGCCAATTCATACATTTAAACCTGACAAAAATGACTTAAATGAAGACATGAAAGTCTTCAAAGTTTCATGTTAACTCATAGATCCTCCCTAGTTACTTTGGCGACTCAACAATTGCCAATATACCGCTTCAACATCGTTGCATGTAGTCCAGCTATCTCACATTGAATGAATAGAATGTTGATGTCCTTTAATTTAAAGGCTGAATTTTATCCAACATGGAGTAAGTCAATCAGAAATTAATAAAATATTCACCTGAAAGTGTTTATTAAAAAAATAAAAAATTAAATAAAAAAAAACAAAAAACAGATGGACTTAAAGCACCGTGTTATCAAAACTACTATCAATAATGCCTCAGCAGTGCAACAGGATGATTAGCCTCCATGCCATGCTGCATTGATGCAGTAATTCTTGGTAAAGGAGCAAAGGACCAAGCACTGAGTGCAAAAGTGAACAATCTTGTGAACAAAGTTGGACATTTTGAGATACTGATATTGTTTATTTTTAATAGCTCCAACCTGTAATTATTGAAATAAAACAAAAAAAGTCATGAAATATTTAATTTGGCATATAATTAATCTATAACATATGAGGGTTTCACTTTTTGAATTACATAACAAAACAAAGCAATAGTTTTCCACAGTAGTTATTTTTAATGCACTACTATGCACAAACGCCCATGTACACATACAGGTATGGTTGAAGATGTTTGCATGTCTGAAAAGTTAATATTGTTTGCTAGTTCATTTTTCCTCTTCTAATCCATGCTCTAGTGTAACACTGTTAATGTTGCTTCTTCCTGACCGAGGGTGTGAATGCACAGGATAGTTACATATCAAAGAGCTGTTTCATGAGTTTGAATCTTTATTAATGGATGTCTTGTAATTGAAGTAATGGATACTTGTATTTTGATGTGGAATGGTTTAACGTAAATAGTATTTGGGTGGAACTGAACCTGACCTTTTATGTACACAGGGTTATGAACTCACATAGAAACATATGGCTGTGTTGACTGACAGTTCTTCCAAGATGTCACAGGTTTGTAACAGACTAGATTCATACAGGCTGATATAATAAGCCAATAAAATATACAAGGGCAAACCCTCAGTCAGACAGAGTAGAATTTAACCACACAATCAAAATATAGCATACAGTATACTGTAGGTCTTTTTTTCTGCACTTCATATGGAAAATTAACTAAAACTAAAGGCATGAGATCTAGTTTTCTATTTAAACTCATAATATGGCATTGATGTACTAAGAGCACTAACATTAATTTCACGATAACACAGCCAGCAAATATTGTTATATTAATGCTCTTTGTGTACGACACTGCTCTATAAAGCTCACCTCGAACTTAGCCATAATAAAACAATACTGTATTAAACACAATAGCGTTGCAAATCATTGTGTAATATAGTACTGTATACTGTAAAGTAACCTTTTATAACTAATACTATAATAAACCTATACTTTGAAGAAAAAAATAATGCATAAGTTGAAAATTATGATGTTAAAGTTTACTAATCTTACACAAAAAGTATACTTCAAAGTACACCTTTATAAACTAAACAGTGAACTATAAGCTTGCAACTAGGACTATACATATATTTCAAAACTAGGTGTGTGCTCAAAGTTTACTCCTATGCCTCGAACTATACTTTTATACATAAAAAAATGGGCCACTTTAGTTCAATTTTATATTTTTTGTTATGTACTGTAGATTACATATGGTTGCTTAAAAAGAAAGGAAGAAAAAGAAACCATCATGCAGTTTCTGTTAATGTTCAATAATTTGGGGTTTTACAAATATAACAGAGACTTGCGAGTCTTGATGGATAGAATCCACCATCATTTCATATCCAATGATATGAAAATATTTTTTTTTACATATGAAATATGCCTAAATGTTATTATTTTGTATGTACGCTATATTGTATGATACTCAGTATGAAGTTTACTGGTCATTTTTGAGAGCATGTTTTTCATTGGACAAAGACAGCGATTTCAATTTTTAACCTTATTTTTTAATATTATTCTAAACCTGTTGATTATTTTAATCACGATTATTAGTTTATGCCAATAACTCTAACATTAGTGAAGGGGAAAATAAATGTGAAATACCTTCTAGGCTACAGTACGTTACGCTTTTTTTTTATTGTATTATTTCTAACGGAACATCTCTCTCCCTACAAAGAATTGCTCTTGACTACAACTCTCTCTCTCTCTCTCTTTCATCCTCTTTTGTATAATTCTAATATCCTGTCACATGTGTTACCATGTCCACTTCCTTATAGAGGCTATTGTGGCTGCCTGAACAAACACATTAAAGAAGGTTGACAGTATGCTCATAACTCACTGAGAAACATCACACCAATAGATCCATACCAGAATGCTATAATGCTATAGTGCATAATGCCATCTGCTATAAAGGTACTTTGCAAGGGAAAGAGAGATCATGATATGTACACTCTCTTTTTGTAGTTCCATATCATACTAAGACCAAGCATATATGGGATGCACCACATTAGACATGAAACACAGTTGGGGAGCTGTGGCCACAAAGGTATAGTGAAGATGAGACATAATCCTCTTAGCCTTTTACCCTACACGTGCATCAAGCCGGACACTGGATCAGAGTGGCTGGATGAAATGGATCAAAAACAGTGAGTTCAGGTTATAGAAGTACTGTAACACTGAGTTGGGCTGAGATGTTGTTTGGTATTAAAATCAAAGTTAGGAAAACTGAGTATTGGTATTAGTATCACTAAAATTATTAGTGGTATTAATAATTTAGAAATTAACCAATCTCATGATGGAAAAAGTTCTTAAGACACAGGGATGCATAAATGTTCAATATAGGTACATGAGATAAAATTTTTGAAAAATAATAAAAAGGCCTTAAAGGCTTACACAATAAAATCCCCAGTATTGATTTATTAGTATTGTCACTCACTCATTCATTGTCTATACTGCTTTATCCTGTATACAGGGTTGCGGATGGCCTGCCTATGCCAGGAGACATAGGGCATTAGGTGGGGTACACCCTGAATGGGGTGACAATCCTTTGCAGGGCACTGGTGTGTAAATTTTGATGTGTAAATGGATGTAGTTTAATAAAATTTGAATTATATTTTTACTCAATATGTCTGGCCCCATTTCCCCATGTACAGTACACACAGCTTTTAAAAGTCAATTTACAGCTCGTAATATATAAGCATGGCCTAACAAAGTTCTCCTTGTAATGGTTGAAGTTAGTGTGAAGGGGCATTGTGTTCGTGCGTATGAAATGACTGACAAAAGTCATACAAACAATCCCTCTGGACTGGAAGACAGGTTTCCAGAGGTTTTTTTTTTTTTTGTATGGAACAAACATTTCTCTAGAACAGATAAAGGAATTGTATAGTGTTGTTTGTAGAGTCACAATGAATGAATTCAGTAATCAGAGAAGATGTGAGACTTTTGGGTGTTGTACAAATTTTATAAAGCATTTTGTCTATAATATGTGCTTGTGACTTGGAGATTGTGTTTGTTTCTCCTTCATGTGACTCATTACACTGTCGGTGACGAAGTTCCCTGAGTTTACACGACGCATTTTGCGTCTAGAAAAGAAAAATCATTAAAATTTCATTTTAAAAAGGGCGTGGGTCTTGTGGCCCATGACGTGATGAGCGCTGCTGTTTTTCCATTCGCTGCATGTGTGTGGGGGGAGATTATCATCCACCATCGTGTCCCTCCTCACGGGCGTCCATAAGTAGCATCGCGCACTCCTCCACTGCATCACTCCATCCTGCAGAATAAGCGACTGTCCCACGGGGCCGAATAAAAAGCGCGCGTCCAAACCATCTGACGATGTACTCCAGCAAAGGCGAGGGGCCACGCAGAGGAAGGTCGTTTGACTCAATGAACATCGGCTTGTGTTTGGATGAAAAGCAGCTTAATAATGAGGTGAGACCCCGCAGTCCAACTTGGGTTTGGGGTTGGGATTCTGTTGCAATGCAACAGCGCAATCTTTAAGAGAACGTTAACACAGGAACGTTGCACTTTGGACTATTACACTGTCGTTTTTCTGCCACATTATAGGACTGTAAACTTAGTTATTTTTCAACAGTACCTCTAGGATTTATCTCACGTGTGCACAGGTATGTGAGGTCGATTTATCACCCAGACATGAGCTTTAATAAAGTCGTTAAGCCGAGCCACTGAGGCGAGACTGTGTCAGGCGTTAAGAAGGTCAAGAGCGCGAGGCACTGCGAGTTCAGCAGTGGAGGCAGTGATGTCTCATCAGATTTCACTCGAGACGGGGAATTAGCTCTAGTGTGGGGGTCATTAGGCTGTATCATATTTCAGGAAAAAAGCTGTGGATCATATAATAATGATAACATAATAATAATAATAATAATAATAATAAGGGAGAAGCAACTGTTAATTGAGGCTACTAAGTCAAAAACTTTAAACTTAGCTTAATCTAGTTCAGATCTCTCTCTCTTTTTTTTTTTTTTTTACCTTTTCTTTGATTTGTTCATTTGCACATTTCCGCTGCTGCTCATATTCTGCACATCTATAGTTTCACATTCAAGAGGACTAACTTGCACTTTAAAACATGGACAATAACACTACAATAACTACAATAACTTCGTTCGTTTCACTCATACTGCTGCGCTCAGACCTACATGCCACTATTACTATAGATTGCACATTCTGCACATCCTGCTTAATTCGTACGTTTAATTTATACATTTAATATTTTTCAATTTTAATTATTTTCTATTGCAACATATTGTAAATATTTTTACATTGAAGATTCAAGATTATCTTTCTGTCTTTCCACCCTACCCTTCCTTTCATTTTAATTTAATTCAGGGATTTCACTGCATATAATACTGTGTATTGTCGTGTACTGTATGTGACAAATAAAATGTAAATTTGATTTAGTGTTTATTCAAAATCGCGGAATTGATAGTGCTTCCAAATGTCTACCGCTTGGAGGTTTATTATTATTTTTTCCTTAATAAAAACAGCATACGTGTGTTGCGTATTTTACTTGACATCAAATACCAAGAGGATATTTTTTTTAATTCTTTCCAGTAAATGTTGGCAAAGCGCATGCGTAAATGTAATGCGCGCAAGAGCAGTGATTAATTGCAAGACAATCCGCGTTAAGATTAAGGTAAGACGGGGTTATTAATAGGCTTCTTCGCACTCTAAATAGGATTGGGGTAAGGATACATGTGCTGGTTAAAATGAGTCTCATGCTCTCAGTGCCGGTTAAAGTGAACATTATGCTCTCAGCACTGCAAGTGGGACAGCGCGCGCGCAGGCAGCTACTACAGCTCGCGTGTACGCGCACTACAGCGGTCAGTACCTGAGCTGTGTCTCTCTGAACTGTGTGCTTCAGCTGAAGTCTTTTTTTTTTTTTAATCTCGATATAGCTTGCTAAATAACAAGAAAAAAATGCGATAACCACTATGTCGGTTTGTTTGGAATGTTGGTGATCACTGACCGTCTCTCTCTCTCTCCATATATAGAGTATATATATATATATATAGCCTATGCACACTGTATATAGTAAAAATATTTTACGCACATTCTTTAAGATAAACAGTGTGGGGGAGGAGAGTGCTTGTGCCCACACTTATCAGGCAATGTAATTAAATTCTCTTTAGAAGCCTCTTTCACTTAATCCATACCCATTTAATCCACATCCTTAAGGTGGTGTTTTAAAACCGCTATAATCGTTTTATTGCACTGTCAGGAGTCAAAGACACTATTCATAGTGACAGATTTGTTTGTCTTTTTGCGTCTTTTCCAGATGAACAAATCAACCTTTCCTATAATCGATGAGAACAAAGATAACAAGGGCGTGTCTGGAGAAAAGGGTCGTGCGGCAATAGTATTCACACTGAAGAATGAAGTTGGAGGGCTTGTCAAAGCATTGAAACTGTTCCAGGTAATCATATTTCGTTGGTGGATTTAATAGTTAGGTAGCTACAAATAAACGCATCTACTTTTAAGTTTATTGTGAAACCTTGATTTTAAAAAAAATTATCCTGTGAAAGAGGACCAAGCATGCCTCATAGGCTTACTGTGTAGATTTAATATAATTAGTGTATAGAAATAATAGTCGCCATTATTATATACAGTATCTTTGTAGCTCCTAGTTTCCAACTTTTCCACTTTTTCCAATCTGCAGAAGCTTTTATTATATGTTTTATTTTTATTTAATGTTTATCCTTTATTTGAGAATTTAATTGTAAACTAGAAGTTTGTGCATACGACAGTACAATTCTTGAATCTTGAATTCTGTCAACAGGAAAAGCACGTGAATCTTGTGCACATTGAATCCCGAAAGTCCAGGAGGAGCAACTCAGAGTTTGAGATCTTGGTGGACTGCGACAGTGACCACGAGCAACTTAGTGACATCATTCAACTGCTGCGGAAACACGTCAACGTGCTCGATCTGGACGAGTCTGACAACCGACTACCAGAAGAGAGCGGTACGAAATGGAAATCATGTTTACATGCCTTCTTTTATGATTTTTTATTTTTTTTTGCAAACATTTTACATAATTTTAGGTCTACAGTATGTGTATAGTAATGAATATATGACATTATGTTATGGAGACCGATACAGGACTTACTACTTAGACACTAGTCACTTTTTTCAATTCAAATCAATCTTAACATTTTCTCCAGGATGCAAATGGTATATACGCTAATCTACCTACGGAGATTATTTTATATTAATCAATATAAAATATTTTTACAGATGTTTAAAATGATTGTATTTTATTTAATTTTTATTCCTACACTGTTGGGCATATGTATATTAAAATTTAAATTATGTTTTCCAGAAATGTCAAATGTACCCTGGTTTCCAAGGAAGATCTCAGATCTGGATAACTGTGTCAACCGTGTGTTGATGTATGGATCAGATCTGGATGCAGATCACCCGGTAACCATTATTAATTATCAGACAAGGCAGCATGATTTACTTAAAGATAACATTTAAATAGATGTGCTGTACATTTTAGCATTTTTTTTGTGTGTATTTTAAATCCCCTGTTGCTGTTAAATCAAAATCTACCCCCCCCCCCAAAAAAAAAATCCTACTGTACATGTTTGATAGATAAGATTGTTTATCTCTCAATATTGTGTTTTTGTTTTGTAGGGATTTAAGGACAATGTGTACCGCAAAAGGAGAAAATACTTTGCAGATCTGGCTATGAGTTACAAGTAGTAAGTGTCTTGATTTTTATAAATTATTTATTTTGTAAATTATTTACAGTAATATCATTAATATTTACAATAGATGTAAGATAGGTAGGCGGCACGGTGGTGTAGTGGTTAGCACTGTTGCCTTGCACCTACAGGGTCCGGGTTCGATTCCTGGGCAGGATAAAATTATTTAACACACGGGTTCGATTCCCATCTCTGTGTGTATGGAGTTTGCATGTTCTCTCCGTGCTTGGTGAGTTTCCTCCCACAGTCCAAAGATATGCAGGTATGCAGGCGTTCCCAAATTGCCCATAGTGTGTGTGTTTGTGTGCCCTGCGATGGATTGGCACCCTGTCCAGGGTGTACCCTGCCATTGCCCTAAGCCTCCTGGGATAGGCTCCAGGTCCCCGCGACCCTGAATACAGGATAAAGCAGTATAGAAGATGAATGTAATGTGTAAAACACAACAAAAATGTTATATAAAGATAGTCAATGAGTGGTGCAAGTGGGACAGCAGACTGTGAAGTATATTAATCCTTACTAAGTAATCATTTTCCTATGTGGTTACTTTTATGTACAAGTCAAGACATTTAGTTATACATAAATATTAGACATCACACCATCACCAGTTGCTATCATTCCTATCACTCCTCCTATGCCACAGCAAGTGGTCAATGATTACCTTTTTTCTAATTTAGTAAAGCATTTTACCTCAGAAACACCTTTTAAATTACAGTACTGTAGAATATCCGTGAAACAAGTTAGTTCCTGTAATCAATGTCATTACTTCACTTTCACCAGAAGCTTTCCTTACAGATTGATTTCAACAATTATATGTTTTCTTTGTTAAATTGTGTTTTAAAATCTGTTTATTGTTAGATATAGATTATTCCATGTATAAGTGCCTTAATACCGTATGAACCTGTAATCAGAGCTCCTGATTTAGAAAATTTGTAATCAGCGCTGACGAATCAATTCAATAATTCAATGAGCAGTGGTGTAAAATATTAAAAGTAGATATTATATATATTTCACTATATTTTGACCTGTTTTCATTTACCAGCGGAGACCCCATTCCCCGAATTGATTATACAGCGGAGGAGGTAAAGACATGGAGAGTCGTGTTCCGAGAGCTCAATAACCTCTACCCCACTCACGCTTGCCGTGAATATCTGAAAAATTTACCTCTTCTCACCAAGCACTGTGATTATCGTGAGGACAACATCCCACAGCTGGAGGACATCTCACGCTTTCTAAAAGGTAAGCTACAGGTCATCACACTCTAAATCTTTTATTTAAGTGTATTTATACAGTAGGCATAAAAATTATAAACTGAGAGACTGTAATGACTGTATTATTTCAGAGCGTACAGGGTTTACCATAAGACCTGTGGCAGGATATCTTTCACCAAGAGATTTTCTGGCAGGATTGGCTTTCCGTGTGTTTCACTGCACACAGTATATCCGGCATAGTTCAGACCCTCTCTATACACCAGAACCGTGAGTACACATAGCATCATTTAATAACTCAGAATTTAAATAAAGCATATGAAAGCAGTAAAATAAAATTTAAATATGGGGCAAGGTTTATTGACCTTGAAAACCAGAAATCAGGCTTATTTATTGTCCACTTGCAAACACATAATTAAAGACTAAACAAACAATCAAAATATAGGATACTGAGACTACTCGGTTAGGAGACCTAATTATTAATTACGAACAGTACAGGCGAAAACGAGGGGATCAGAGCAGAAAGTACCTGTTAGAAGATCTGAGGATCAAGGGAGTTATTGTACAAGGTTTCTAAAGCCAAGTGATGAGAATCTCTGCACCGTTGAGGCAAGCACATGATTTTATATAAAGTATATATTTTAAAGAGAAAAATACTGAGGTCCTAGATTACCAAATGTTTCCATACTATTTCAGCTGGTAAAAAATTATTAAAGTGCATGAAAAGTAAAGGAAGTCAGCATAGCTTTGAGGAAAAAAAATAAAGTCAAAACATGTTGGGTTTCTACCACCACTAAAGGTAATGTTTTTCAGGGATACATGTCATGAACTTCTGGGTCATGTGCCACTTTTGGCTGAGCCCAGCTTTGCACAGTTCAGTCAGGAGATTGGACTTGCATCACTTGGAGTATCTGATGAGGAAGTACAGAAACTGGCCACTGTAAGTATAGAGTTTAGGTATGGATACTTAAGGATCATTATGTATTTATTTTGCATGTAAATCCTTCAAATGTTAGTATAGTAGAGTAACATGTCTACAAATGAATATTTATGAAAGTTATATCGTCTTGCAGTGTTACTTCTTCACTGTGGAGTTTGGGCTGTGTAAGCAGGAGGGGAAGCTGAGAGCATATGGTGCAGGCCTGCTGTCCTCCATAAGTGAGCTAACGGTAAGATTTGACTTTTTTGTCTTCTCGTCACACATAGCATGAATATGATTTTTAAACATTTAAAAAAACTCCTCAATCTCTCTTTAGATACCTGTACATTGATATATTATAGTATCTACAGTATGTAATCAAAATATTTCTCTCCCAGCATGCTCTTTCAGGGGACGCCTGCATTATGCCTTTTGATCCCAAAGTCACATGCAAACAGGAGTGCATTATAACAACCTTTCAGGACGTTTATTTCATGTCAGAGAGCTTTGAAGAGGCCAAAGTCAAAATGAGGTATGTAAGAGAAGGTGACCAGAAAAACTTTGACCCAGAGCACAGTAACAAATGTACTCACTATATTTAAATGCATCAAGTAGATGTTATTAGAAGTTAATTTCGTATATATTTTATTTTGTTGTATATTTTATTCTAAGTACTAGATAGATACTGTATATTTGAATATATTCAAGATCTTTTTAGTTGATATAAATTGTTTTGCTGTGAATCGTTTATTATTGGATTTGATGTTATTGAATTATATTTAAATGCTAGTTTAAAATCTAGTTGTGGTACTCCTATCTCAAATGTAGTTATTCCTCAATCTTTCAGGGAGTTTGCAAAGACAATCAAACGACCCTTTACAGTGCGTTATAATCCATACACTCAGAGCGTGGACGTGCTGAAGGATACAACCAGCATCAACTGTGTGGTGGAAGAGCTGAGACATGAGCTGGACATTGTGGGAGACGCCCTGAACAGACTAAATAAAGAATCAAAAATCTGAATAATTGTTTCCATCTAAACGCATATTTTACTTTACATACAAATTGTCTGTCAAATCCACAAAATTATTCAGCGTTATTATGATATTTCCAAGGCAATTGTAAATTCATTGAGTTCTTATCTATTTATGAAATAAATTATATATACAATGTATGTTTAACTATACCGTGTCAAAATTTCAAAAGGCCAATCTCATGATTTTTCAAAAATCTGCAAAAGTGCTGCATTCTTAAAAGTTCTTTTTTCAATTTTCTATTTAAATATGTCTAAGAGATACATTTATGGTGGCTCAGGTCAGATTAATGTGGTTGTAATTTCAGCCTTTAGGTAAAATGAAGTCAATGAAATCACTGTGTTGTAAGGTACTGTACCTTTGTGTAATGATATAACCTACTGCTTATTATGAATTTACTGTATATCTTGTAGCTTAATTCTCTCTCTCTCTCTCTCTCTCTCTCTCTCTCTCTCTCTCTCTCTCTCTCTCTTTCTTTCTCTTATTGGGGAAATGAAAATCACATTTAAAATTTAATGACCTTAATTGAACTTGATCATATAATATAATCCTGTGTCTATATACATTCTACTGTATCTTGCATTGATTTGTCATGTCTGATGTCTTGTATACTGATATAGTATGAGCTTGAATTTATTTAAAATGAATATTTTTTGTGTAAAAATCTCAGTGGTTATTTAAGGAAATGTTTCAGATGTGAGTGTCAATAATGCTTAGCTACCAAATAAATAATGTAAGGCAGAATTCCTGCAATACAGTACAGGTTTTAAACTGCTTGATGAATGAGAGTCATGAAAGACATCACTAAATAAAATTCATTATTTTTGTAAAAAATGCCAATTTTGAGGGGTTTTTTTGCCTGTTATAGTATGTACCTAATATTTCCAATTATAAAATTATGTTTAACCAAATATAAGATTATTAACCCTTTTTCATATATTTTAAGTTTTTTTTTTTTACATATTTCACAAATAATACACATAGTGTTTTGGTATTAAGTAGTTTAATTAGATGTTTGACTGCATTGTATAAAATACCAAAGCATTTGGCCACTGGCAAAATAAAATAACAGATTTTGCTAATTTATAAGCTTGCTCCACTGGCTTTGGCTTCCCAATGTCATTGTGAAATGTTGCTAAATATATACCTTTTTTTTTTTAAGGTCCTCTTAATGTAAGTTATAAGAGATCATCTCATGTGAGCTGGAAATAAATATGATTAGTGGTGGCCATGCCACATGGAGATACATATGTGGAAATGCCTTTCCACATATCAACTGTAATAGGATCAACAGAGTGATGTCCCCTTCCTTTTGAATCAGATTTGTTTACAAGTATCTGTGCATACTCCTTTCTCTGGATTTCAGAAATGAAATGACATTTGAACTTGGCTCATACAGCATGCAAGCCATGTAATGCTGTCACAGATATACAGTAAATAAGCTCTTGACCACACATCACCCATATGTTGCCTTTCTATGTCTAGTTGAAATGCTATTCTCTCTGGTGGTGTCTACTGCTATGTGTCTGCTGCCTTTGCACAGACCATCTGTCATGGTATAATGAGGACAATGACCCCACCATCATTTGATGCTGATGCTGTAATACAGCACATTGGAGTAGGATTAGTGACACAGTTTAGAATAGTGACTCTCCTGGACCTTGATTAAGGAACTGGAACTGGGCTTAGCATGGGCTTTGGACTAGCAATAACTATGGCCATGGTTTGGACATAAAGGTGGACCTGGGTCAAAAGTCGACATAGTCACTGGGTCAGGACTTGAAAAGCCAGGCTGGGATTTTGAAAGACAGCTTGACAGGTGCACAAAGTCTTCAAAACCAGCAGGTAGCACCAGCACAATGTCCTTTATCATGTAACAAGCATGACATTCTTGTAGCTGGGCGGCAGGGAGAACACAGCATTCTCAAGGCTATAGCGTTTGCCCTCATGAAGCCACAGAACCTGAGGTGTAGTGCAAACACGATGTTTTCATCATTAAAAAAAAATCATTTCATTGACCTGAAATTAGGCTGAAGTGTGGATCAAGCATGATGTCAACAACCCTACTGTAGGGTGCAGAGCAAGCATTGGATGCCAAAACATGAAGTTCTCAAAGTCTGACTGTGGAGCAACAGATGTCAACAAAGTTGGGGTGTATATTAAGCACAACATCCCTGTATAGAGGTGGTGGAGCAAACAAAACATCGGTGAAGCTGGAGGCACTGCAGGCACAATGATCTCAAAGCTAGCTGGCCGGAAAAGCAAGATGGTTTGAAGCCAGCCATTAAGCCAGTAGAACATGTTCATCACCAGAGGATATGCCTGCGGTTGGGTGGTATAATGCAGGGCCTGGTTAAGATGGTGGGCACAGCAGGGTATGATTCACGACATTGAGCAGAGTTTTAAGGTTTTTTCTCTATTTTAACTTCAGTTTTTTCACTAATTAATTTTCAGTAATTCAGGTGTAGCAGGTATGATCCTGGCATACTGTAGATGGGTTGAAATGACCTAAATCTGGGCCAACAAGAAATCTAAGCTTTTTTTTTTTTTTTTTTTTTTTTACAAAAAATGTGGTATAAAATTACCCAACAGCAATGTGAAAAACCAATGAGCATGCCAAAACACATGAAAGCTGTAATTGCTAATCGGAGTTATCCCACCAAATTCTGATTTCTTAATGTTATTTAGCCAAATAATTCACACTGTTTGTTTACAAATTATTAGCATTTTGTTTTATTTGAGTTATTAAGGCTCTGCAAATGCTGTATGATCTTGGGCTATTTTGATATAGCCCAAGACCCCCCGCCCCCCCAAGAGCTGTATGTTTCTATCATATGTATGGTAGTAAACTAAATTCCACAGTCATTTATTCAATAAAAGTCATTTATTTGAATACAACATTGAATTGCAGTTCTGAATTTGTATACTTTAATTTAAAAGCAAATCATTAAGTAGACTGTTTGGTTTAATAAACATTTAAAATAATAAGAATAATCGTGCCACTCTTCCCCTCAGCACGAGCACTGACTGAACCGTCGTCGCAGCAGTTGCGTGACGTCATCATTATGCGCCCACCAAAACAAATGGAAACGTCTATGGTAAAATACAGACTGTACACATGGGTAAGTTTTAGACAGTCTGTTAATCAGTTTACAGTGACGACATGAATTACCCCACCCCATGAATAGGACAAATCGCTAACTGAAGTGTGTTTTGTTTGTTTTATTTATACGATAAGGATATCGTATCGCTACAAGGAGTGAATAACCGTCGCACACACGGTGATGAGTGAAAGAGAAGAACAGGACAGTAACGCGTAACACCCGTGTAGTCCTTTTGTTTCAGACAAATCGATAGAACTGTCATTTCGTTTTGTGTACAAATAGGGTGAGAGTCTTACAAAGCATCTTAGAATACAGAACATTCACGGGTATTTAAAATGACGAGGTTTGCTTTTTGAAACTTACAGTACAACTCAGAAAATTTTATTATCGTGGAAAATGTTTAAGTTAATTTTAAAAAGATTTAAAGCATTTGTTTGGTGAAAATCAAAAATCCAGTTTTCTCAAAATATCTGAATATTTCCTAAAATCCATCAAAAGTAGCATTTACAACACACTAATTAATTCATTGTCTATACTGCTTATCCTGTCAGGGTGCCAATCCGTTACAGAGCGCGCACACACACACACACACACACACACACACTATAGGCAATTTAGTAATGCCACTCTACCATTCTCACGCAGCCTAATCATTGGACTGTGGGAGGAAACATGAGTACCCAGGGGGAAATCCACCAAGCACAGGGAGAACATGCAAACTCCACGTACACAGACCCGAGGCAGGAATTGAACCCTCGATCCTAAAGGCTGCAAGGCCATGGTGCTAACCACTATGCCACCTCTCCGCCCATATACAATACAGAAATTCTAAACAATTCTGTTCCTTTATGTAATCAGTACTCGGTTGTGCTGTGTCAGTGCATGGAGACGATCAGCCTGTGGTAATACTGAGGTGTTATTGAAGACCAGGTAGTTTGATAGTAGCATTTAGCTCATGTGTATTGTTAGGTTGGGTGTTTCTCATTTTCCTCTTGACTATACCACACAAACTCTTTGTGGGGTTCAGGTCAGCTGGCCCATCAATTAAGCAAGTAGGTGACCAAACCAGTTACTGGTATTTTTGGCACTGTGTGCAGGTGCTAAGTCCTGCTAAAAAAGGAAATCAGCATCACGTTTTGAATAATAAAAAAAATAATACTAATAATCAGAATACCTTTTCCATAGTATTGCAATTTTTTGTGATGCACTGTACAGGAGAACTTGGGAATCTGGCTGCTAGTATGCGCTTTTAAGTTAAGTTTCCTGTACGTTTGTCCAGCAAAAAATGTCACGGACACTTGCAAATTAAAATCCTTGTTGTGAGGCTCGCAATATATACACACATACTAACAGTCAAAAATTTGGACCCGTCTTCTAATTTCATGGTCTTTCCTGTTTTTTATTTCTTTCTACATTGTAAAACAATGCTGAAAGCATCCAAAATATACAATAATCTTCTTTGAATAGTTGATATTGAGATGTGTCTGCTACGTATGCTCTGTAAAGCCTTAATAACGGCTCTAATCCAAGGTGCTGTTAATTGGTGATTTTTGAGGCTGGCATCTCTACTGTAAATGATCTTCTCCTCTGCAGCAGAGCTAAATTTTGGTCTTGCTTGCTTGGGATGGTCTTGATGGGAGCCAGTTTCATCATCCCAATACTGTTCTTGCAAGGACTATTATTCAATTCAATTCAATTTTATGTGTATAGCATTTTAAACAATTGTCATTGTCGCAAAGCAGATTTACAGTCAAAAGAAATTTATGGAAGTTTGTATGAAATGTGAATGTGTATGAATCAAAATGATTAGATTGTCCCTGATGAGAAAGCCAAGGGTGACGGTGGCAAAGAAAAACTCCCTGAGATGGAAGTAGGAAGAAACCTTGAGAGGGAACCATCCTCATTTAGGTACTAGTGGATAGCAGGGATTGATCTGCTGTCATACTGTGTGTTAGGCAGCTGGAAATTAAATATAACAGTTGATGTCTTTAAGTTAATATGGAGTCCAGTTAATTTTTGGAGGCTCAGGTAGACATTCCACTCCTGAACTATCGAGGCATCAGCCGAGGCCAGAACTGTCTTCATGATAAAGTGGAATGGTCCCCAGTCACAACACGCATCCCAAGCAGACCACACCAGGCTCTGTGTGATGTGATTTCCAACCAGAAACAGGGCACCAGGACAATTCAGACATGTCCAAAGGCCAGAGAGGGTCTGGATCACTGGCAGCTCAGGAGCGACATGTGTAGCTCGACAGAGAGACAGGGAGAAGTAAAGATACAGGAAGCAATAAGGGGATAACTTTGGTGTAAGAAAAAGCTCTGCCCCCTGCTGTAGTTTTTTAGAATATGCGGTACTGACAAGCAGTCTGCATCCTTTTATCCAAGCAGGCGTGGCTGATCATACGGCACTAACGGCGAGACCATTTAATGCTTTATATGTCAAAAGTAGTATTTTAAAATCGATGCGAAATTTTATTGGGAGCCAATAGAGTGAGGATGAGATAAGGTTGATGTGCTCGTATCTTCCGGTTCTAGTAAGGACTACTACATTCTGGACTAACTGGAGCTTGTTTATGCACATAGTTGAACAACCAGACAGTAAGGTGTTACAATAGTCCAACTAGAGTTGATAAAAGCTTGAAAACTAATTTTTCCAAAATTGGTGACCAAATACAGCAGCAACTGATGGTTGTTGTTACTTAATTACCTAATGCCATATGTGTTATTTCATAGTTTTGAAGTCTCCAGTATTGTTCTAGAATGGAGAAAACAAATCCAAACTTGTGTACAAACTTTTGACTGGTACTGTACATATATAGGAAGGAGAAAAAGGAGGCAAATATAATGTAAAAATACACTATGTATAAGATATGGAGCACATGTCAGGGAACTGGTATGTACATCGGTCAGTCATAGCAAAAAGTTAAAGACGTCGACTTAACCTCCAAGTTCTCCAGGTCTCTTTGGAATTACCCAAACCCCACAACAAGCCATTATAGCACCAAAACTGATCTTGAAGTCAACACAAACACATTAAACAACAATTCACCCCCATTACAGTGTATTAATATTTAATACTCCTATGTACTGCTGCATTAGAAAACTGCATTTAGTTACTTGGAAATATATTTGGCTATGACAGAGAAGACCCTGGACTTCAGGAGTAGTGCATAGCATTTAAGAGTGGCAGGTTTTCATATCAGGTTGTGAAGCTTATATTGAAATAAGGAATAAAAACTCACTATGTCTTACTCTTGCTCAGTTTCCTAATTTGGTCTTGTGCTATCTGTCAGGGTGCTAACAGTTTTGGGCAGCTTGGGCTTAAGGATGCTGAAGATCATGTGAAGCCACAGCGTGCAGAGTTTGGACAGGAAGCAAGAACATTACGGGCCATCACAGGCGGAGGGGGGCATTCAGCACTCATAACTGGTGAGCTATTCTTTTAGAAAAAATTATCACTTTATAAAAATTATATATATTTTTTTGATAAAAAGAAATGATCTTTCCACTAGTCAGGAGACTTTTTATTGTGTCGAATGACAAAGTAATTTAGTCATAAGGAAAAAAATCCTAATACATAAATCCTCAGGGTTATAAATACCATTAACTTTAACAGATTATTAGATTACATTAATGTTTACACCAAATGTTGGCATGTCAAAGGTGGATTGTATTATTATTATTATTATTATTATTATTATTATTATTATTATTATAAATAAGTTTGAGTTTGTGCATGTGTCAGTGGTGGTGTTTGGTGAATATGTTGATTAACACATAACCAGCAAGCTTTTTTACAGCCAGAGATTTATAGCAGGTGCAGGGTAGGTACAGGACTTCTAAAGTCCACTGAGAATTAGTTTATATTTGTTACTTGCCCCTAAACTTCCCAAATTGTTTTAGTAACTCCTCAAATATGATGTCAGAATTGCCAGTTCTCCTCAATTGTGTTGAGTTTATATTTTTAGGGGCTCTTGGTGCAAAAATGTCAATAAATGTTTAGCTCTCCCGCAGAGTCTGGGAAGCTGCTGGTATGTGGACAAAATCACAAAGGCCAGCTTGGACTTGGCCATGTATCAGAGGTCATGACCTTTCAGCTGTGCCAGTTGCCTGGCAGCAGGACAGTTCAGCAAGTGTCATGTGGCTGGGACTTCACCATCATTCTTACAGGTGATGTAATTTACAAGTTGATGTAAACCTTTAACACAGGATTTAAATGCTTTGACTTGCATGAATACATTATTTTACATTTCCACAATGTTTAGTGATGTTTGCTCAAATGAAACTATACTACCAGACCTGCCAAAGTTTTTGTATTATGTGTAGTAGCTCTGCACATCAACTTACAGAAATATGAGTTATTATATTTTTATTTTGCTCCAGATGTTTTTTATTTAAAAACAATGTGCGAGGAACGAACTGATCAAATCAATTTTGACTGATTTGAAATCTCTGATATGAAGTGACCCCACCACGACCCTCACCCCTTCCTTCTTTCTCACACGTTTGCTTTCTGTCAAGATAAATTTGAGAAAGTTTAGATTTTGGTAATGTGAAATAAAATCTACTGAGCCATGTTTAACTAGGGTAACGTTAGACAGGAATGTCACCAAATATGGCTGAAATAAAAAATTTTTTTATAAAATCAATGGGAATTAAAGGACACTGTTCTGACACTGAACACAAATAATGTTCATGGTGATGATAATCTTGCATAGTGCAGAATTTTGGCTTTGTTGACAAAAACTGATATGTTTTATATTATTATTATTATTATTATTATTATTACAAAAAATATTATTTCTTCTCTCCTTCTCTTGCTGACCCTAATGTATAAACTTATAAATTAAGTAGTGGACATTAAAGATTTCTGAAGTGCTTATCAGGTATAATCAATTATATAAGTATTGCATTTTTTATATAATATATAATGATAAATCACATGCAAGGAAGATTAGTGTAATACAAGGCTACAACTTGGGCATCATCAATACTACCTTCTCCATTTTCGTACTGGCTATCAACTGATACTGATACCCCTAACACAAATAATAATACAAAAAAGAAACCACATCTGTAATTATGATCTTATACAATCCACCTTATCAAAACAGTATTTGATCTTTACATCTGTCTCAAATTCTCACAAATGATTAGATTGAATTTCAATGTAACAGTTGTGCTGTTTGTTGTAGATGATGGACATGTCTTGGCATGTGGCTCCAATGCTTTTGGTCAGCTGGGTGTCAATCTCCAGACACAATACTCTGCACAGCCATTACTAATCACGGTAAGATTTTCTTTATGGAGTATGCATGCCACTAAAAATATCAGTAAATTACTATGTGAAAGAATTTAGTCGAACCTCATTTTTTCATATAAAATTTAAGTAAATTAAATTATGTAGTAAAATAACCAAATGGAAATATTTTTTTAACTGTGACAGGCTGGGAAGTGCCTAAATATATATAATAATAATAAATAAAAAAACATTGGTTGTTTATGTAGCAAACTGAGCAGCAACCTCATTTCTCCTCTTGTCTGTTCCAACCACTCAGTATTCAGCATCAACTGTACACAGTACTAATCACCTGATCATCTGTCATCATCTGCACCTGTATCTCACTACTTCATTCATTAAATTAGATGTTGTTTTATGCTTGAATGATTCATAAGTCAACGTATGGCTTAACAAACAAAAACATTCCTGTAAATCTGGTCAGGTACAGGGACTGGAGTGAACATGAGAGCCAAAACATCCTTCAGGAAGCCCGGAGTACTAATCCTCAAGACTACGTTAAACAGTACTAGAACGTCTGACTCCTTTGAAGCAAAGTACAGTATGAAGAAATGAGAGTTAACTCAAGACTTTTGCACAGTACTATGTATGTTTAGTGTTCGTACAAGGCGTTCAAGTCAAAATGGGACTTTTGATAGTGCAGAATAACATGACACCTTTGTGCAAGTAAAAACTACCTCTATTATGAATGTTCACAGGAATGACTGCAGTGGGCTCTGAGTCTCATCTAAGAGTCTCATCACCTTACTGTGCTTGAAGTCTTCTGTAAATGGGAAGCGGTTTTATACTTTCATTCACGAGAAATTTCATCAGAGTTTAGACTTGAACGGCCCTGGAACTTCCAGACTTGGAATCTGGTTTAGTTAAAATGACTCTTGTGTGTCTTTTCCTTTCTTGTTAGTCTTTCAGAGACCCTGTCATCAGTGTATCAGCAGGACTTAGACATGCGCTTGCAGTAACAGGTACACGTATAATAGATGATCTATGGGTTTGTTTGTTTTTATTTCAACTTTTTCTTGCTTCTAAATCAAATTTTAAGTAGTTTTAAAAGTGCCATTACAAACTGTTTTTATTATTATTTTAAATCAAATGTAAATTCTTTTAAAAGTTTTAGTACTATTATTTTCTATTTCTTTTTATAATTATTTTCTCTCTTTTATGTAAAGCACTTTGAATTACCATTGTGTATGAAATGTGCTATACAAGGAAACTTGCCTTGTCTTGCCTTGCCTTCTTCGACACTAGACTGTATCTGTGTATGTGTTCATGTGCAGGATCAGGTTGTGTATATCAATGGGGTACAGGACTGCTAAATCAAGCGAAAAGAGCACTGAATCCTCAGCCTGTCCCAGCCCACTTCAGCTCCAAAGAGCCATGCTTGGTCACAGGTAGACTTTATGGTGGACGTCTGGTGATTTTGCATGAAATATTAACTCTTACACTTAATAAATACTTGTTTGTATGCCTTCAGGGATGGGCCAGATACCTGCTAAGAGTGTAACTGCAGGCTCTACGCACTGTGCCTGTTTGACAGGTGAGGTCATTAAATGATCATAAAATTATCTTTTTATTTTGATTGATGTTTTTCTGCCTTTAATCCAGTCCATACTGTAGATAGAAAGGCAAAAACTAATTTTAAAATATTTTATCCATAAGCCTGATTATACACTAGTCTTATAATCTTCCTGAGATCTCTAGTCTCATTGCAGCAGCAATAATCACAGCAATAATACACCGATCAATCACAACAAAAACACTAACACAAGATGACTTGAATAACATTCATTATCAATTATATACCAGTAAACTGGTATGTAATACCCAGTGCACTTAAATTCCCTAGATCTCTGAAGAACCGAGCATCCATGGAATGTGCCGAACAAACGAGTCTGATCTACTAACGCCCCACCTCGCAACCCAAAGCACACAAATAATAGCTTTCAGTGCCAGACACCACAGCACACCTTTTATTGGTCTTGCGGAATCATGTCTGAGGGGCCAGAACTGCCCCGGCAATACAATGTGAACCTGCAGTACACAATACCTGGCTTAATGTTTTAATGTTATGGCTGATCGGTGTATAACCAGCAAGAGCATTCTCTAGCCTTTTGGTGTTATAACAGGTTACACTTATATAGTATTAAAGTCAAATGAATTGTTGTTTGTCTAGTGCCAGGTAATGTGTTTCTATGGGGGAGCAATAAACACGGCCAGCTGTGTAGAAAAGAGACCTTCCTACCTCTTCCTACAGCTCTAGACCGCTCACTGTTAAACAGAGAAAGCGTGTCAGCTATACACAGCGGCTGGACACACCTAATCGCCCAGACAGGTATGAATTCCAATTCAGGAATCACAGTTGCTCAGAGTATATTAGTTGAATATTCATGTCATTGATTTCTAGTCTCAGGTTTTAGAAATAAATGACTCAATAATTAGAAATAAATTACCTATTAGGATCACAAAACATCATTTCAGTGTGTAGAATATGCTAGAAGGTTTATAGGACAACATCACATATAACATCATTATGTGTTTTTGTTTTTCCTGCCTTTTTTAAAGTGACTCTCTTAAGAGATAAAATGAAATGAAATTGTTAGAAATAAAGACTTTATTTAGTGTCCTATTATATATCCTACCATATATGTCCTATTATTATTATTATTATTATTATTATTATTATTATTATTATAGGATATATATTTTCCTAGACACAGATATTTGGCTCATTGGAACATGTTCTCCTTAAATAAATGCTTGTTTTTGGACTAATTGATGGCAATAAGCATAAACATATTTTTTTATTTGTAACACACTTTGCTCATGGAGCAAATAGCTCATTGATTTGGGGGCACATGCCATCTTTCATCAACTCCTTCCTAGTGTTGAAGTGAAAACAGTGAATATTTGAAAATGGCTTGTACAGTACAGTCATCATAGTGTGAATATCTGTAACCTTTAGAGAGCGGGAGAGTCCTTACATGGGGAAAAGCCAGTTATGGACAGCTTGGGAGACAAGTGAGAGTCAGTGACGGTACAGAACCATGTCTTCCTTCAGAGGTCAGGACACTTCATGGAGCCACTCAGGTATGAACTTCTCACTGATGTAAAAGAGACATTTTATCCTATTTTTAACAGCTTTTAGGCATATTAAAACCATTGGCATTTAGCCATTCTCTGGCTAAATGCCAACGGTTTTGTACGATGTAGTGTGTAAGCAGAACCAGAAGGTGGAGACATCACTGTGAATATTTCCATAGTTTCTTGCATCCTGCCCAGAGACAGAGCATTCGCAGTCATTGAAGGTCACCACTAACCTTGAAGATTCAGAGTGTGGTGTGTGTGTGTGTAAACCATTCTGTGTTGAAAAGTTTGAGTCTCACTTCTCAAAATGATTGTAATATATATATACATATATATAATATGCAGCATGCGTGTGTGCGAGAGAGAGAAAAGGCCAGCGCACCCTAAGGCAAAGAAGCAAAACAATGTAAGTTGCCGACTGACCTGACATGTGCCATGGTGCATTTGAAATTGTAGAAAGCATAATTTATTTAAACTATACCTTTCTTAAAACTTGAATATGAACTGAAGCTTCATTTGAGGGTAAATGATGTATGTGTGGGTGTGTGTGTGTAAGAGACAGAGAAAGTCAAAGAAGCATGTAAGTGTAAGTTGCCGACTGGTATGATATGTGCCATGGTGCATTTATTTCCTGTGGAGATTTCAGAGAGGGTTCTGCCCCTATCCTGTCTCTGTAGTTCAACATTCCCATCTTCTTTAGAGACTTGGACATCTGTCCTAAAATTACATCTTATTTTCTGCAAGTGTCTGGTTTTATCACTTATCATATCTCCGAAAGCTGCTGATGCCACATGTTCCTGTTGTTCCTTGATATCTTCGCGTACGGTATGTACTGTTGAGAATGGGGACAAGGAAGGGCAGAACGTGCTGCAAAGTGTGCTATTCTTAATGAAAGTGAGAGGCGAAGGAATAGAGGAGTACACAGTCGGCCCTAAGGACGCATATAACGTCAGCGAGGGAGCGCAGAGCTGAAATGTGAAGTTGTCGTCCTCACCGCATTCTGTCTGAAGGTCCTTGCCCAGAGCTTTATATAAAATCTCATCCATAACGCTCCAGCAAGGGCAGCCAAAGGAAAGACAATTCACTCCATCTAGGGTGGCTTAGTTCTGCGTCTACGTTTATGCGATTTAATTCAGCAGGTGCTTTTATCATTACAAATCCACATCTGTAGATTTTTTTTTTCTGTGTCCAAAAGGGGATGCATAATTATTTTAGGAAGAGAAATAAAGGATCAACTTGTTATGATGGAGAAGAAGACTAAAAATGGGCACAGAGTCAAAAAGACATCTGCAGTACTGTGGTGTCACTTGCTCAATCCATGCCTGCTTGATTGCTTCCTGAGGATCATGGAACAGAATTTTGCCACAGAATTTCACACATTTCATTTGATAATGCACTAGTTATAGCCATTTTTGTGCAGAGATGGACTCCTCAGCTTCAGAAAGTCTTGCCATGTATTTGTTCCATCCATTAACTAAACCAATTAGTGCAAGTCTTCAGCCAGACAGGCTTGAACTACTCAGTGAAAATGATTCCTCATGCTCCCAGAACCACTTTTTTTTTTTTTTTTTTTTTTTTTTAAAATTGGATTCCAATATTGTAATTTTTATGTGCCCTCAGGGGAGAAAAACTCCATAGATGGGATAAGCTGGTTATTCAGTACATTCAGGTCATCAGCTGACTTGATTTTATTTATGCATAATGTTGCTGAGACTAGATCTGACCAACTGAAGCAACCTCAGATCATAACACTGCCTCCAGGGGCTTGTACAGTGGCCACTATGCGTGATGGGTGCATCGTTTCATGTGCTTCTCTTCTATTTCTCATTGCTTTGAAATAGGGCCAATTTGACCACATGACCATGCACATCTTTATGCTCCCTAGCAAGTTTTTTTATTCTTGGCCCCACTAACATGTGGTTTTCATATGGCCACACCAGGGCATGACATTAACTTTTTTGCTCACTGGCCAATGTGGCTAGTGGATTTCCGGAGTCACTAGCCATTCAGCC
>JAQMYL010000012.1:23835564-23850548 GCA_030014365.1 Clarias pachynema
GACCCTTCATTTCTTTGTAAGTGGGCAAACTTAGAAAATCTGTAGGGGATCAAATACTTATTTCCCCCACTGTAACTACTTTTAGCTTCTTCTTTTTTTTGGCGTAATATGGCGAACACTGCTAATGCTGTTTAATTGATTTTGGAAAAGTCTTTCTTGGAGAATGAGAATTTAAATTAGGAAGCTAGTAAACTTCCCAATATGATGGAAGTATAACAGTGGCAAAATCCCTGAAAGCATAATAGCATGGTGAATTAAATGAACTTAAATAAAATCTTCAGGTCTTCACAATCAGGTTATCACAGAAAGGGTCATTTTCAGTAACGAGATTGGATTAATTTCCTTAACAGCAGTAACAACAAACATGCTGTTATACTTCCATCGAAGATTGATGGAACAAAAACAGCCACTTTCTGCTTGCCTTGATTGATGTTGTGCTTCCCTCTTTTTAAAAACCTCCAGCTTTCAGCATATATGGGAGTTCATGTTTCCCTGCTCTGTGCTTTCTGATTTGACATTTTAATGGCTTACTCATAAGCAAAGTTTTCTATGATTTTTGTGTCATGGGGAATGAATGAAATATATAACTTCCACAATTATTATGAGTAGGACATAAAAGAAGATAAAATCATGTAAATAGATGTAGCTGGCCAGTCTTGGAACAGCTTGAGAAGACTGTTAGAATCTTAATTTTCTATTCAACTATACCTCAAAGGAACCATATTCTCTGGAAGTGCAAATAGAGAACTGATTAATGGCTCTAGCTCTCTTTTCTAAGTAAAAACATTTACATTTAAAAAACTCTACATTTCACCACTTTTGATTTTCATGCCAGACATTATTTTATGTGATCTGTCTTTTAGGGGACCGAGTTTTATCCTGGGGTTGGAATGAGCATGGGATGTGTGGAGACGGTTCTCTTTGTGATGTCATCCAACCTCAGCCAATCCCTGATCTCCAAAATGTCAAAGGTCTCTTCATTGGTTGTGGAGCAGGACACTCCTTAGCACTTTGTTCTCTGAAGGACAGTGATAATGCAGGAAGCTGAACAATATTTTAAAAAGGTTTGGGGCCTCTTTGTTTTATCTGTTATTTCTTTTATGTCTCACTGAATATATAAAGACATCTTGATATGAGAGCCACTAAGACCTTGTTGATCGATTCGCAGAATCAATGAACTTTGATTTTTTTTTTTTTTTTTTTTTTTAATGTTTAAACAAATGAAAGAAATTATCAGTTACAAGCTTTGGTTTAGAGTGGCTTTTTACTCAATGTATTTATTAATATAGCTCAGTCTCTCTCTCTCAGTCTCTTTAGTCAGCTGAAGTACTGGTGTGGTGATACTCAAATGGAGGGTCCTTACTCACTATTAACTCCATTATTCCTCAAATTCACATAGTGTATCCCGCTGTGGGGTTGCTGTGGTTTTTCTCTCTTTTTTTTTTTTTTTGGTTCCTTCAGAAAGCCAGAAATGATGTCATATCTTTAAGCTACCACTACTTGTGTATTTTCTATTTATGATTCTATCACTATTAAATACAACAGTTACACTACCAGTCAAAAATTTGGACACATTTTATAATTCCATTAGCTCTCTTGATTAATTTCTTTTTTTTCTACAATGTAAAACAATGCTGAAGGCTTCCAAAATACACAATAATGCCATATGTGTTATTACATAGTTTGGAATCCAAACTTGTGTCCAAACATTTGACTGGTACTGTATTTAGAGTATGCACCAGATCTTATGTGTAAGCCACTCCAGTAACCAAATACTAGTATTTTATATTGTCTGAGGTATTTTTGTATTGATTTTTAAATTTTTAAAGATTATCATCCTATTAACAGAATGTCAGTTAAAATGTAAAAATGTATAAAATAAACCTCCCTATAGGGAAGTTTATTTTATTGTGCAATAGTACTTTTGTTCTATCATTTTAGTAATGATTGTTTTTGTTTTGATATTTTTGTAATTAATTGCACTCTCAATAAGTGCCTCCTAGTATTTCTTCCCTTAAAAGTGTTATTTCTGAATTTCTTTTTCAAATTCTGAGAAACACAATGCACACAAAACACTTCGTTAATATTTTTTATTACTGTTTCCTTTTTTTTCATTGTAATTTTTTTTTCCTCAGGAAAAAGACACACATTTGTTTCAACAAATCAAACCATCAATGAAAACAACATCTTGTGTTTTGAATCACTAATCACACTACGCAGTATGTCGATTAAACAGTTGCACTCTGAAACATCTCATCATTGACACAAACATGTGTTCTTTTGGTGTCGGGTGTAAAAACAGTCCAGCATGTTGTTAGTGTGACGTCGACATCCCCAAAGTTCTGACTGGCAGTGTTTCAGGTTGGTCCCAAAGAACTGGGCATACTGTACATTTCCACAAATATGAAAAATAAATATCGGATTAAACCTAAGACACAGTATTGTTTCGTTTCGAATGTGCACCTGTCAGGTTAAAACCCTGTATGATTCTGGCATTGCTATAGATAAACGTGTGTGCCAGAATCACGTCATAGTTTGTTGTGCTGGATTGTCAGTCAAAAAAGTCTGAAAGTAATTTTTAGAGAAAGAGCAATCCAGACACGCTACAGCTTCGTTAAAAAGCAGCTCAGGTGTCATAATAATAGGGACTTTTCATTCATTCATTCTCAGTAGGAAGTTTGGTCCTCTGTTTTTGTCAGCCAATTTCGATTATTCGCATCACTTGAACCTGGAGTGCTACAAACTTAGGTTTCTGACTGTTATCTATATAAAGAAACAGGTGAACAGGTGCAAACAGTGCAAATGTGTTTACTAGCCTATATAATTGCTATGTTAGTGCAAAAACAAAAGTGATTCTCTGCTTTGTTAATTTTTTCCCTACGTAGGCATGACTCTACACAGTACCTGTCTAATCACTTAAAAATACTGCAGCAACAGTTCACAACATTAAAAACACAGCAAAAAAAACAAACAAATATTTGCTAGTCAAAAAAAGAGGTCACATTTTTGATGCATCAGCACATAAAAGCATTATATACAACACCGACACACACACGCACACACACACACGAAACAATAGGCACTTCACACAATACAACAGCACAATAACCAGTCACGGAACAGAGGTACATACGGCTGAACGACAACAGCTTCTCTGTGCTACTGTGCTACATTTAGGCTAAGTTCATTTCTGTCACTCAGAAATAATGCTGATCTAGTGTACATGTATACTCACACTCATACGGAGACATCCACACACACTTACATCCGCATGCGTACAGACACACACGCTACAGCACTATCAGGTGGGAGAGGTGGCTTTATGGTTGACACACATAGTGGTTGGAACACCATGGTTCATAACACACACTGACTCTGTTGGTTGTCTGCTTCGGCTCACTCGTTGGGCTTCTAAAAAACACATAAAGAAGAGAAAACAACAACAACAAACAACAAGGAAAAATCATATTAATACACCAAACGAGCCCAACGGAAAAAAAAAAGAAGACAGATGGAAGGGAACGGGGAGCAAAACCATGCAAGCGGGCGCAGTGGGATAGTCCAAGGCAGTGAAATGGACACTAGTGAAAATGCGCTTTGCCAAAGACTCATGGTAAAGGATATGATTTTTTTTTTTTTTTTTACCATGTATTACACAATGTTTGGCCAAAGAAAGCAGCATTCACAAAAACAGCGGTGTACACATATATACACGTATTATGGTATGAAAGACTGTTAAATCTCAGCATGCTGTGTGAGCTGAATGTTTAGACAGGACGTCACGCATTAGTTTCTCGCATGCCCAGGAAATGCTGTGAGTCATGCTAGTGTGCAAAGCAGGGCAAAGTCATCACCGCTCCTGCTTTTTCTCTCTCTCTTGTTACACCCCCTAAAGGACACATCCTCTTTGACCTTCCTGACCTCTTACAGGGTCGAATGACACATCTCTCGTGCCATTACTACAACTACAGCTCTTTAGAAACAAGCATATACCGCCATCACCATCACCACCACCATCACCATTGAATAATTCAATGAAAGGAAGAGGTTAAAGGTCAAAGAGAAACCATTGTAATGGAGGTGTGCAGAGCTTGTTGCCAGGCAACGAGAGTGATGTGTATGTGTGTTCTGTCAAATAAAAACAGAGTCCAAACATGGATTCAGTACAAAATTTATTTCATGCAATGTTTTTATTTACAGTGTCATTCGCATAGGGTACTTTAATTATTTTTGCATAAAAGTGCATGCATTTACCTTTCCCCAAATAACTCCAAAAGTACATACATATTTAGTTTTTTTTTGTTCTTTTTTCTGCGAAGTACAGGTACTGTATTTTTACATAGTACGTTTTTATATTTGCTTTGCTACAGAGAACAACAAATATTACTGCAAATACCATGGTGAAACGGAATTTATGTTTAAAAATAAACACTGAATTCTGAATTCCTTAGCTGGACTGGAGTAAAGTGGAATAAGTCTGCTTCAGAATGATCAAAGGTAAAGTGCATTATTTCACTGTTTGCATTTAAGTCTTTTTCAAGAAGAAAAGCTGGATGGTCAACCAAACCACTGCTACTATTAGAAATACAGCGTGTGCTCAAACGCACACAAGCTCACGGTTTGGGGAAAGGCAAAAAAGAAAAATGTCAGCAAAGAAAATGTTCTGGTTGCTACATGTCATTTATATCATCTTAAATGATAACATACTGTTTCTGCATTAGGTTTTGTAAAGAAGCTTTGGATGTTAAATGTAAAACAAAAGAATTTCCTTACATGATTTTATTAGACTTACATTTGTTTTTCTCAGTTTCCCATGCAAGGCATGCAATGCAAATGAGTTTTCTTCAGTCATAGATTTATGTTGGTCATGTGTGCACCACTAAAATCATGATTGGTTAGTGTTATTAACTGCGTTTAATTCCATGGCTATTTTCTGAAAGCTTTATGAAATACTATATGAAAAAGCCATTGTCTTTTCTTTTCTTCACTTTTTTTTCTTCCTTTTTTTTTCAAAACGGTGTCTGATAGCACCTGATGAAAAACCACAGCTTTATAAACAGTGAAAGAGGGAAAGGGAAGTTGGAGGATAGAAGGGTTGTGAGAAAGAGAAAGGGAAAGCATGATAGTGCAGGGGGGCCTGGAGAAAGGTTGGGAGCTAAGACAGGATGAAGAAGAAAAGGAAATCAAACAGGAGTATAGAAGATGATGTTATGGGAAATAACACAATGTCAGTAGAGGTTTGAGGGAACAGAACCAGAAGAGTGATGACAAAGATAGAAGAAGAAGAAGAAGAAGGTGTGAATGTTTGGAAAGTGATACTGAAGAACTGAAGGCTGATGAGAGACGGATGGTACACAGTGTGGGCGGGCATCTCAGCGCAGCGCTGCAGAGCGGAGCCTCTGATTGGTTAGTTTGCTTGTCCATGCTACAGGATGGATGGGATGGGGGAGTGGGCCTGCTGCATGAGACAGGGCGGGCTGCAGGGGAGGGCCGACACTGAGGCCACGCCTCCAGACATGCTGCTATGGCTCCATGGCTTTTCATAACCTTCATTTGAAGAGAGAAAGGGCTTTCAGTACACCAAAGTGCATTCTTAAACTCCAAACATGTTTCTCTGTGTATGTGTTCATGGGCATATTTATGACTAAGAGTATATTTAAGCACTTGGGGTGCATTAGTGAGTTAGACCCGTCATGTAGTTATGCTCATGGTGAATGAGTTGACAGTGACCGTTCACCGAGTCAACCGCGTCATCCTCCATGCGTTATGCGTTATGCATTAGACTGTCTACTGCATGCACGGGGTGGTATCACAGTGCTAACCATAACAACACAGCTTTAAAGAGACACCAAAGAACACAGCCAGACACATGAGCTTAAAGAAACTACATGCCAACTTATCGCTCTATTAAAGCTCATCATGAAATATCACAGCAAAATGATTCCAGTGTACTGTATGTGTCAGTGCGATTAGGTAAAGATCACAGTTGTTCTCCGTGCTGTTCTGTGGACACTGGAATGTTTTAACTTCTGCCTACTCTGATTAGATCCTAACACCAGAGCTGCCTGTGTTTCACAGTGAAAACAATCTCACCTTGGCATCAAATGAGGTACGATATAATTGCAGTCATCCTGCTCACACAACAGGAAGCACTCTGAGTCAGCTTTTGGTCATGCCTTTGGAGTTACGGGATTCTCCATAATGAAATAACACACTTGCAACATTATCGCACCTTAACTTACAGTACTGCTGGTTTGGTTGTGCAGTAAGTTAGTATATACTGTATTATATTTGAACCTTAGGGCTAAGATCACCGTCACATTACAGGGTTTAAGTGACACAACGCCGATGTTTTGCCTAAATGTCACAAAATCAGATATTTTAGATTTGTTTCAGGAACACAAAAAGAATGTGTATTTCTGTATTGCAGAAGTTCCAGGTATAAACTCTGAATTCATGGAAATCCAATCAGGATGAAGCAACCACTAAGACTGAACGTATGAGGGAAAGGTTTTCAGCCGCTTTTCCAAATCAAATTCAAGTTCTGCTTTTTTGTGGCCATGAAATCAGAATGATAAATTCTTTATAACATAAATATGACTACATTCATTAAAAATAGGCTATTACCAACTGGACCACAGGAGCAATAAGATTAGATTTGAACAAAACACCGGAATTGAGCAACGAGCCTATAATGTGCCTGTAATGTGTATGTAGCCTGAGAACCTTGCACTGGCTGTGTTCTTGTCATGTGACCACATGCCTCATACCCCATGCTGGACCTCTCTGAGGTTCTCCATCACCAATCCCACCTGCCGTAGTAAATCTGCATGCATGACTTATTACCAGGACAAGAACAACTATAAAGGTCCCTATAATACAGTTTTTTGTTCATTTTAAAATAATTTGTTACATAAGTATAATATTAATTATAAAACTAGTTTTTAACTGTTTTGTGTGAGGACCTGCATCGCAGCTTAGGAAAGTAGTGTAATATATTTCAAATATTAACCCTACTGTATGTAAGAGGTTCCATTCCTTTTCCATGCCATAAACATGTTAGGTCAGAGAAGAGAATCTCTGTGCAAGGTCTGAAGGGCTGGGAAATAGACTGCAGCATGAGAATTCTGGCTACTTAATCTATCTGCAGAGAAAAAAGCCGTCTTGATTGACAGCTGCTCTGTTTCACAGTATGCACCTTGCGTGCTCTTCCTAATCTAGGCACTGTTAACACTCGCTGGTTACGTACCCTTCCTGACTCTTGCCCCTATGTGATTGCCCCGATCTGCAGAGGTGAGCAGGAAACAGGGTCTCTCACGGTCTACAGGGCTGAAAACTTCCTCAGGGGATACAGCCTGATCGATGTGCGGACAGTCTTCATTGGCCAGGGCCGCTTTAGACGGCTCTCCGTTTACTTTAAAATCTGCAGTTACAAACATGGACAGGACACTTCTGGGTTAAACACAGACATCTTTCATTCAATAGCATTCGATAATCAGAAATATTAGATTGTCAAATGAAGAATAATGTCTACTGTATGATATTCTTAAAGAAAGAAAGCTCACAGGCTGTACTTTGACCCGGTATTCATTGCTTTGTTTTAAGTCTGATCAGAACCTACAGTGCTGTTGATTTTTTTTTTATTGAAAGAAATCTACATTTTTTGAATTTTTAAATATTTGAAATATTTTGAAACATATTTGTATGTTGTATATTTCTAGATTCATATTTAAATTTGAGCAAATGTTTAATATTGATCATGTCAACTATTTTTGTACACAAGGGAAGATTTTCCTCATGTTTTCCTTCATGTTTTTCTATTGAAGAACCTATTCAGGTGACACTCATACAGTACGGATACGTCCAAAATGTATAAGTCCATGCCGGCTCTAGTGCACAATAGGAAAAAACGGGGTGAACCAAATACTACGAGAATTTGGAAATTCATGAACGATTCAACTTTTTACTCAAGTTGTTGTCAATGAAAAGGGTTGTATTACATTAGAAAACAGTGCAAAAGAGAACTGTTTTTTCACACAGACTTTTCCACCTAACTGTATGTAGGTTCTGCACATCTCCTGTAAATAATCCTGAAGACCCTTAAAACAAGCATGTTATACTGGGCCTGGGACTGAATTTTAAATTCACTGCCATCATCAATTTGCATTATATATGGCCTCTAAGATGTCATCAAATCATATGACTGCATACATTTGACAAGAAATAGATGATCATATCAACTACAAAACTCATCACAGAGGCATAATTTTTTGAATACACTGATCAGCCATAACATTAAAATGCAAAACCTTAAGCCAATTATGGGGGTGTGCTGTGCTGTCTGGCACCAGGACGTTAGTGGCAGGACCTTTTTTCTTGTTGCAGGATCGGATTTTATTTGTCCAGTGCATTTCATGGATGCTCAGTCAGATTGCGATCTGGGGATTTTGGATGCCGAATCAACAACCTTGAACTCTTTGCCTGCTAAGCTTCATACAGACTGTGGTCCACTGAGTGTTCCAATACCTTTCTATCTTGTCCAGCATTAGCTTTTTTGTGGGATCGAACCAGACAGCCTGGCCTTTGCTCCCCACAGGCATAGATGAGCCTTGAATGCCCATGATCCTGCCACCAGTACTGGTATATAAATACAGGGGAACCTTGGAGTGCAAGCATAGTTCGTTCCAGAAACGTGCTTGTAGATCAAAATACTCATATATCAAAACAAATTTCCCTCATAAGAAATAATGGAAACTCCGATGATTTGTTCCACAACCCAAAATATTCATATAAAAATAATACGAGATATAAAGTAAAAATAAAACAAATTAATCTGCACTTTATCATTGAAAAGAATCCTGACAGAGCAGTGTTTCCGTTAGTGTGTGTGTTTGTGCGTGTGTGTGTGTGAAGCTGAAGTAAGACGAGAGGAGGGATCTACTCTCAAATAAAAGAGCAAGAAGGGACTACTGTGTAGGATGACTTTTACACCCACACACGTGTACAAACACATACACACACACACACTAACGGAAACACTGCTCTGTCTGGAAACTTCTTTAACACAGAACCTCTCGAATGACACTCGCGCATGCGCACACAACTCTCTCTCCAAGTTACTCGCAATGCATCATTCCACTGTAGTATTATTCAGTTCACCTGGTGCTGATGTTAATGTTAAGGCTGGTCAGTGTATAATGCTGAACTACAATTTAGGCCTTCATAAATCCATTTAGTGAAGGTCTCAGAGTGAAGGATTTAGTCATAATTCAAAGCTTTATCATATGAAATTAAACAAATACAAGTGGTTAGTTTACTACAAAATACTTACCCAACGATTCTGACTCATTTTGTATGAGAATAATAGAAATATTAGATTTTAAACAAAGGCAGTTTTGCTGTACAATATTCCTATGAATCACATGTATAAGTGCTCACATAGGCCCAGTTAAGTTATCCAGTTAATGTTATGTCTACATTCTTGCTGTGATATAGCAGAAATATCATATAATTCTGAAGAACATTTCTACCATACACAATATGTATCAATACATATAATTTCAGTCACATACTTCTGACAAAAAAGTAATGCTGCATTGTTCCAAAAAATCGTTCAAAGTTTATTTATCAAAAATTTGTATTTTAACAAATCTGTCTTATTTCCAGGTACTGGAAATAAGATGCTTCCAGTCAGTTTGTAATTATTTTTAAAACATAAAAAATTAACCATAATTAACCAGTGTATCAAAATAATTATTTCACCCATCCCAAGTCTATGATGTAATGTTTTAGTTGTTTAGTTGTTGTAAATAATTGTAACAATATTCAGTATAAACAATCTGAAATATCCTGAAGTCCAAAGCTTACCTTCAGTATCATGACATACTGCAAGTATTAATTATATGTTTCATATATATATATATAAATATATATGTGTTTGTGTGTGTGTGTGTGTGTGCTTTGTTATTTATGTACTCACTGTTTGGTAAATTCACTGGTCTTTGTGAAACAGGTATGGTACTCGATGTCCTACCTTGGTATCTAATCTCAGAGACTTCTTCCTGGGCCAGAGGGCAGGTATCACTGTGAGTGCTGGGTCTTGGCGAGTTAATAGCTGACTTACAGTAGTTGGGGGACCCCAGTTGGGGTGCCCGTGGGATATGCTTGCTCTTTTTTTTGGGTAGTTTTTGTTTAGCCATTGCCAAAGAATAATACATGCCGAAGTTGTTGACAATCACAGGCACAGGCATGGCAATGGTCAGCACACCAGCCAGAGCACAAAGTGCCCCCACCAACATGCCTGAAGTTGTCTGAGGATACATGTCTCCGTAGCCAAGCGTCGTCATGGTAACCACAGCCCACCAAAAACCAATGGGGATGTTCTTGAAATGTGTGTGATCACTAGCACGGGGATCGTTAGGGTTGGCTCCAATACGTTCTGCGTAGTAAATCATGGTGGCAAATATGAGGACACCAAGGGCCAGGAAGATGATGAGAAGGATGAATTCATTGGTACTGGCACGGAGTGTGTGTCCCAGCACCCGCAGACCAACGAAGTGTCGCGTCAATTTGAAGATACGCAGAATCCGGACAAAACGCACAACACGCAGGAAACCTAGCACGTCTTTTGCCGCTTTAGAGGACAAGCCACTCAGTCCCACTTCCAAATAGAAAGGCAGAATGGCCACAAAATCAATGATGTTTAGGGCATTTCTTATGAATTTCAGTTTGTCAGGACAAAAAGTGACTCGTATTAAAAACTCGAAGGTGAACCAGATCACACAGACCCCCTCAATGTATGTGAGCTGCACCATGGTCTCGGTCTCTGGGTAAACACGCACTATAGTTTCATTGTCCACCATTTCAATCTCTGTGCGGTTGATGATGGGGTTAAAGGCCTCGTGAGTCTCCAGGCAAAATGTAGTGATGGAAACCAGGATAAAGAACAGCGATGCAAAAGCCACCCACTGTGTGAAAAAAAGAGAAGAAAATAATTACCAAAGGAAGCAAGTGTGTGTGTGTGTGTGTGTGTGTGTGTGTGTGTGTGTGTGTGTGTGTGTGTGTGTGTGAAGAGGTTAGGCTTCTGAATAAATATCCTTGAAATCAATTACATCAAAGGCAGTCAGTGTAAGCAATATGCTTCCTTAATTACAATTCCAAGCTATTTCATACATGACTTCCTGCTGTATTGCACTGATTGCACTTCCCCGCACCATACCCCTATACGTGTGTGCAAGTCATCAGCTGCATGTTGAATGTTTCTCAAATCCGCTTCAAACTCTGCAAAGTGCGAAGAGGACGATAGAGTAAAAGGACAAAATGCACCATCATAGCAATACTAATTGCTACTAAACAGCAGTTTCAGCAGAATTTGAAGGAGTTCAGAAGGATGATGTTGCTGCTTTAGTTTCTCTATGAGTCACACAATACTGCCGTGTCAACGGGAGTGTGTCACTTAAGCCGTTCTCCTTCTTCTGCTACTGCTGAAGCTCAAGGTCACCACTCAAGCCCAAGGACAACTGAGAAAGTGGTGCCAGAACAGCTCTCTTGGCTAATTTTCTCTCTAAGCCCCGAGCACTGGAGACTGCAGGCTGCCTCAGGCAAGGTCAGCAAGGGCACATTGATTCATCCTGGAGGATGGATGACGAGCCCTGTGGGGCTTTAACCCCTCTTTCACTGAAACATGAGAGGAGTTTGGGTTGGATGTAGCTGTTTGTAGAGGACACAGAAATAGGTGGTGGACAACTGACCAGAAGCAATGTGGTTTACGACTGAAGAGAATGCATTGGGTATTTGATGAACGCTTGGGATGCTTTGTAGAAGTCAAAATATCAAGGTTTTCACAGCAACAGTCATTATATGACAATCATCGCAATTTAAGACTCTAAAACAAAAGAAATCATGTCTATGTTTTGAATGCTCATAGACATCGCTGAAGAAAATGCTTCAGCTGTATGTTTTATATACTAATGGTCATGAAAAGACAATCTGATGGTCATATGCTCTGTTCATGTCAACACAGGCTACATTAAAATGACTTTAGTGAAGCTAATGGTAATTAAGCATAACAAAGGTCAATTTATGTGTTATTATTTTTTAAGCATTTCTTTGAAAGTTTTACACTGTCATTAACATCAAGTTGTTCCACAAGTCACCTAAAAACCCCCCTCTGAATTTAGGATTAATCTAGCTTGTGTGTCCATTCATTCGTCTTTAGTAATGGCTTTATCCTGATCAGAGAGCGCTGGATCTGGAGCCAATCCCAAGAACACTGGGCACGAGACAGGAATACAACCTGTATGGGGCGCCAGCCCAGCACAGGATATCACACACTCATTCACACCCAGAGGCCATTTAGTGAAACCAATCCACCTACTGGCGTGTTTTATAAAAAGAATATAATGTAAGGGGAAGCCATGTGGACACACAGAGAACATGAGTAAACCCTGTACAGACAGTAACCTGAGCTCAGGGTCGAGCAAGGACCTAAAGCTGTCAGTCGGTCACACTAAATCATCCAATACTTTGTACAACAATTTTTGTGCCCAACACAAAAATTAGCCTCCATGCATCAGTCAGATTTAACAGAAAATATTATGTACTAGCATACGTACCCATTGTTGGGAATGGGAAAAGCATTTTTGGAAAATGTTAAAAGGTTAAAGCTAAAATTAAGCTGATCGGCTTTAATGTAATGTATATAAATAAAAGAAAGCTTTTGTCTGTAGAAGACCTCGCTTTTTCAACGATACCTTTACATTTCATACATTGGAAGACCCAAAACCAGTCTCAGGAAAATGGATGTCTGATGATGTCACAGGTTTTAACAGCATACTGCACATGCATCAAACTGTGGGCGCATCTGACAGTAAATTGCAGTATTTAGATATCTGCCTGAAGTTTTACCTGCACCATAAATTAAATAAACTTGTTGAGATAAAGCCATGTTATAAACAGCTATGTGTCTTAAAATAAGCTACTAATAAGCTACTTGCTCAATGTAAACAAACACCTGCAACAATAGATATTAATTAGAAAATTTATACTGAATATTTATATTGGGATTAGTTAATATTTTCCTCCGCTGAAATAACAGCGCTAAAGTGCCGTAAGTGAATTGCACAACAGTACATTACACAACATTGAGACTGACTTGAGTCGTTTTAAGACAAAACCGACTAATGATAGAAGTACAACTTAGCGTAAACAAGCCATAAGCTTACATTTATTTTTTTTCATTGTATTAATAAGTTATGCAGAGAGTTCTGCCACAGAAAGACAGGCAGACATGTACGTGGGCTTCAACTGAAATAATAATATCACTGATTACATTAGAGCTGGACAACTTATTTTTAGCTTTAACCTTTTAACTATTTCTAAAAACGCTTTACCCGTTAATGATAGGTACTTACGCTAGTCAGGTTGGAGCCCACATACATGTCTGCTTGTCTTTTATACAGCAGATCTCTCTGCATAACTTATTAATACGAAGAAATTAAATTTTGTAAGGTTGAGTATCACATGACTTAACCCAGTAAGTTCTAATCAAAACTTCTGGCACATAACTACAATAACTTCTGTAATTTATGGCACTTGTTTAACTTCAGCCAAATACCTAAGTACTCAAAATTTAGCTTTCATTTATGGTGCAAGGTTAACTTAAGTTTCGTTAAAGTCTGTCCAGCCAGCTTTGCATGATGCTATGACAAAATCTGGTTGGTCAAGATCCTCCAATGTATGAAACGTAAAGATATCATTTAAAGAGCAAGTTCTGACCAATATACAGACAAAATCTTTATATAGATAACTCCCATAAAATATTAGTCTTCTTGAATTCTGTCAGCAAAGAGGGATCAGAATGAAGTAATTGCAGTATGAACGGTATTTTATAAAATAACAAGCAAGCAGTTTCACAAATGTAAATCAGAATATAAGCTCAGTGAAACCTTGGATGCAGATAATGACTGGAATGCTGAGAGTTTACTTTGCAAATACATGCGGTGCAAAGTGTCCTTAAGTAGTCTGGTGAGTAATAGAGTTCAGGTGTGTGTGATCAGTAGTCAGAAGAGCGTGAGTAGGCTATTCATGCTGGGAAATTGAGTTTCCCGTAGGAACTGGTGTTACTCTGACAGTGATCTCATTATGTTATAACATCTCACAAGGAAGTTGATGTTGACTTAAAGTCAGATATGACTAGAGTACTGAAGTACAGTGGACCCTTGGATTGCGAGCATAATTAGTTCTGGAAGCATGCTTGTATATCAAAACACTCCAAAACAATCCAAATGGATTCTCCAATGATTCGTTCCACAGCCCAAAATAAAAATAATTAATGCAAAATATCAAGTAAAAATAAAACAAATTAACCTGCCCTTTACCTTTGAAACAAATCCCGACAGAGCAGTGTTTCCTTTAGTGCGTGTGTTTGTGCGCACAGGCGCGTGTATGTGTGCGTTTGTGTGTGAAGCTGAAGTAAGATGAGAGGAGGGAGGAGGCTACTGTATAGGACGACCCTCCCTCCTGCCCATCTTACACAGTAGCCAGCTACTAAGTAGGACGACTTTTACACATGCGCACAAACACACACACACACACACTAATGGAAACACTGCTCTATCGGGAAACTTCTTTAACAATGAACCTCACTAATGACACTTGCGCACCCACACACTAACAGAGGCAGTGTTTTCTGACAGAGAGAGACTCTGAATCTTTATCAAGGAACCCCTCTAATGACACTTGCTCTTGCGTTACGCATGGATGTTGACTATACGAATGATGCACGCATACTGAGACTGAGCAAGGGAGACGATTACCCATAATCCCGCACCGTGCGAGAGAGAAGAATCATTGGCTCAGTTGTGATCATCTGACGCTCGGCAGACAAAGCACATGCTTAGTACGCATTAGTGATGCGCGGGTTGGGTATTTTTCCAACCCGCGGGTCCCGCTTTTATGAAATTATTTGGCCCGCCCCAGCCCGC
>JAQMYL010000012.1:23850648-23861978 GCA_030014365.1 Clarias pachynema
TTCTTTACCCGCCCCAACCCGACCCGCGGGTTACCCGCGGGGTCCGCGGGTTACCAGACGACCCGCGCATCACTAGTACGCATATATCAAACTCTTGCTCGTTTATTAAGTTCAAATTTATTTTTAAATTTTGCTCGTCTTGCAAAACGCTTGCAGACCAAGTCACTCACAATCCAAGGTTCCACTGCTTAACCACTACTTGATTAAGCTGTGTGTGGCATGACAGTGCAATGGGTAATGCTGCTGCCTCACAATACCAGGGTCATGGGCTCGACTGTAAGCTTGGCTAACTATATCAAGTTAATTTTTATTCCAGGGCTTTGAAAATACATGATGTAAAACAAACTGTCTTATTGTAACCCATTTCATTCACATAGAATCGATGCACACGTTAGATTTAAGTCAAATCAATGTTTTTTTTCTGTACTGTACCTTTTAATGTATTTTATTTTTCTGGATGCAAGTTAGATTGTTTAATCAATCAATTCTATTACATTGTAATTGGCAACAAAATGGCCATCATTAGCTATTGATTTCATTATACTGTAATGTATAACATTTACACAGCCATTCTCCTGAAAGCTACCCACTGCTTTGTTTGAAAGGCTTTCCATAGCATATTGTATCTCACTAAGTCTCTCTGCCTTCGCCACAGGAGCTTTATATCTGGGTCACCCAGTACTTAATCAAACAGAGAAAATTCACTCGATCTGCTTCATTGGTCATTTGTGGAGAGCTGGGATGGGTTTTTCGTTTTACAGCCACTGTGAAAACTCAAATCCACACATACAAATACACAAACAGTACCTTTTCATTCTTCATTAGGATCACCATGCTCTGAGCACTGGTGCAGTAAGCCTACGTTTGCACTGAGACTGACTTGTGTGTGGCTCTGTAAAGCAGCGCTGTGCTTTCAGCAGTGGAACCGAAGAGCCAGACAGAATAATGCATTAGATTTTAAAAGAGGGGCGGGGGGGTGGAGTGCAAAATCAGGAAGAATGGGGAGGGGGTAATGAAGGACGTGTATAGTGAAGGACAAGTGAGATGATAGGGTTCTCATGAAGTGAAAGAGAAAGGCAGAGAAGCAATCTGCCAGGAGAAAAGACTCAAAGCAATTCCAGTCATTGAATATGTCAAAGCAGGAGGGGGAAGATAGAAAAAAGAATTATGCTATCTTTGGAATTAAATGAAGAAAACAGTAAAATATGAATGAGAAAGGTGTTATGACGGTGGAGCAATATTAATGAAGGAATAATAGAGAAAAAAGAGGGAGAGATGCTACAGAGCTACAGAGACCACAGACGAACTCAGGAGAAATCACTTTTCCTCACATACTTGCATAGCTCTGCATAGTAAAAGAGCCACGCAGACCATAAAAATGCCTTTAATAATAATTAATATTGATAACAAAACTGTTTCTTAACCACCAACATAAACAATCCAGCATTCAATCGCACGAGTTAATAACCATTTGTTAACTTCTGACCTACCTAAGAAATGCTCAGGCATCTGTGTGCATGTGTGTGTGTGTGTGTGTGTGTGTGTGTGTAATCTCAAAAGCACTTAGTGATCTCACCTTATCTAATATTGCCTGACAATCTAATTCATCACAGTGTGAGACACGAAATATTTGATCATCCACGTCTGGGTTGCCATGTGATCTCTCTCTGTGCTCTTTGTCCTGCTGTGCCACAGCAGTGACCTCACCAGGTGTTACCATAATGTGCTGTGCTGATGAATTACTAAGCATGATCACTGTTCAAATGTATCTATGATGCACAACTAATGGCTTTGTAGGATGCAAAATAAGAATGCCGTTATACCTACGATTTACTTCTGCTATGGGCAGAGTGACTGTTTGTGTTGTTTTTAGTCTTTCGGCTGTTCCTGTCAAGGGGTTGCCACAGCGGACCATCTGCACACAACCGGCCGGCACTGCATGCAGTGGTTGGGGTCTGGACATTGGCAGGCCCTTTCGCATGGCAGGTGAGAGACCTGCCACTGAGCTACCAATGCCCTAGCAAATTGCGTGAATTTTTTTCTGAATAATAACGAGAAACCGATGGAACAGCTTTCGTTTTTATTTTTGTTTCATAAAAAATTACAACTGTGGTCATACAAATAGGATCAAATACAATGGTCACCATTGGCCTCCACAGTCCCTAGTTGGACTACAGAGGTTCCTAGATGGATAAATAGAAATTTCCCATTATCTGTGTGTGTATGCCCTGCGACAGATTGGCACCCAGGCTATACCCCGCATTGTACCATAAGTCTAATGGGATAGGCTCCAGGCCCCCCTGTGACCCTGTATACAGGATGAAGCGGTATAATTCAATTCAATTCAGTTTTATTTGTATAGCGCTTTTAACAGTTGTCATTGTCGCAAGGCAGCTTTACACAATCAAAAGAAATGTGTTTAGAAGATGAGTGAGTGAGTAAGTGTAGAAATTACAACATGGCCAAATCATGAAATATTAACCTGTTTTTTCAACACAGTTGAAAACAAAAGTTTATGAATCCAACAATGCCCAGTGCCCAATACTATCATAATGTATCATGAGTAATTTTTAGACCCACAAACCTGGAATGACATTTAAATAATTATCATTATTGAAACCAAAAACATCTTTTTGCATAAAAAAAATAATAAATAAAACATACAAAGACCAATAATCACTGCAATCAACTTCAGTAATTTACACATTGTTAAAGCTCCATCTAGTTGCAGATGTACTGCAGTCATTTCCTGTGAACATTCAGTAAGTGGAACGTCTGATCTTTAAAAAAAAATCAATGAATAACTTGTCTCCAACTTGCTCTCTGACGGATGCGGAAAAGACGTATCTGTCTGTGGTAACTGTACACACAATCATTCACCAACACCACTTGCACATTACAGGAACTTGGATGGGTGTTACTGCCCCCCGTACAGTCCTGACCTCAATCCAAGCCATTTCCACATGTTTGTCCATTAAAAGAGTTAAGGGGAGGCCAATCTTCAAAGCACTCTTAAAGCACTAGTGTTTTAAGTGATAAGTGCATTAGTGTAGCAGGGGATTATACAGAAAAATACAGATTGTCACAATAGAAAGAAACTTTCACTGGCCTCTTAACACCTTTGTGTCTTTCCATTAGCTAGTGATTGACATGCTGATCAGATCATGATTTTGAATCTCAATATAGACTACATAGCCAAGTATGTGGACATCTGATATTATTCCAGAACCACACGCATCTTAGAGTCTCAAAAAACTTAATCCAGCTACTACTCCAGTTGTCATTTACAGTAAAAGAACAAGAATGGGCTACAATGATGAGTAAGCCTTACGTATGTGCGTCATTGTAACTTGTATTTGTTATGTGATTAATGGAGAATGGGGGCTATGTCTTTGGTTGACGTTGTGCTGTTAACACAGTGACACACACACACACACACACACACACGCACACATACTCCTGCAAGGCAGGCTAATGAATGACATGTGGGAGGATAATTACTGAGAAAGCGAGTCTGGACAAGCCCACACTCAGGCCCACAGTTCAATCAACCATCTTCTTAACACACACATTTGCAGCCAGCTGGCCTCTTACACAAGCATCCAAAACTGATAATGCACACACTGATTTTCATACCCTACAATCAACGATAAAGCATCTGTAAAAGTGCTAAAAATGCCTAAAACACACCTTGTATTCAAGCATCAGATTACAGAAATGCAGATGTTAGAAAACAATGTCAAATGTCTTTTACACATATCAAATTCCAGGATAGCTTTCTTTTTCAATTGCTGCTACAACACAGCATTTTTATTCAATCTACACACGTGGACTACTGTCCTGTCATTGTATTGTAAAGGAACCAGGAATTCTGAATAAAGTTCTATTTAAGTATTTATGTAATTTAAATCCTCAGGTAATACAATGCAGGTTTTTCCATTTCACTTGCCATGTATAATTAATATTTTTAAATGATCTTATTTTTTACAATAATATATATATTATTCTTTATTATTATATTATTTTATTATAAGTATCTACTTATAATCGTTAATTTAAAATATAGCTTTTGGGTGTTCCTAATATGCTTGCAGCGCAATGCATAAAATCAAGAAGATACAGGTGTAGAGGTTCAGTTAATAGTCACATTTAGTATTAGAATGGGGGAAAAAAACATGTGATCTTAGTGACTTTAAGTCTGTTAAGGGTGTAATATGGGCTGGTTTAAGTATTTTAAAAACTGCTAATCTCCACAGTCTCTAGTGTTCATATAAAATAATGAGAAAAAAAACTAAATCATGTGCAGCTGGAAATGCCTTATTAATAGAAAAACAGTCAAAGGAAAGTTGCCAAACTGGTTTCAACTAATAGGAAACGTATAGTATGTCACAACTTACAACTATGGTGAGCAGAAAATTATCTCAGAATACGCAAGACATCAAACCTTAAGATGGATTTGCTAAAGCGGAAGCCTGCATCAGGCTCCAGTCCTGTCAGCCAAGAACAGGAATCTGAGGCTATCCATAGACTAGGAATTCCATGTGTCCAACAATTTAGGCTGGTAGTAGTGGAGAATAGTACATACATAATAGTATGGAGAATGGTTTCTCAGGGTACACTGGGTATCTTAGAACAAACTGAAAAAACTAACATTAAATTGCCATAGCTCATCTAAATATTATTGCTGAGCAAGTTCATCTCTTCATGTTCACAATAATGTACCATGTCACAAAACACAACGTCTTCAAACTAGTTCCAAGAAAACGACTGTGAGTTCAGAGTACTTGGGCATACACCCAAACACCAGCCCTGAATCCAGTACAGCATCGTTGGGATGGGGTAGGTTGGGAGATTTTCTGATGCAGTCATGTCTGTTCCTAAAACTCCGCAGAATCAATGTAAAAGAAAATTAAGAAAAGAAGCAGTTCTTATGCCAAAAGATGAGTCCTAACAAGTACACCTTTGGTGTTCCTAATAAAATGGCCTTAGAGTGTAGGTCCTGCAAATTACTGTAATATTGTACTTGGATAGGGCTGCATAGTGTAACAATGCTTCACATTAGATCACATAACATCACAGATCCAGGGTCCCTGGTTCGATACTGAGCCTGGGTTCCTCTCTGTGTGGAGTTTCACACATCCCCCACCCCCCTGTGTGCTTGTGAATTTCTTCAAGGTTCTCTGGTTTCTTTTAACCTCCAAAAAACATACTGGTAGGTTGACTGGATATCTTACATTTCACCTAGGATCCCTAACCAGGATGAAGTAGTTACTGAAGAAGAATGAATGAACAAGTAAATGAACAAATGCACTTGGATAGTAGAGCTAAGCCCTGCTCGAGGCAGAAGAGTTTTAAGTGGAATCAGGACAGCACCAGTCACCACTGGAGCCTTGAAGGGCACTTATGAATCCATGTTTTTTTCTTCCCTGATCTGCTGATTGCCCAGATGAGTCTCACACCTCATTGGAGACGTCCCTCTGAGGCTTCTATTCTTTAAGTAGAGATAAAAAGATACATCGATGGTGATTGCAGCAAGTAATTGAGTTGTCAAGTGGTAATGTAATTAAGATCTACAGTTTGATGGAGAGAGACTAAAAATAACTTGCACACAATTGAATTGGCTCGGGAAAAACACACCCAGTTCAGTTCCTTCATGCTGAGAAAAGACCCTAAAGCATTACCGCAGATGCTAGCAACACGCTCTGTGCAAGGTCTTAAAACGATCCATAAATAAAATTAGCGACACAAAATATCAGGATTCGATTGCTTGTGTGTGTGATAGCATCCACAGCTTAATTGACGTCACTTTTCATCATTTCAATGAAACATCCCTGAGTAGTGGGTAGTGCTGGTTTTCTAGTGAGTAAGAAGACAGTAATACATTCGATGATGTATTCTCACTTTGCCTTGATTTAAAAGAAACAAGGAAGCAGTAGTGAAAACAGTTTATTTTTAAACAATGGCCTGATCTGATTTCTAGACATAAGAAACTTAATTAGCATAGGATAGCAATCACTAAGATTGTTATAGATCAGAAAGTTCATCATTCTCTGTGGTAGGATCAGCAGTTGCAGTAGCTCTCAGCCATGGCAGACACACATACACACATTCCAGCCTGACTCGCAGCAGTGGAGCAGGACATTCCCGGTCACAGCCAAATTAATAAAAGATGTCCTTCCAGCAGGTTTCCATCACCACTATCCTTCAGGAGCAGATGCAAGTAGCCTGTTCAAGTGCTCCTTCTATATACTACTTGTACATAATTCTCCTTTTCTGTCAAGACATCCTTTTTTTTTTTTAAATACTAGTTTCTTGATTAGATGGCATGTAGCACTTTTGCAAGAGCCTGTTCATTTTGGGTCTGGAAACCTGCCATCTTGTGCCTTTCCTGTGCCAGACCTTCAGGTCATAGTAGCCCTTGTTCACTTGACCTGTTTTAACCTAACTGCCAAAACTTGTGTGAAAGCTGTGATCACATTTAGACCCACTTAGAAGGTTACTGGCCACATGGTGAGAATGCTGCTGGGATAATAGTAAGAAGAGTGGCTGGATATGGGCCAGTCTTATCTTTTGGTGTGTGTGTGTGTGTGTGTGTGTGTGTGTGTGTGTGTGTGTGTGTGTGTGTGTGTGTGTGTGTGCGTGTTTCTCCATGGGTGGAGATTGCAGCTTTTAGGACATCAAAGTAAATGCACAGCACTCTGTGACAAGAGAGAACACACTTTGTCTTCACTATTACAGATCTAAGCAGGATTTCGTCTCAATGTTTTAGGTAAAATGCAATAGCCTTACACATACTGTACAAATCTGCACAGCTGTAATGGTACTGTGTCACAATTACTCATTAAGAACTCATTAAGAAGATAACTGGAATCTGAGTATTCGTTGATGTGTAATCATTATCGTGTTTTACATGTAGCCTAGGTCTTTCACTTTACTAGGCAGATGAGGGTGAATTATTGATGTTTTCCTCTTCAAGGTCATTCAGTAAGCTACTGAAGTAAAAGCTCAGCAAGTTGCCTAAGCAACAGCGTTAATAATCATGTGATGAACAAATACTCAATGAACAATTACACATTTTTATGTCTCAGTCAGTACAGACAGGTTTTTACGTTTATTTAACAATATTACACATTGCGCGTTCAGCCTCGTCCTGCACTCACCCGCGCGTATTTGGAGGAGTACGGGTCCTCGAAGAGCGCCCACATCTTCCTCTGCCATCGGCTCCAGCGGCCTGAGCGGGTTTCAGGTGAGTCTCCGTGCGCGAGGCGCCGCGTCATTTCCGCTCCCTCGTCTCCTTCGGCGGGCGCCTCGTGCGTGCCGCCGCCTTCTGCCTCGGTTTCATCGTGCGCGCCGCCGCCGCCGCCGCCGCTATCGAGTAGCGCGCCGCCGCCGAAACTGACCAGCGCCTCCTCGGCCTCGCGGTGCTGCCGGTAGGTCATCCAGCAGCACGGCTCCACGTCCGTCTCGTCGATGCCCCAGAAGGCGAGCTCCTCCTCGTAAAGCGGACCGCACACATCCGCCGGGCAGTGCAGCTTGCCCGTGCGGTAGTAGTTAAGGATGTGCGAGAAGACACCAGGGTGCCGGTCGAAGAAAAACTCACCGGCCGTCGCGTCGTAGTCGAAGTGACTGGCGGCGTCGGGCTCGGCGAGCCACGAGAGGCGCGTGCCTGGCAGCGTGCGTAACGTGCCGCGGTACGTCTGGTGCTTGATGCCGCCCACGTTGATCACAACGCGGTCCTTCTCGTCGCCGTGGTGGCCCATCGCGACGCCCTGGACATTATCTGCCACCTACCTTGGGCATGACTGCCGGGAAGCAGGGCTGGGAGTGAGGAGAATGCCAAGAGGCCAGCGCCGCTCGTACTTATTCAAGACACGCATCTACAGAGCAGTTCAAAGAAACCGTTCAAAAAAAAAAACAAAGCACACGAATCTCACAAACAGCGGAACACCTGTAACGATGTGGTGCTGGTGCACGGCTCTACCGCGCAGATACAGAGGCGCAAATTCTCACCGCTGAATAGGACAATGGAGCAACGGAGCAAACGGGAACCGCATCCGGGCTCTAGAGCGCCGTGGGTTCGGTAACGAGCGGATGGAGTGGGAAAGCGCGCTATTTGCAGACGCTGTACATCACTGCTCGTGCGTCTCGGCTCTCCGTGTCATTCGGCGCAAGGTGACTGTGGCAGTGATGCCGTCGCGCCTTCATCATCCCGCCGTTCTCCTCTGGAAAGCAGGTGCCCCTCTGTTCTCAGCGCTCGTCCCAAATAATCAGAGTCATTATCGTCAAAATAATAATTAAGACTCGCTTCTTTGTACTGAATGAAAATATGAGAAATAAATGTGAGATCAGTGCGTTTACGCGTCCACAACGCACAACAGCCCGACGAGCCTTCAGCCTCCCGCAGCAGCCAGGTCGAGCGCCCCGAGTCACGTGATCGCCAGACCTACATTAGGAATCAAGGCTTCACGCAGGAACGAATCGCGGGGTCTGAATCCCAGTCTGGTGGAGATTGGGTTTTTATCCTTCGTCAGGCTGCTGATACGTGCTCGTAAAAAGCGCACCAGCACGTCGCTTTGTAATGCGCGCGCGTGAAGCCTGCTGAAGCCTAGAGAGAGTACCTGTGCGTGTGTGCGCGTGCGTGTGTGTATTTTGTTAGTGACCAAATGTCCAAACAAGCATAGGAATGACAAATCTATGATCTCTTCAGGACATTTCTGTGATTTTAACAACAAAACATGTAGCTTATTTAAGAAACTACTTTAATTATTATGTATATCATTAATAAACTGCATTAATAATGTCAGTGCAAGATATTTGCAGGGACTGTGACCCACTGATTGTGTTACTGTGATTCTCATTGTCCAATATTGTATAAGATTAAGTTTTAAGGTTTTGCTGTGGGAAAAAAATGTCCAGTATTTTTACTGTGTTTCTTCCTTTCAGGTTATTGAAAATCATAATAAAGAAAGTACTGCAGTACTGCAGTGGTTGAAAATTTTCCAGCATGACAATTTCCTGTACACAAAGCTACATGAAAACATATGAGCGTGATGGTCAGATACTTTTGGTCATATAGTTAAGACAGTCCTAAGCACTCAATGTTACTGTCCATGGTACTGATCTTGAACTTCACTTTTTCTTTTGGACCACCTGATCTAAGCCTGGAGAATCTCAACTGAGAGCAGGTCTGTCTGCTGTCATCAGTCTCCAGGGTCTGAACTGGAGCCTTTTTTTTTCTTGTATCAATAGGCTGTGTTTTTGCAGACCTGTTGATGCAGATTTTTCTGTGAAACAGGTTTAATGTTTGTTTAACTGAGATACTAACATTTACTTACAAATGGATGTTCTGATATCACTCATGATATATATTAAGTTTCCATTGATATGCTTTACTAAACATATTTAGAAAACACCTGAAAAATATACACAGGGTGAAATACTCCATGAAGTTGTCCTCCAGTTGTCACTACTGATACACCACCAGGTGTTTTCTCTGCCTGCATTCCAAAAGACCGTCTTCCTCTCCATGCTTGTGTGACTAATTGGGCAGAAATCCCCACAGCCACATTGCAAAATCCAGTGGAATCCTTTCAAAAAGTGTGGTGGTTATTACGTCACACTTATAACAGCAAAGAGAGGCTAAATCAGGGGCTAAACACCCACACTCAAGGAGGGGCTAAACACTCACACACACACACACACACACACACACACACACACACACACACACACACACAGAGAGATCAGTACCATGGACAGTAACATTGAGTGCTTAGGACACACACACATACACACACACACACTCTTACTGAGCACATTATTAGAAACAAATGTACACCTATACATTTGTGCAGTTATATCTAGTCAGTCAATTATGTGGCATCAGTGTAATGCATAAAATTATGGTCATATGGCTCATATGGAGCTTTGGGTAATGTTTACATCAACCATCAGAAAAGGGGAAATGTGATTTCATTGATTTTGACTATGGCATGGCTGGTCTCAGACGTGCTGGTTTGAGTATTTCTTTAACTGATGATCTCCTGAGATTTTCATGCCAACAGGCTCTAAAGATTACTCAGAAGGATGCAGACGAAAAACATTCCAGTTTGTGAACATGACAATGGCCTTCCCAGTCACTGGATCTGAACCCAACACCTTTAATATGTAGAACAGGAGAGTTATTGCATGAACTTGCACCCAAAGTTCTGCAGGGACTGTGTGATGCTATCATATCAACATGAACCAGAATCTCAAAGAAATGTTTTTTTGTGGAATCCAGACATTTATTTTATGACTTCTGCATTGCTTTGTCTGTAAAATAATTAAATTACATAATTACCTTTTCCATACAAAACAAAATGTTGTGGAAAAATGTTCATGATAATAATGATGGTAACATATTATACATTACCTGCAAAAACAAAAGTCATTTTGACAGTCAGAGTCATGAGAAAAAGCTGTCAGGTTCTCCAAGATGCTCAGTAAAATAATTTCTTTAAAACTGCACAAAATGTACTTGAGACCTCTGATACATTTTAAAGACAAAGCTGAATCACACCAAATATTGACTTTAGTTGACTGCTGTTTACTGCTGTTTTTTTTATTGGATTAATATAGAAATTTATTAGTTGCATTGTTTTTGATGGCATCTCCACAGCACCACACAAATCCACCATTAGACAAACTGTCTACAAGTAAAATGCACTCAAAACTATTGTAACCCTGCCAAGAAATATACCTCCTCCAATGGTCACAATCAGAATAGTAAAATAGGTAAAATCCCTTATGAAAATAACATTCAGAGAGCTACAAAAATACAAGTGTCGCAAAGATCAACAATTAGGAGTGAACTGAAATAGCATCTGTGCAAGTGTCCCTCGGATTAAGGCTATTCTGCCAAAAACGACAGATATTTTCCACAGGCCACCTGAAAAAATAGTTGAATAGCTTTCAAAGCTTGTTTGCTGGACAGATGTGTCCAAAATTTAATCCTTCCAGCCCAAGAGGGATCATGTTGGCAATGAACCAACACAAATACTTTATCCCTTCTATCCCTCAAAAATAGTGGTGAATGAATAGTCCATCCATCTATTCATCCATCCATTATCTATACTGCTTTACCTGTGTAGAGTTGCGGCAACTTGGAGCCTATCTCATGGAAATTAGGGCAGGGTACACTCTGCTTGGGGTGCCAACCCGTTGCAGGGCTATGAACTGTGGGAGGAAACCCATCAAGCATGGGGAGAAAGTACAAACTCCACACACACACACACACACACACACACACACACACACACACACACACACACACACACACACACACACAC
>JAQMYL010000012.1:23862078-23878158 GCA_030014365.1 Clarias pachynema
ACACACACACACACACACACACACACACACACACACACACACACACACACACACACACACACACACACACAATTCCAATCCTATACATTTAAGGAAGCCCACCAGAAATGGTGTGGGAAAAAAAGTTTCTGTGTGCCATTGTCCAGACCTAGATCCTACTCAGATGTTTTGTTAAGAGCTGAAAACGGCATACACTCTGACATAAATGCACATATTGTGCAAACATGGTCTAACCTATTCTCCAACAGATTTAAAACTGTTGTTGCAGAAAATGGTAGCTCTACAAGTACTATTCTGAAGCAAATTAATATATATATATGCAAGCATAATTTGTCATCCTTTTAGAAATCTTTTATTTGCTGTCAAAATTCCCTTTGAAAGAATAAAAAAATACTGGCAAATGTAAGTGTCATCTGTAATCCAGGCGATTCTGATGGCTTTTAAGGGAGATTAATATTTCTGCTAGTCACTGTATCTCTATAATAATAATGACAAATAATGACTACCTTGAAGTGTTCACAGGGTTCATGTTTCAATGCTAGTATGTTTTTTTTTTCAAAAACAGTGGCATTTAAGAGAGTTGTAGCTTTGAACAAGATCGTGACTTTCATCCCACCACTGTGGTGCAGTGATGTGTGGCTGAAGATGAAAACTGACAGTGCTACTACAGTTTTAGCACTGTCTACGTTTAGAAGGCACATTGTGCAATTAGTGGAAGAAGCAATGGTCAACTGCCCTTTCAGTCTAAAGTTGGCAAGATAAAAAAGCAATGATAATGAAGTTTATTCTTTATGGTCCCTAGGCTGCCTACCGAGGAGCAGAAGGAACATCTTGTAGAAGTCTCAAAAGAACCAAGAACCAGTGACTAAACTTGGGTGTATAGGTATAACCCTGAAACAAAGCAACAGTCTTCACAGTAAGACTGAAAAAGGTGAGGCAGTTTGGCAGCTCAACCAAGGGCATGCTCATCATCCTTTTCGGCCATTTCGCGGCATTGTGCATAGAGAATTCATCCCCTGGGGCCAGACCATCAATAGCAAATTCTACTGCTAGGTTTTAAAGCATTTGAGGGAGGACATACAGTGAAAACAGAGGTAATCTTGAAACTTTTTGGTACCCCCTTGTATACACTGCAGCAGAGGTAAGTTTTGGTCTTGCTTCCATGGGAAGATCTACATGAGAGCCAGTTTCATCATTGTGCTAGATAGGTTTTGCAATTTGCAAATGACAATACTGTTCTTGAAATAACTATTCCAAACAGCTGACCTGACATGTCTTAAAATAACAACTGACTGTTATTTTATTACCTAATGCCATATGTGTTATTTTGAAAGTTTGGAAATCTCAGCTATTTTGCAAGAATGTAGGGAATCAACCAAAACTTGGTACTGTATATTCTACAATTTAAAAGCAATTTAATATATATAAGTAGCAATATATTACTCCAATATATTATCCAATATATATATATTACACCAATAAGTACCCACAGGTACTTAATTTGATCCTGAACACAGATTACTGTTTATGGTTTGCATATTTGCAGGTTCTCTGTGTTCTTCCCAGCTCTTAAATAAATGTTCTCCAAAATGATGCCCCTAAGGTGTGCCTAAATATGTGAATATATGCTTATCTACTGTGACTCTGACCAGGATAAAGGTTAATGAGGATTAATTAAATTATTTTATACACTGACATTTTAAAATAGAAAGGTTAAAATATTAAACAATCTGGGAGTAGACCAAAAACAAGCTCTGTGTTTAAGAAATCTTGTATAATTTAGTATTTATTGAGTCAATTCAATAATTAATAAATGTTGTCTTGTTTTGTTCATTTGCTTGTTTGTTTTTCTTTACAACTGCAAAAAAGTAAGGTACTACATCATTAATTACTAAGCATCACTGTCACCATCAAATAATATTAATTAATTCAACAACATATTACTTTTTTCACTGTGCTATTATTTATTGAACAAAAGTGAAGCTAAAAAAAAAAAAACTTGGGTAATACTAGGTACCCCACATAATTCAAAAGCTTGCAGATCCACCTTTAGCAGCCTTATGTTGGACAGATGGCCTCATCTCTCTCTATACTCTAGTATACAGAAAAGGTCATGGTCGACTCAATGACTACAAGGTGCCCAGATTCTGGTGCAGGTGCAACAAGCCCAGATCATCTTTCATTAAGTCCGGACAACTCCACCTTAATCTTATTTGTCCATAGGACATTGCTCCAAAAGTCTTGTGGTTTGTTTAGACAGTTTTTAGACAGGAAAGACTTTCTCCTGGCAACTCTTCCAAAAAAAACTGTACTTGTTCAATTTTCTTCTAATTGTGCTGTTATGGACTTGAACATTTAACATCCTCAGTGAGCCGTGTAGGGTCTGAGATGTAACTCTTGGGTTTTTGTATTTCTCTGAGCATTGCACGGTCTGAGCTTGGGGTGAATGAGCTGGGTCATCCACTCCTGGGATGTGTGGTAGAAACTTTTAAAGGGTAACCTTAGATGGTAAAGAAAATGCTTGTAAAAATTTTACACCAAGCTTAAGGTGCTAATTAGCAGTTATAGTGATAACAGAAGGGCTTGTGAGATAACTGCTACAGCAACATGTTCCCCTTTGGGGGGAAGTTAACAAGGTGGAGGACCCATAATTTCAACACCCCAGCTTTAGAGAGAAGGACAGGAAACATCTGTCCAGCAACATGTACATTTCGTATGAACTCAAGTAATCTTCAATGTATATAAGCAGAGTGAAGGGGAAGGCTGACAAATGTCTTGAATGCTTTTAATTTTAGAACATTGAACTCCAAATTGTTTGGAAATTATTATGAACTTTCAAGATTGATGTGCAACAACAATTGTTTCTCTAAATCCATTGCTTATGTCCTTCCCTCTTGGCACTGACAATACCTGAATGCTTCAGACCAGCAAACTGACAAAACTTCTGCTTTTATAAATGTCTGCACTTCTGCTGACTATCAATTAAGGGCTGATGATTACGCAGTATGGAGGTACTTAGTATTAGCCACAAGTTTTTTTAACCCTTAATTTTTATTAAGTAAATAATTGCACGACGGGGTACTAACTTTAGAACATGACTGTATGTGAATTTTTAACACTTCGTTTCCACATCAACCTTTGTGCAATGTCAGTGGGAACTCTGTGATGAAAAGTACTATCAAGCTGTCACTGTTGGGCTTTTGAGCAAGGCCCTTAAGCCTCAACGGCTCACATGTGTACAGCCATCATCCATAACATTACAGTGCAAAACGTTATCCACAAGACAAAGTCCACAAGAGGTGTGCTGAGTTGTCTGGCGCCAGAATGTTGGCAGCAGATCCTTAGGGGGCTGTGGGTTGTGGGGTGGGACCTCCGTGACTTGTTTTTCAGGGGCATTTCATGGAAGCTTAATCAGATTGGGCTCTTTGCCTTCTGATGGCCTGATTGTTCTGGTGCTGTTCTTATGGCGATTTGTGCTACAATAGCTTTTCTGTGGGATCACATTGGACAGGCTGGTGTTTGGTACTCAAAGGCATGGGTGAGCCTTGGGTGCCTATGATCCTGTCAGCCTTTTACAGGTATATAAATTATAATCAATGTTAATGCTCACTGTTGGGTCCTTAACCCTTAACTATTCAGCCACTCACTCTGGATAAGTGTATGTGCTAAATGCTGTAAAAATAAACCTTGGCATGGTATTTCTAAGAAATTATGCAATATCATGCTGAAAAAGGTTCGGGTTTAAACTCTTCCCTAACTAGAGACTAATTGTAAGCATCTTAAGGACAAATTATAGCCCGTAAACAGTTAATACCCCAGACATCTTCAGAACTAATTAGTAATTAGTTTTAAGTACTTCACATAGAAATTAGTAATGTTTTATGTTTGTGAAGATGACCTAAAGACTTAAGAAGTCTGGAGTTAGACAGTTTTGATTATCCCTGGCATTTGCAAAACTGTAAGTAAATTTCTTAAAACAGCACAACACAATGGATTAACTGCAAAAACCTGCACAAAAACTTTAACTTATCTTTAAAAAGTAAAAATGTATGTCAATGAACATGTCAGTGCCATCATAAAGATGTAATTTTTCATTATGCCATTTTTTTAAAAACAAGGTAGTCAAAATGCATAGCCATTTAACAGTGTACTCTAGGTTTTTTCTGATCAATACTATGGCTAAGGTTTTGATGACAATGATTGAGAAATGCACAAACATTTGCTTAGACTGTAGGGCATATATCAATTTTAGACACATTTCCAGAAAACAAGTCTAAAAGAAATGTCTAGAAAATATGCTTGTCAGATTATGACAACTGGTCCATGGTTCACTTTATGTATATAAAGTATATTTAATGTATATTAAATGTATATTTAATTGAATTTTACAGAATGCATACATTGTTGCATTGTATTACAGTATACAATAAACTAATGCTTTGATGTTTTGGGGCTGAGAATCGGCCCCCCCCAAAAAACCAGTACTGTATAATATATTTTAATCAACATGACACAAGCAACTGATAATGTAGGAAATAGCAAACAGTTGTATACATAATCGTTTGCATAAATGTGCCAAAGCATTATCAATTTGTTCAAAAGAATGAGAAACTGCTTTTATGATTAAGTGACTAAACGATGTAAAGTTTGTACAAGTGTATTAGAGAATTTCAGTTCTGATTTGAGAAATGAGAAAACCTTTTAAGGGGACTGGTCTGTGAGTCAACTGGATAAGTGGAATCTTACAACATACAACGTATAAAGACATCCTAAACCAGGGATCTTAAGCTTCGGTCCTGGTGGGTCAGTGCAGGTTTGCCAACTCCATGAAACTGAATAGCTTTAAGCTCAAGAGTTATGGCTTTTACTGTAATTTTTGAAAGCAAGTTAAAGTATATAATGTTATACTCACCTATTTTACTAGGTAAGTTACAGTACATAATATTGTCCTCATAACAGTTGCATATCTTTACCTTCTGCCTGTTTCTCCTTTTCTTTACTATTTGTGCTAATGTGCTAATGACTAACTTTTCTTATTTATTATTTTTATTCGATGAACATCAGGACATTACACACCCATCAGTCCACACACCCCTTCCCCCCAATACTTGTACTTTTGTGTGAGAGACAGTGACAGGCAGTCACCTGCTTCGCTCACAAACTGGAATCAGGGCACTCTGTCTTTGTAATCTGACCTTTGATATTTCTCACCCATATACAGTTTTTCACTTAATTCACTCACTCACTCGTCGTCTGTAACACTCGTCTGTACTGCTTTCATTTTGTGTACACGTTAACAGGGGTGGGGGCTAGAGCCTATCCCAGGAGCACAAAGTAGGGTACAGTCTGGATGGGGTGCAATTCATCAGGGCACACAAGTTCAGGAAATTTGGAAATACCAATTAGCCTAATCTGCATGTCTTTGGATTGTGGGAGGAGACCGGAGTACCCGGAGGAAACACACCAAGCAAGGGAACAACATCCAAACTACATGGCAGACCCAAGGCAGGAATCGAACCTGAACACTGGAGATGCAAAGCCTCAGTGCTAACCACTAAGCCGCCATGTCGTCTATTTCATTTAATTGGTTTTCAAAAATACGGAACAAAGAGAGTCCCATATCGGATTTTTACGGGATGGTTGGCAACCTTAGGAGTGTCCAATACAGTTTGGTGATTCTTCTGCTCAAACACAGTTGATCTACTGGTTGGAATCCAATAGGTTACATTACCACCAACTGGAAGTCTCATTCTCCATCATCTTCTATTTTCCAGAGCAGCCTTCCTTAAAACATCCAATGCTTCCTATAGTTCTCTTCACAACAACACTGACACACGTCAGTTCCTTGAAACGAGTGTTTATTCCATAAATCTCTGTTGCCTTAGTCATGCCACGAGAATTGTATTTGTGAATGTTACAAAATGTACAAAAACATTACAAATATGAAACGTGAGAAATTTTACAATAACAAAATACCTTGTTGGCCTCTTGTCACGAAAAGAAATCACTGAATTCTTGAATCTCTTTGTCTGCTTTGTCTTCAGACATCAATAGCGGAGGGAGATCTTCCTAATATTTCTCCCGCTAACTCTCAAGATCTTTCGTGCGAGACAGACTACTTCATGTCTTAACGTCTTAACAATTACAAATTAACTGTAACATAAAATTACTGTACTGTGATACATCACTATAAACATTTATGAAATTATGTATTTACATCAAACGCTTAACATATAAAGTATTTTCACTTACTTCCCTGAGTACCACTCAGCATCTAGTTGAAGTTCTGTAGGTTGCATCACTCTCCTCAGCTTCCCTGTCCTTTAAAGTTTATTTAACTAATTGGTTAACAGACAAAACACAGTATTGGTGCTGATTAAATTTTTTATGTTATACAGAAAATGTGTGTGACAAAGAAGCTACTTCTGAAGTTTGTAAGAGATAAGAGATAAGATATACCTTTATTCGTCCCACAGTAGGAAAATTTCTAAATTGTTATGCAACATGGAAGTGACCAATCTTGCGTCCCTAAAAATTTGAAGTTGCTAACTTCACCTGTTTTGGAGAGATGATTTTATATGTGCACCAAAAATGGCAAATTTTCCAGTGTTATACTGTCTCGCTTCAAACAATAATCATTTAGAATGCAAATTATAAGTATTCATACCAAAATTTGTGTAATGTGCACATGTATTTGACATGTATGTGTAACCATGTCAAAGTCATGTTGCAATATCTTAACAATTTTGCATTTTAGAATGTTGTTGGTCTTTCGGCTGCTCCCAAGGAATATCCGGTCCACACAACAACTTGGCACAGGTTTTACGCCGGATGCCCTTCCTGACGCAACCCTCCCATTTTATCCGGGCTTGGGACTGGCACTGCATCCACTGGCTGGGGGGTTTGGGCACTGGCTGGGAATCGAACCCAGGCCTTCTGCATGGCAGGCGAAACACCTACCACTGAGCCACCAGTGCCCTAATTTTGCATTTTAGAATAATACACTTTTTTCAGGTCTGTCTTTTCATGTGAAATTTTAATTTGTCAAATGTCATCTGTCTTTTTATCTGATAAAATAAAATATAGACGTGTATGCATATTTACATTAAAAAAAAAATAATAATAAAGTATTATGAAAAATGGTGTTATATGATCTGAAAATTACATTTTTCACCTAGGTGAGTCACTTTTTTAGCACCAATACCATGTTTTGGCCATAAATACTCCGTTTGGTGAGTGTATTTGGGTGTTGGTGAAGTACAAACTGTCCCTCCAGGTCATGTCTGTTCTAGACAATCCTGTCCCTCCAGTTTGGGTGTGATGTTAAATAGTGTATGTTGGCTGTTCAGTAACTTCAGTGAATTGTTGCCGGAGTAACACTAATATTGCTCGGCTCCTACATGAACGAGTCATTGGTCAATCTGGCGACTCCGTCGTCCAATCAGCATCGAGTCCCCGAATCCGCTCTCTTCGTGCAGCCAATGAGACGAAGGAAACAGTCACCGCCCCTCGCTCGGGCTTGTAACGTAGCGTGCTCAGGTTTTAGCCGGTGTTTGTCGATTTGGTTCGGAAGCCCCACTCTAAAATGTCCGCCGGCGTCATGTTGAAGAGTTTACACAAACTTAGTCGGTATCCGTTGGCGGTGTTAAGGACGCCGTTAGTAGCTTCCTACCACACGGAGAGAGGCGTTTTTGGGTACAGACCGCGGAGAGGAAACACAGAGAAGACGGACGCGGAGTTGCAGGAGCTGCTGAACACACACTCCTCTCTCAATCAAGGTCAATATGGCTTACAGCTGACTTACACACTCACAACAAGCAAGGCGAGACGCAATTCTTCATGCACCCTATTAGATCCTTTTAGTCAAATATAGTCCTGTTATTGTTTATGATCTAATATACCTACTGTTTGTATGTCTATTATTATGAACATCCGCTAAAGCAGGGGATGATGTAATCAGATGCTTCTCCAGATTCAAAGTCTTACCGTAATGCTTGTAGTAGTTAACGCTAGTTTGTGAATCTGATTGCCCTAAACAGACCATGGCCTGGCACGGTTGGTAGAGGCCTATCGCACACATGGACACAAAGCTGCTAAAATTAACCCTTTAATGCCCAGCACGCCCATCCAGGACAAAGTGCCAGAGATCACCATCCTCAATGGCAGTCTCCCAGGAACTCTTTGCACATCTGGTACGCACTGTTTCTTGGCTCTGGATTTGACAGTAATAGTTGTTTGAATATTTATGTTTGTTCTTACGATACCATCTAAATTCTGAGATTGAAAAGTCGCAGGTCCCGATTTGGCATTGCATGCTTGCGTCACTGTGTACACCTCCTGCAGGTTTGAGGCACTTTGGGAAAGCCGAGGCCAGGACAGAGGAAGTGGTTGCGTACCTGGAAGACACTTATTGTGGAAGGATGTCTGTGGAGACCAGCCAGCTGCAGAGTCTGGAGGAAAGAGTGTGGATCACTGATCGGTTTGAGGAGCTTAAGAAGGAGAGCTTCACCGCTGAAGAGAGGAGGCAGCTGGCAAAACTCATGCTGGAATCACAGGTGCATGTGCTAGTACAACACATTCATGGGTTATATAGACAGAACTGAATGATCTGAGACTCATTCATAAAGAAATTTTATTGCAGTATTTTGTTAACACATTTAAGTCACAGGTTGCTTGCATTTCACGCTCAGTAAGGCTCTAACCAATCATTGATAAGGATGAACTCATAATGCAGAAGGCAGGATTTCTCACACATGTACTGGGTCTGTCAGAATAAGTGGTGTCTGAAAGACAGAAAGATGTTGCTTTAACAGATTTATGAAACCAGTAATGATGCCTGTCCTGTGTCTGAAAAGGGCTTTATATCGACCTTTGTGCTATTGAAGCATCTACTACTACTACCGTAATACTTTTTACTTATGTTTTATCTACCTGTCAGTATAGTTAGTATGTTAGTGTATAACATATTTTTATACTAGATATATTTCTAATGATCGCACTAGTGTTGGTACAGTATTATTTAGAGTATTTTTAGACTTATCAGAATGTGCCAGTCAAGGACATGAACTTGTTGTGTCTCTCCCCCCAGGCTTGTAGGAAAGTGTAACTTTTGTGCTGAACACTCTCTCTGTTGGTTGGATAATCATTCCATTAAAAAAAAAACACAGTTTCGACCAGTAATCTGCTTTATAAAAACGAGTACGTAGTTCCTTTAAATGGGTGTTTCTAGATGTAATATAATTTTGGTTAATATTTTAGCAACTGAATTATACTTTAGACTCAGGCTGAATTCTGGACCCCAGCATACTGTGTGTGTACTAATAAAGTATGAACGCAGGCTTTCACAGGATCTGTAGTGAACTATAGAAGGCTGTTTGGTATTATGTTTCACTGTAGATATCCAGTGACATTTGGATATATGTTGCTTGACTTGTAATTTGACCTCATGAACAATTTACATGTACACACAAATTACACACAGATTACAAGGTTTCTGGTTTCTCAAAAACACCTTAATTTAACCGGCATGTAGGTGGATTGGTAACTCAGAATTTTGCGTAGAATTCACAATGTGTGTGTGTGTGTGTGTGTGTGTGTGTGTGTGTGTGTGTGTGTGTGTGTGTGCGCGCACATGATCTCTGTAATAAACTGGTATCCCATTCAGAACATGTTCCTGCGTCGTGACCTGTTTGTAGGATTGACTCTCACCAGGATAAAGTAGTTACTGAATGAAGTAGTGAATGAAAAAAGTCCTGTATGAACGAAATATGCTGATGTGTCATACACACATTGTTCACGCACTGAACCCTGTCTACACACACATGCTTGAGCCCCAGCCCCCATTATTATTATTATTATTATTATTATTATTTAATACCGAAATTTCTAGTGATTTGTTGAATTGAATATTTTCAGGTGTACAGTATTATAAAGGCCAAATTGTCGCGTATGTGAATCAGGGTGCTATTTATGCTGCTCATGGCTGGCTCTGGCCAGATAATCAAAACTAGTATGGCCATGGAACTGATTATGGTCAGGATGCCCAGGCCTATCTTATATTGGTGCATTTTGTTATTTTAGTCCGTGAGGAAACGCTGGAACCAATGTTAAAATCATGTATCTTAAAAGATTTTTAAATATGAGATTGCTTAACAATGTGAAATCAAAACTTTCAATTTTTTTTTTTTTTTTTATCATCATGATAGGAATTTGACCACTTTCTAGGCACCAAGTTTGCCACAGTGAAGCGGTATGGAGGAGAGGGAGCAGAGAGCATGATGGGATTTTTCTTTGAGCTTTTCCATTCAGCAGCAAAGAGTGGTGTAACAGATGTGGTAATGGGAATGCCTCATCGAGGACGCCTCAACTTGCTTACTGGCCTTTTACGTTTCCCACCTGAGGTGAGTAAAAAACAGTGGAAGGAAGGGAGTTTCAGTATAGCCCAAGGCACAGAATCTGTTTAAGTCTTAGAAACTTTAGCATGAAATTAACATTAGCGCACAGTGTCTGCCAAGATTGTCAGTCATTCAGGTGAGCTAATCTGGGGGTTAAGTCAAGTCAACTGGACATGAACGTTCTTGTTGGGTAGAAAAGATTTACTACTCACCCGAATAGTTTCTTAAGTCTGAGGGAAGTTGGCTAAGTTCCCTATATTTGTATCTTTCAGGTTGTTCCCTATCCCTATCCCTAAATTCTCTCTATTGCTTTTTCTTTTTAACAACTCTCTTCCCCCCGTACTTTATAATAACTTTCCCACCTACTCTCACCTTCTCCATTGTTCATGTAACAAGCCTTTTCAGAAAGGGGAGGATCCTTTTCCTCTGCAGGATACAAATATGAGGAACGTTCCAACTTCCCTTAGACTGAATAAGCTTTTTGGATGAGTTGTGAAATATTTCTACCCAACAGGAAACAACTCCTCCCCGATTAGTGCACAGTAGTGCCTAGTGAGTATGCAAATTAGGAATGTTTTTACATGAACCCACAAGGACTTGTTTCATGTGGCATGTGGCATTTTCTTCATTGGAAGTACTATCAGAATGTTTGTGGATTTTACATATCGGTTATGTTGGAGAACCCTGGAAAGCTGTAACACATCCTGAATAAGGCCCTGGTTTGTCTACTTCCTGTGTAGTTACATAAAAATACAGATGCATACATAAATCAGACGTACAGAATTAAACTATTTGAATCCAAGTTAAATGTTGCGCTGGAAATGCTTTGGTAATGCATTTGAGAATGCTTTGAAAAACATATGTTAACATTTGCAGAGCAGTGAAACACCAACTTCTACAGTACAGAAAGCTTATAACTAATTAACGATGTACAACGGGTAGAGGCTGTGAACAGGGTTGCACCCAGGAGGAGACGCTGATTTAAAAAAAAAAAAGGCTAAAGGCGAAAGACACACATTTCACCTCATCACTATGACTAAAAAAAATAGGTTCTTTAAAAACATCTAGTTTTGAACTGTCGACTGACAGTTAGTATAATTAACGTGTAAAAGTAGTTTTAAATTCTTCATGGTACTATGTAACCAAAGGGTGAGGAGAATAAACATGGAGGTGGAGGACTGTCCTAAGAAACTTATGAGGTTTGGTTTATATTTTCACTTATTCCGCTTTAGGATTATCAGCTAATTTCCTGGTTCAGTGGTTAAATCTCAAATAGTGTTGAATGGAAAGCTAGTTTGTTATGTAGGGAGCAAGTTAGAATCAATTGTTCCACAAATCAAATAGTGCTCTTGATCAGGGGTTACAGAGGGATTTGGGATTCAGCTTTGTGTTGGGTAATAGTTAGCTTTGTAGCCATAAACAAAAGGACACGGACAGTTGAGAGATGATACGGAATGACTTGGAAGCAGTTACTACGGCGACAACGTGTTGTTTAAGATGGCAAGTGCAAGTTGCTGAAAGTGCTTCTGTGTCTGGTTTTGCATGTGGGTTTTGGCAGGCAGCTGTTCTCTCCTCAGTCCTGCAGACCATAGCGACCTACTTTCACCCATGCTGACGATTAGTTAGTGTAATTAACGATTGTTCAAACACCTGTGATGTGAAGTGATGCATATAGTTAAATGTCCAAGTGCTTTTACCATCTTTATCACCACTTGTGGAAGGGCTCTATATATCTTTGTGCACCTTTTAAGCAACTTTCACAAATTCACAGCAGTTGTAGTTGTCTGAGCAAACTATATTATCTAACCCTAACTGTGTTCTTCTGTTTCACACAAGCCAGAAATCGAATTACCTAACAGTTTTAGTAAACAACAGAAGTAAACAATAGGCTGATAGGAATGTATTGTTAAATATGAAGAGAAATAATGAACTAGGCTACATACAAGCAAGTAGAATTTTAGCGATCATGGTGAACATTTAGAAATGAAAGAAAATCTGACAGAATGATGGATTTCGGGTTTTGACTCTAGACCAGAAGTCCGGCTCAACATTTTGTAAAGAAAAAGAAAATCACAATTTCTGAACCCATCAGTTAATGCTCAGAAAACACCACATTTGTTGTAACTAAATAGTTATAACATTGCCTTTCAAGAAATTTCGTGTGGTGGGCTTTTCAGTACTCTAGTTAATATCTTATTTTAGAAAGTCTTTTACTTTTTCTGCACTGATTAACAATTAACTTGAATTGTTGTTGGAGTGTTGGCATAGAATGCTGAATGTGTTGTATTTGTACAAGTTGTAATGTATAGCATGATCTTTGAGAGAATGTGTTTGCCTGCCACTTTTCACTGTTTTGTTTGCAAAAATCAAATCTTATTTGCATTCTCCACTTTGATCTCTCCTTCCATTTATTAATTTTTTACTTTAGTTGATGTTTCGTAAAATGAGAGGTCTCAGTGAATTCCCAGAGAACTCTCCTGCCATCGGGGATGTCCTCTCTCACCTCACCTCTTCTGTGTACCTGGAAATGGGAACTGGCCAACCTCTCCATGTGACTATGCTTCCCAACCCATCCCATCTGGAGGCCATTAACCCCGTTACTCAGGGAAAAACACGTGGCCGACAGCAGGTCAAACAGGATGGAGATTATTCCAACGACAGCCATGCTAGGCCTGGAGATAGAGTCATTTGTTTACAGGTACCATTTGAATTTTTTTTTATAAAGGCTTGTATTACAATTGCACCTTGCATCATTACATTTTTTTCAGATGCCAGCCGATCAGGTTCAATTTGTTACAACATGAAAATATTATCATGTTCTTAGATTGATCTATATAATTTCATATGTTTATTTATTTATTTATGACTTTTTTTCTGGTTCCACATGTCTTTTTTGCACCTTCAAGGGTTCAAATGAAAACCCTAAAAATGCAAAACATACACTACACAGCTGTCATTTTACATGAGTTATGAGCAAAGTAACATTCTGTTTGGACCACTAAAGGAGGCATTCGGTGGAAAGCCTGTTGGACAAAGAATTAGAACAGATGGTGCTTCCGCAACAGGAAGTTTTTTTTTGTTTTTTTTGTTTTTTTGAGGAATCCAGACCACTTGTTCATCACTAGAACACTTGCTTTGAACAAAATGGAGATGATGTAGAAAGTTATACACCTTTGTGACAGTTTTGGAAAGCATTTCATTAACTTCATTAACTTTGCCCTCATATATTTCAGCAACCTTTGGTCTCAACAGGACTTGTGTGCATTTCAAGCACTGATTCATTTAGTTTGACCATTGAAATTCAATATGAAGGTCAAGATCCATTGGCTTTCTCTGAAACACTGGGATGCTGAAACCATTTTGCTTGATTGCTTCCACAAACTTTTCAAAATTCATTGCTGGATTTTTTTTCCACATTACTTTTGACAGAAATTGTGCAACTAAAATGCTTTTTTCAGATCATACATTTTATAAGGGATTCTATGTGATACTGGTCTAGGGTATAATGTTTTTATTATTATTATTATTATTATTATTATTGTTTTCAACCTAGTTCATTAATTCTGAAGACATAAATATGGAATAATGTAGTCAACAAAAAAGTGTTAAATAACCGAGAATATGTTTTACATTTTACATTCTTTAAAGTAGCTATCTTTTGCTTTGATGACAGCTTTGCACATACTTGGCATTCTCTCGTTTAGCTTTATGAAGTAGTCACCTGGAATGGTTTTCCGACAGTCTTAAAGGAGTTACTGTTGAGGTGTTGAGTACTTACTGTCTGTGACTTACTTTTCCTTCACTCTCCGGCCTTCTACTCATCCAGACCATCTGAATTGGATTTATATCGAGTGATTGTGCAGGCCAGGTCATCTGATGCAGCACTCCATCACTCTCCTTCTCGGCCAAATAGCTCTTGCATAACATAGAGTTGTTTGTGGTCCTGTTTGAAAACAAATGATGGTCCCACTAAATACAAACCAGATGGGATGGCATGTCATTGCAAAATGTTGTGGTAGCCATTCTTGTTAAGTGTGCTTTCAATTTGAAGTCCCCAACAGTGTCAACACTAAAGCACCCCCACACCATCACACCTCCTCCTCCGCGCTTCACAGTAGAAACCACACATTGTAACAAATACACGGCGGTTAGAACCAAAAATCTCACATTTGGACTCATCAGAGCAAAGGGCAGTTTTCTACTGATATAATGTCCATTTCTTGTGTTTCTTGGCCCAAGCAAATCTCTTCTGCTTGTTGTTTTTCTAAGACAATGGTCTCTTTGCCGCAATTTGACCATGAATGCCCGAATCATGCAGTCTTCCCTGAATGGTGGATGTTGAAATTGAAATATGTCTGCCACTTGAACTCTGAGAAGCATTTATGTGGTCTCTAATCTGCAGTGAACCAGCGGTCCATGAAATGTGGACCTTCATTTCTTAAAGTAATGATTTTTCTTTACTTAACTGAATGTTTTTTGACACAATATGGATTTGCACAGTGGTTGTAGTAGCACTAATAAGGTTATTGTCTCTGTACCCACCTGTACTGGTCTAAAGCACATTAAGAAGGCAGGAAATGTCAAGTTAACTCCTATGAGCACACCTATGAATTGAAAACCATTTCAGGTGAGTACCTTGTAAATCTGATGAGAAAATGCCAAGTTTTGTGATCAGAATTAAATGTAGCTACATTGGACTAATCTAAATTTAAAATATTTTCTGGCTTGTTTTACACTGTTTTGTTTACTACATAGTTGCATACGTTTTCTTTTATAGTTTGGATGTCTTCTGTATTAATGTATAATGTTGAAGAAAAAAAAACACTGAATAAGAAAGTATGTGCAAACTTTTGGCAGGTAGTATATGTTAAGGATCATTGTCCTGCTGGAAGACCCAGTATGAACTTTCTGGTGGCATTTCTAGATAGTCCTGCCTTTTCATGTTGCCATCTATTTCCTGTATACAAGTTGCCTTTCTCCAGCAAAACATTATACAACATGATGCTGCCTCTCCCATGCTTCTGTGATAGGATGGTGTTCTTCAGAATAAAATTTCTTATCCTTTCTATGCATACACAACACTGACAATTATGGCCAAACAGCTTAACTTTTCGTTTCCTCCAATAAGCTGTCGATCACCCGCAATTCTCAGTCTGGATTTTTTTTATACCTGTCTTAAAGTAAATGCATGCAACTCTTTTACTAGTTATTTTCTTGGGGGTCTGTTAAACTTCATCCAAAGTTTGTTCCTCCCTGGTAGTTAATTCATGCTTGTTTCCTGACCATTGCTGTGTCTGTGTCGTCACAAGTTTAAAAGTTGGTCGTACAGAAGAATTTGGTACAAAGAACTTCCAATCAAGTTGTTTGGGAAAATGCTCCCAAAAATAAACCGGTCCATTTTAAACAAAAGAATTTTCCACATTTTTTTCTAATGTCTTGGCTCAGTTGATTGGGTTTTCTTCCCTGAAGCTGATGGGGTATTTTCCTAAATTTCCTTTTACAGCCGCAGATGTAATTAACGTGTTAATGACAATTGGGAAATCAGAAGCTTCTATAAGTCATTACATTAATTTCGTTGATCTTTCAGACAGTCAACTTGTATATGTGTGTAAACCAGTGGTTCTCAAACATTTTCTGTCATTCCCCACTTAAGGGGGTGAGCGAATTTTCAAGCCCCACTTGTCAA
>JAQMYL010000012.1:23882542-23894940 GCA_030014365.1 Clarias pachynema
TATATATATATAGGGTAATTGTGTGAAAGCGTGGAAAAACCTGTCTCAGAGCATGCACCTGTGATGGTTGTGCACCTAAATTTTTGTCGTTCCTCGCTCACTCCAGGGTCTCACTAGGTAAACGGCCTCCACTTCTCTTCTGCAAGTGTGCAAAGGGGTGGGGCTGTGGGAATGGACATGGCTGTTGATTAATTATCATTTATGGATCTCGACCTTCTCCTCACACTATAAAAACAAAGGCCTTTGCACAGTGGAAGCTTAAACGCAATGTTAGCGGGGTGATGTAATGCGCCCCAGGGACTTCAAGGACACCAAGGGAATTTCGCTATTTGATACAGCCGTGAAAAGGAGGACTGCGCGAGCTCCCGCGGCATTTTCGCTTTCATTAGGAGCCAGCCCAGGATCCTGCCGCAGAAGAGGAAAGGGCCCCTGTGCTCCATGTTAAGGCCCCTTTCCCCCAGCCAAGATTGGCGCTGCAGCACCAGATGAGCGACGGCCGACGTAGGCTTTGGGAGCGCATTTGACTCTCGTCTGCGCCGCGCTGGGCGGGGCCGGTTGGCCAGTCAGCAAAGAGTATAACTGGTCAAGGGACCATGCAGTCACTTCCTACACGGGCCCAATTTGCCTGCTGCCATTGCTCACACACGCATGCCAGCTGGGCACTGCTACCAGACCTGCACATGCTCACCTTCGCTATTTTTCTCCTTTCCTTTTTTCCTACCTCTTTTTTCTAAATTAATTTTACCCATTTACTATAAGACCTTACAGCCTGCGTCCATAGTGCCACCTGTGCATAAAAAACCTGTTGCACCTGTCAGAGGTTACTGTGGACAAAACAGTAAAAATATAGGCCAAAAAATTACTTTAGTGCCTATGCTGTACTATACTGTATATGAAATTTTAAGATTTCAGTGGTTTTCCCACGCCAACACACAGTCTCCCGATTTGCATATCTTGTTCTACTTCAGCAGTTAGACTAGTGATGTCATGCCAAGAAAGAAAAACAGATGCAACCGTATATCCTTAAGTAAAAAGTGTTTTTCTTCTTTAAGGTGAGGCAAAGTGGTTGCTGCAGAGCGGCATGGTCATCCTGCTTCCGCACGGATACGATGGAGCCGGGCCTGAGCACTCATCCTGCCGCATTGAGCGTTTCTTACAAGTGAGCTTTTTTTTTTTTTTAACAGTGAACTTTGTTCAATACGCAAAGGCTTTTGACAAATCCAGAATCTGTCCTGCTGTATTGATTGGCAGGTTGTGGTATTGTTACTGTTGTGATTATTATTATTATTATTATTATTACAGCTGTGTGACAGTAAGGAGGAAGGCATCGATGGTGATGCAGTAAATATGTCTGTAGTGAATCCAACAACCCCGGCTCAGTACTTCCACCTGCTAAGGAGACAGATGATCCGAAACTTCCGCAAACCACTCATTGTAGCATCACCAAAGACACTGTTGCGTTTTTCTGTGAGTTCTGCATTAGATGCTTTTCCTGCATTAGATGCTTTTCCAACACTAGTTTTTTTTTTTCACTTGGATATTTTCACTGGTGGCCCAGTGTATGCCAGCTGATTATACATTTATTACTGCCCTACAAATTACACAAATTACACATTACAGTTTTTGTTGTTTGAGTTTACTGTCCTGCAAACATTTCACACTCTTGTGCATTTTGTATTTGTCTCATGTATTTGACAAGATTGTGTTATTCTGTGTAACACTAGGGGGCAGTGTCGAGCTTAGAGGAAATGGGACCTGGAACTAACTTTAAGCCTGTAATAGGTGACACCTCTGTAAATCCCGAGAGGTAAGCCATAAAGTGAAGGAGCAGATTTAGTTAATGTTTAACTCTAACACAAAAACAATAATCAAACTTTTCTGTCATAATGTCTAAATTTTCTCTTATGCATGGTGTTAGTGTGCAGCGAGTGTTGCTTTGCTCGGGCAAGCACTATTATGCATTGCTGAAACAAAGAGAGACATTGCCAGAAGCATGTAAGAACACGGCGCTGATCAGAGTAGAGGAGCTTTGCCCTTTTCCCACAGACGCCCTACAGCAGGAATTCTGCAAATACAGCAAAGCCAAAGGTGAGGCATTGTCATGACATTACATGCTTTTTATATATATAGCTTAAATCAATAGAGCAAGAAAGCATTACAGATTGCTCGGGAAATCACTTTTCTTTTAAGCTTTCCTGAGACATTAATCTTTGTGTTTGCTTGTGTTTTTAATTTTTATTCAAGATAAACCATAGAATAGAATCCATGACATACATGGTTGGGATAAACCAATCTGGATTATTAGGGACAATACTTGCGGCCAAAATGTTCTTTTTTTATATTATAATACAGAAGATGTGCGTTCCAAAGAAGCCGTTTATGAAGTTTATTTTGCTTCCCTAAAAAATTCAGCCATTTTGAATAAATGATTTTATATGTGCATCAAAAATGGCCATTTTTATCATTATACTGTTCCGCTTCAAACAATAATTTAAAGTGCAAATTTTTATGCTAAAGTATTGATGCTAAAATTGGTAATTCTAAAATTTTCGAGGCATATGATCTAAAGATTGTTGCTTAAATTAAAGCATTCTTGCACAATTTTGGATTTTTCCCCTAAATTACTAACAGTGGTTTTGTTTAAATGCATCAAAAGCTGCACACACCTTATGTGGCCATAAAACATTATAAATCTATAGTTCATTCAGTTAAAATTGCCTTTTGTAAACTGCCCAGTAATCATAGTACATATACCATTAAAGTTTCAGGTCTACCATAGTGCTTTGCATGAATGTTTAAAAAGCAAAAAATCTGTAGTGTCTGTAACATTGTCAAATTAATGTTGCAATATCTTAACAATTTTCCATTTGTTTGAATTACAATTGCGATCATTGAAAGATTTGAATTCCAAAAAGTTACAGATACTACATAAAAGGCCATGAAATTTCATTTAGCAAATGGGTTTCTTTTTATCTGCTAAAATGTGCGTGCATATTTACAAAATCAGGATTAGATCAGGATATAAGAAGCATTAAGTAATATGAAAAATTATTCTATGAAAATTCACTTTTTTACCAAGGTGAGACACATTTGTCACCAATACCATTTTTTGCCCGTTGATATTTCACAACACAAAGGTGTGTGTTACTGACTAATTGTAAATGAGCACAAATGATCCTCAAGCACAATACCATTATGTCTGTCAAGTTTCACATCCCTTGCATATGATATATGAAACACCTGACCATCCCACTCGTATATGGTTTTTGACTATCCTGTTCCAGATGGAAACTCCCAGCATTTAAACATAATAAGCTCTACTCTGCTGGGAAAGTTTTCCGCTTAGATATTAGTGTAGCTATGGGGATTTGTGTTCATTCCGCTTCAAGAGCTTTAGAGAGGTTGGGTACTGATTGGATGCAAAGCCTGGGCATTTCAGTTCATCCCTACCAGTGCTCAGTGAGGTTGAGGTCAGGCCTCTGTGCAAGATACATCTTTATGAAACTTGTTTTCTGCACAGGGGCAATGTCATATTTCAGGATGTTTGGGCCTTTTAGCTTCAGTAAAGACAAACGTAATTCTACAGCATATAGAGACATTCTGTAAATAAGTCTCCTTTTTAATTTCCTGGCAACAGGTGTGATGTTCAGATGTAAACATGCTTATGGTCATGAGGAGTATGAGCTGAAAATGAGTGATGGTGCATTTTTAATACATACATGAAGGTGTAAAACCAACTGACATTTACAGTTTAGTAGGGGATTATATAGAAAGTATTGTTACTTTCATAACCATGTTGTTATACCGTACAATCAAACGTCCCCGTTTGACTTGAACGCACCTCATAGTATATGTTTTGTGCTTGGTGCATTCGGTTGTTTCTTATCCACTTTTAAATCTTATGGTTTAAAACTTCTACTTCTAGAGTTTATCTGGAGCCAAGAAGAGCCACAGAACATGGGATGCTGGTTTTTTGTGTCTCCCCGATTTGAAAAACAGCTTGGCTGTAAGGTGGGGATGTTTAAATCTTTTTCTTTTCTTTTTTTTTTACCTCTTGCCTCATATTTTGGACTGTATCAAGGACTGATTAGAAATGTTTTTTTTTTTCATCCATCCAGCTGCGGTTGGTCAGTAGGCCCCCTCTGGCTGCCCCTGCTGTCGGCATCGGTACTCTCCACCATCAGCAGCATGAGGCTATACTTACAGCCTCCTTCTCCTGATTACACAAAGCATTAACCCAACTGGGCCCAGCACAGAACCTGGCATACGGTACAGCTGCCACAGGGCACTTCTCCCAACCAGCATCTGTGCCACATTTTTACTGTGATAGTTTTTACCACTTACAGTATGTTTATTTTTTCATTCAAGTTTTTATTTGTGTTTTACTGATATTAAAGGGATAGTTCAGACTCAAAATTAAGGTATTTAGTAATTAAGTACTTATACAAGTACATTACAATAGGTCTTGGTCGTTATAAATTTTCACACCGACCATGAGGTTTGTCACCTGAAATGCAAGTAGAATGTAAATAATCCAGCCCAAATTCCACAACCCTTGTCCTGTTTTCATTCCAAGTCGAGATCTTTCACAATCTATTACAGTTACAGTCTATTTAGTACAAATTTTATTACTTTCTTTTCCTGGAACTAACCGTATGGTAAAGGAAACATGTTAAACATGTACTAAATACACTGCAACTTAGAACAATACCTACGTAAATTAGTTCAGTGGGACTGCTGAAACTTCACGAGTCTCAGCTGAACTTTGGAATGAGAACAGAACGAGGGTTGTGAAATTTGGCCCCCATTATTTACATTGTACCTGCATTCCAGGTGACAAACTTCATGGTCGGTGTGCAGAGCAGGAAAATTTGACAACGAAGATTTGCTGTAATGTACTTATGTACCTTAATCCTAAAACCAATTTTTGAAAAAATCCAGACTATCCCTTAAAGACAATGTTCAGATCTACACTGAGCGTCAGAGGATGAAGTATCAATTAAATCAATCAGTTATAATTTCTTGAATATGTGTAAATTATTTAGAGCCATATGGGAATTTTCAGTTGCAGTGTTAGACGCACAATTAGGATCAAGCTTTGCTGAGAAAATAGGACCCAGCAACCATTCACTTGTGCAGGTGCAAAGTATTCAGATTTATCTCAATTATCAACGATTTAAAAATCGCACAAAAAGGGAAACAGTTTCAGATTACAGAAGGCAATCCACATAACCCAAGCCAGCTAATTTATTAAATTTCAAAATTGTCTTCCTAAAGTTTACATAATGAGAGTGAATTGTTTATTAGTAAAATGCACACACACACACACACACACACACACACACACACACACACACACACACACACACACGCAGCACATCTATCTATCTATATATAGATATATGATGAAAGGCTTCATCAGTTTTTAATGATCGAAGGTTTTCACTGCCATGATGTACATGATATACTGTATGTGCCTAATAAAATATCAGAGAAGGACTGATCACATTGGGTTTATTATATTTTACAAATTACATTAATTATTTGTTGGAAACAAACTGGCACTAGAGTTTTAGACAATCTACTTTTTTGTTTAAATTATTTTACATGTAAGACAGGTTAACGCTCAACACCACAGACCCGTTCTCAATTAAATCTTATAGTCTCTGTTGGGTTGACTGGACAGTTTGAAACGTACTCTCAGGAACAAGCACTCTGTAATTACTCTGTAATTCATTTTCTTAGTAAAGCTGCTGTGATTGTCTACCCTTTGACTTTCTCTCCCCTGTTCTCTGAGAACCACTGTTGTACATTTAAGTTGAAAACAATTAAATATAATTTTTTGTGACATTGTGTGTAGTTTCCATACCTGGTAACTTGGATTTTAGTAATATAAGAACAGCAACAGATATGGGAAACTATCTTTGTCCTGCAGAACTCCTGTATGTGTGTTTACATTTGGCTTGTCATCACTGCGGTAAGTTAATAGAGTTTTTGTTTTATACCATTGTTACCAAACTTCACTATATTCATTTTGCGTACACTGGTTGTTTGAAAGTCTGAAAATGTTTGTATTTTCACACATGACGTGCTTTTAACAACACAAATTGTCACAAAACAGCTTTTTAGAAATCTGAAGCAGGTTTGTATCTATGATGAACAAAACAGTGGTGACAATGCTGAGGAAAAACCAGAATCAAAAGGAAACCCATGCTCTTTTGGAGAACATTGGATATTAGGATTATCAATCATTACATTTTTCATTAAAGACGCACCACACCAAGTGTGTTGAAATGATGGTCATGTTCAGTGTGATGATATTAAAGTTCAGAGGAAAAGCACAGGCCTTCTTTGAAGTTACAAATCTACAGTGTGATTAAAAATATATATATTGTGGATGTGGATTTGGGAAATGCAAATGTATTGAGTTGATCATCTCCCATTAACCATGTTTACATCATCTCATTTATCATGAGTCTTGGATCTAGATTGGATTGTGATAATATTTAAACCAGAGAGCCTGAAATGTACAGTTTCTTTTTTACTCATTTACCGATAATAGTGTAATTGCTTATTCACAGTTTTATAAAATAATATGGTTGCTGCATCAATCTTAATTTTTGGGTGCTGGACAGCAAATTTGACATTTATGCATATCATGTGCCTCCTACGTAGGAGGAGTTTTAGCTGTCAAATAGCTTGAAGAGACGAGTGCATTAACACTAGTATAATCAGGATAACGTGCTTATTAGACCTCTTGTGAAATGGTTTGTGCAATCAGATTAAAATGTGTTTCAAATACATCTCTGGTACATTTAGAATATGCAGGTATAATAAAATATGATCATGCTATTTATGTCAATGTTGACTTCTCTTAAGAAGCAATGTAGTATGCAGAAGTCCAATGAGGCAGGAATACTAACGGGTTAATTGTCTGTACCCCATATACCAGTTAATGTCTCCTAGACCTCATATTCATTTTAAAATGTTACAATTTGCTGGAAACTGGGACAATTTATCGTTTATGCCAGTTTTATGCACCTTTAAGTCCAAAAAATTATATTATTTTAAAGGATTTTTAAATATTTTAAAGGCAACAGTGTAAATTTCTAACATAAATGTCACTGTTTAAATCATTTTTGCTTTTAGATGTATGATTGGTCAGGTTTCCACATAACTATTGCCATATGTTGTATTTGTTTAACTGATATAGTGGTGGGGTGCTTTCATTTCTGCCCTAATGTCTGATCCAAATATATATACCAAATATATATTTTCAATCATTAAGTCATAGTCAAACAATAAACATTGTTTGAGAGTGTTTTTAATAGAAGTCTAATATTATATATAGAACCTCATTGTATTGTTTCATATTGGATGCCTAAAAACAAATACATTTTGAACTGTTGTCAATTGTTTCCATGGTTATTCATTCATTCGTCTTATATACTGTATGGTTTATCCTGTGTACAGGGTCGTAGGGACCTGGAGCCTATCCCAGGAGACTTGGGAGGAGACTGTGTACACTCTGTACAGGGTGCCAGTCCATCGCAGGACACACGCACACACTACAGGCAATTTGGGAACGCCAAGTAACCTAATCTGCATGTATTTGGACTGTGAGAGGAAACCTGAATACCTGGAGAAAACCCACCAAACACGGAAAGAACATGAAAACTTCATTGGAGGTCGAGGGTTAACCACTATGCCACCGTGCCATGCTGTTGCCACAAATGTCACCAAATTTGTATTGTAAGTCTTGAACAGGATGGCAATGTAAAATCAGCCTTACAGTAAATCGCAGTATGTGATGTTGCAATACATAAAGCAGTTTACACTATTCTAATGTTGAAATGTTTATGCATGACAATGCCCCTGTGCACAAAGCTAGCTCAATGAAGGTACAGTATGGCTTCCCCAGGATGGTGTAAAAAAAAAAAAGAAAGAAAGAAATTCCTCTGGAATGAACTGGACCGCACACCAGACCTCCTCCTCTTATGTCCATGTCTGACCTCAGTAAAGTCTTCTTCAACTAACATACATCATAGCTTGTCCTCATTAATGCTTTTGTACCTGACTGAACACAAATCCACACAGGCACGCTCCAAAATCTAGGGGAAAGCCTTCGCAGGCTGTTATATTCTGGATGTTGTGATATGGTATACAGACATATTTTTGATGATATGTGTTTACTTTGGCTATCAGGGTCATTTTCTCTGTCTGTTCTGTTCTTCTTATGAATCTTGGTTGCCATTAAAAATGTTCTGTAAAAATGTTCTGCAACTGGTCTGGAGTTTCCTTCATGTGTGCGTGTGTGTGTGTGTTAGAGACTGCCATATGTTACAGTGTGCAGTGCTCCCTTTTTGCAGTATTTGCTTTGCTTCCCCTTTAGCCAGGCTACAGGTCCTTGAAAGAAAAAGGAGTGTGGAAAGAGTGTGTGTGTGTGTGTGTTTCTCAGCCTCTCGTGCAGTCTGGATGATGGAGAGAGTTTGCTCTGAGGAAAAACAGGCGTTAGCTGCAGCAGCAGCAGCACACAGAGAGCCAGGACGGTGGATTAGTGCAGGTTTGCAGCTCTGGGTAAATCAGCTGTGAGATGCGCACACACACTCTCTCTCTCTCTCTCACACACACACACACACACTCTCTCTCACACACACTTAGACTTGCATTGAGCGTTTCATTTCCCTCTTGGTGACAGCACCGCGGTTGTGTTTCCGCTCGGTAAGACGCGAGGCGCTTTCTGTTCCCATGGCCAAAGGAAACGTGGACTCGGCGAAGGGCTCGTGGAAGAAGCAAGTCGATGACATCAAGAAGATTTTCGAGTTGAAGGAGATTCTCGGGACGTGAGTAGCTCGAGCCTGCTGCATCACCACCATTCTCACACACACACACACACACTGTACACGCTTGTGACTTGTGTCCATTCATCCTTAGCAATAAGAGTTATGTGTTTATTCACACACCAAGAAGAGCTAAATGTCACATCACACACACACACTTGAGGAATGCCAGCACTACAGCACTACAGTCTGTCTGATCTTTAAAGCATCATTTTATTTCTTGTTAATGCTGCTGCACCTTGTTTCCAGGAAGATGACATTTCTCTAGCAGCTCTGCTCCACTGTGTACATTTAGTCTAACTGATGCTTCATTCATGCGTTCAAAGCTCTGTGACTCTGAGTTTACACTCCTTAAACTGTTGCAGGTTATTTTGTCATATTTTACAGCAATACAGTAAGTGTGATTAGAGCTGGAGATCTCTGTGGTGATGTTTTCTTGTTAGATTCAATTAGTCCATTCATGATGTCGCCTTTTCCCCCTGTTTGAGAGACATGTGTATTGCATGGTGTACATCATATTAAATATCATGTATGCATGTGTGTGTGTCTATATACTGTATATATATAAGAGCACATAACGTGTATGAAATGTGAGAATTTATGTATGAATCAAAATGATCAGATCGTCTCCGAGGGCCAGGACGGTGGCAAGGAAAAACTCCCTGAGATGGCAATAAGAACAAATCTTCAAAGGAACCAGACTCAACAGGAAATCCATCCTCATTTGGGTGATAACGGATAGCAGGGATTGTCTTGTAAGTCAAAATGTGATCAATTGATTGACCAATAAGTCAAATTGTGTGCTAGGTGGTTGGACATTCAATATAACAGGAGATGTGTTTGAGTTAATAATATAGCACCGTAAGTATGTGGAAACCCATATAAAGAACTTTATTTGGAAAATTTGGAAGCACATCGTTGTATAGAATGTCTTTGTATGCTGTAACATCACTGGGACTAAGAGGCCCTAACTCTGACCCTGTGCACAAAGCGAGCTACATGAACACATGATTTTACACAGGTTAAATGGAAAAATCTGCACAGATCCCTGACCTCAACTCCACCAAACACAATTTGGAGTGAATTGAAATACAGCCTGCAAGCCATGCCGCCTTGCCAAACATCAGAAGCTTTCCTTGTGGCTAAATAAACACAAATTCACACAGCCACTTTACAAGATCTTGTGGAAATCCTTTTCTATTAAAGGCTGTTGAGGTGAGACCCATGTAAATATTAATGCCCAAAGTTCTGGATTAGGATGCAGTATGTACAGTATGCATTTGTAGACAGCTTTTGTCTGCTTTATGAGGGTCAAGTTTGAAACGCATTTCTTTATAACATGCACAAAGCCATGAATAATAATCATTAAGCATGTTGGGTAATTTCCTCAGCAGAAATTAAAACCGAATTTCCTCAACATTTCCTTCTTGATGTCTAAGCTCCAATTTGTGTTCCCTAATTAACTGTTTTGTGTAATGGAGAAAAGACATTCATGAATGAACTGACCTAACTGACAAGTCACTTTTATTCCTCTCAGTTGTTGTATTTATCCAGTATCCAGCAATATCAATCTAGTTTCTAGTTTTGTTCTTCAGGTACATGTGGACTTTTTACAGTACTTACAAAAATAAGGATGAATTACATAATTCTTTGAAAAAATACCAGAAAAAGAAATGATGTTAAGTTTGGCAGCAATGGAGTTGCTTCTCCATGTCGAAACATTCTACTGTATATTGATACATGTTGTGATTATGCTTTCAAATATGAAACCTCCATATTTCTGGATTCTTGTTACTATGTTGCAACGCTTAGCTTTGATTGAAAACTAATTCATTGATTGTCTTCATGTTATGAATCACCATTCACAGTTCGCTTACTGCTGTATGATTGCACTGCCCCCTCTCCGCCTCATTGTGGATTAGAATCATGCTGATGCATGAGAGGCTTTAGAGCTGTGAGGTCTATAATTATATGAGTTTGCTCCATCTCTTTCTCCTTGAAACATTCATTTTCAGAGCCTCAAATATACAAAAGGGACCATTTGTATCAAAAGTCAGATTAGTCTAAGTAAAACTGTCTGCTGAGTTACATAAAGAGCAAACAGAACTCAGGATTATGTCCTGAGGATTTCCTGTCTCATCTCTTATATAAGAACCTGTTAAAGCATCCTATAAAAGCTAATTCGGTCTGATTAGTTGGCAAACTGAGAAACCAGTGGCATCCACTAATAATGCTAAAAATGTATCTACCGATGTGAGAAAAGGTTGCTTGTTCATATCTAATGTTTTTCATGTCCAGATTTTAACACACATGTCTGTGTGGCATGTTGTCCGCCTGTCAAAAATAGCTCATTTGTTCCCTGCAGTGGTGACTCAACAGAAATCTATTCTCAATCCAGTACACACTTACACACCTCCTCCTTATCCATGTTCTCTGGCATGTTAGAATGTGTTGTTTAATCAGGGTAGATTTTAATCCTGGTTTCATCCTTCATACATTCATACTGGTACCACCAGGCAACTATGTTTACAGTACATATAGTGTATACAGTAAGTGTAGCGTGTTTATGGGAGGATTTAGACAGTTAGACAGTTGTTAATTCAGTTTTTAATGCTTGTCCTATTTGATCGACAAATCAACCATTGTGAAATCCAATACAGAAGAAAAAAGGAGCACAGGAGCACGGGAATAAAAAAAAATAGTATTATATATATTATATGTTCTATACTGTACAGTATAGTGCAGTACTATATGTTCTCCTGTTTCTCATTTTAAGGTCCCATTAGTACAGAGTAACTGTACATGTCTGATAATAAATCAGAATCTATTTTTAAGCAGTTTTATTTACATTTAGGCATTTGGCAGGCGCCCTTATCCAGAGCTACTTACATTTCATTATACGTCTGATTTCATAATTTCATTATCATATAATGCACTGAAAATAGCTTGACTACTTTGCTCACTGCAGTAATTTTCAGTACAATATGCCATGAAGCACAACGCTCATAGAGACAACAGATGGAAGTATCCTGTAGTTTTATTGCACTGCTTTGCTCTGTATCCTAAAATAACAATGATTTTTTTTTCCTGATTAAATGTTTATGAAACAATAGATCTTAATGGCAATTATATAATTATATAACAGATACTAACTTCGGTCAGATAAATAATACTTTTATTACAGATTGTCTCGTTTGCAGTAGATAATGGTTAGGTAGAAACATACTGTATTCTCATATATTTCCATATAAATAATGATGTATCATATGATTTGGTAAATAAATAAGACATTACGACGATAGAAAGTCCAAAGTTGATTAAATTGTAAAAAATAATAATAATCTGCACTATCATATTAAATGTTTTTTTTTTTTTTACAGTATCTTTCTATATTATAATGTACTGTAGTCCAATCTCCTTAATAGCTACTTTATTTTAATAGCTTTGGCAGACACTTAAATCTGCATTAATATTTATCTCATTGTACAGTACAGGCCAAAAGTTTGGACACACCTTCTCATCTATCTGTCAATGTGTTTTCTTTATTTTCATGACCAT
>JAQMYL010000012.1:23895040-23907132 GCA_030014365.1 Clarias pachynema
TAAATGGTCATGAAAATAAAGAAAACACATTGAATGAGTGAAGGTGTGTCCAAACTTTTGGCCTGTACTGTATATGTCTGAGAAGTTGAGGGGTAAGGGCCTTAGTTAAGGAATTCAAATTCATGACCTTCTGATCAATAGTCCAAAGTCCTAACCATCGAGTTACCAGTCCCCCTTACAATATTCTATGGTCATGTTTGAAAGTTAGTACCCCCTTTTTTTAATTCTATGTGTTTTGTGTAAAAATATAATAAAAATCATATTATCATAGCAGGTTTTGAGGTATATTTGGTATATTGAGGTTTTTGGGAATTCACTTCTGCTCTCCTAAGGTCCTGCCACAACATTTAAATAGGGTTGAGGTCTGGACTTTGACTACCTGTAGTTCATTCCAAAACCTTGATTCTTTTATTTATCAGCAATACTGATGTAGATGTACTGGTGTGCTTCATATCATTGTCCTGTTGCTTGGACCAGTTTTAACCAAGCTTTAACTGTCAGATAGATGGCCTCACATTTTCTTCTAGAATATCTCTGGCATACAAAAGAGTTCATGGTTGACTGTAAGATGCCATGGTCCTGTGCCTGAAAATAATCCCAAATTTTCATCCCTCCATCACTGATCCCCACCCACATTTTGGTTTCATTTGTCCATAGAACATTAGTCTAGAATTGGTCCGATGAAGTTTTGAGAGAACCTTACTTTTGCTTCCATGTTCCTTTTAGACAGAAGAGGCTTTTTCCTGGCAACCCTTCCAAACAAACCATACATGTTCAGTTTTCTCCTAATTGTGCTGTTACAGACTTTAACGTTTAACATTCTTTTACGGCCCACTTTAAGGTGATGTGATAGGTGTCCTGGGTGCAAAGGGAGCAAGACGCAGATACAGGATTCCAAGTTCACAGTGGTATATTGTACTACTGTATACAGACAGAATACACACACAAGTGGCCGCTATATGGTGGGAGATACAGTCAACACCAGAAGATGACTTCAGGGTGGACTCAGACCAAAATGACAAACAAAAGACATTGTTTCAAGAAGGTTCCGTAAACAAAATAAAATAGAAGTAGCTTACCTCTCTAAGTAAGGTGTCAATGCTGCCTGTGCTGGCTTCCGCTGCAGCTTATACAGTATGCACTCAATGATGACCTCAACTTTGGGACAGATAGCAGAAACACAGAAGTGGCAGCCAAAACAGAGCAGGAAGGCGACAGACTGGATTGGGAATGGACTGACCTGGACAGAGCTACACTCACAATATGAAAACATATCTGCACACTGCGGGTTATAACACATGCTCAGTGGTCTGTGGTAGGCCTAGGAGATGTAACTCTTGTCTTTTCATTTCTCTGACACAATCTGAGCTCGGAGTGAATGTGCTGGGATGTCCACTCCATGGAAAACTGGCAGCTGTCTTGAATGCTTTTCACTTGTGATTAATCTTTTTCACTGTAGAAGATTGAACTCCAAATTGTTTGGAAATGCTTTTATAATCCTTTCGATCCAGATCGATGTGCAACAACAGTTGCTTTTCTGAGACCATTGCTTTCTGTATGTCTTTCCCTTTTGGCAAAACACCTGAATGCTCCTCACGAGCAAACTGCCAAAACTTAAGTTTTTATTGAGATCTGCATACCTGCTGATGATCAAGAGTTGATGATTAGCAGCACCTGCCTGCAACTTATCTGTGTATATGTATATACAATCCCCTGTTACATTAATGCACTTATCCCAGTGTATTTCTCAGGATGTCTGAGCCATCAAACTACCTGCTACACATGTGAAATGCTGACCTCTTAGGATCTTCGGCATAAACATGTGAAAATGGTTTGGGCAAGACTATACGGGGGATGTGGTAATAACCCGCAGCTGAGTTCCTGTAATGTGCTAGTGGTGTTCATGAATGATTGTGTATACAGTTTGCGAAGAACGAACTGTCTCTTCTAACATGTCAAGTTGGTGACATGTTATCCATCAGTTTTCAAGGATCAGGCATTCCACTCGCTGAATGTTCAGTGGGCTCGTTATTCACGGACGTATGGCCTTCTTGGCACTATTCATGCACCATTCAAATGTTTTTCTGCAACTATAAGAGCCTCATTGTCTTGTGCTTTAAGTCTTGTCAAACAGTCAGCATCAAATGTCAAACAGTTTTAAGCCTTAGTGGAAAGTCCTAGTTTGACTTGAACGCTCGCGTATATACGCTCGCATGGATGTGACTCTGTAAGCTGTAAAGTGTTGTTTTTAGGACACAGATGAAGAAGCCTCGTTTGAGGGTACAATGGACTGATTATAATAAACCCAACCACCAGTATAATTTGTGATTGTTTTGTTCAGAACAATCAGGTTACAATGTTGTGGCTGATGACTGAAGCTGCTAAATTTCCTTTTAATCTGTCTGACTGCATCTCCTGTGCTTGTGAAGGTCAGCTTTTGTTGACCTGCTGAGCTCTTAAAATCCATCAGGAGCAAGATGTGTAATGTTCTTCAGGTTCCCGTTATTGGAAAAAAATTTATGACCGTTGCCACCACAAGACTGATTATTTTCCTATAAGGGTTTTTTTGTGTTTAGACTCACATTTTATATTGTTAAAACGTTTGTGACATTAAATTCAATTATAGTTTGTTCATAAGGAAATAATCAATTAATAATAATAATAGTAATAATAATAACAAAACTACAAGTTTTTTTATTTATACATTGTTTTATAACCTTTTATTTTTTATCATAAGTATCACATCAGTCACTTTTACTTGAAATATATTGAGCACAGTCTAGATTAATTGATGCTGAGAAATGCGGGCAATTTTAAAGAACTGCGATGAATCGCATCCTTGCAAGCATCATGATATACAACACACATGAATAAGCCAAACTGTGGCCTATTGTGAGATCTGACATGCACTCCTGTGACCTTGTACGGATAGTCGGGTGTGCATGTTTCCCTGTGCATGGTGTGAGGGATTACTGAGGATTTTCAGTCCCCATGGACAGCTTAGCTACAGACTGTACAACTGCTGATGACTTAAGAACATGTAAGCACTGAACCCACACAATGGAAAGGAAGAAGAATATGGAAGATAATGAACAGCGACATCAGAACAGTGTATATTGAAATACAGTCGCATATTTATATTCTTAAAAATCAAAATGTTGTTGGTTTTTTTTCTGTTTCTTTCACAGTGGCGCTTTCTCAGAAGTGGTGCTTGCTCAGGAGAGGGCCACGGGAAAGATGTATGCAGTCAAATGCATCCCGAAGAAAGCTCTAAGGGGGAAAGAAACCAGCATCGAGAATGAAATCGCTGTGCTTAGGAAGTAGGTGTTGATTAAAATATATACATAATAGAGTTGGGAAAGTGACACGGAAAACCTGGCCCGGTGCTCATTAAGAATATTTGCATGCAAACGAATAGAGCAAAACACAATCAAGCAATAAGTACATTTTCCATTACACAATTAAAATCCTAGCACGAAAATAAACACCAAGCAGAATTAAATGTGATTTGGTTTTTGCTAACTCTTGCACGCATTCTCCTCTAAGAGCTGGAGATGAGTCAGGCCGTCCCCCACACCCACCTCCACCTTCCATTAACAGTCTGCGGCGGCCACATGAAGGACCTCATGCTGGTAGTTAGTGAATGCAAATTAGCTGAGCATCACCGTGTGCATGTCGTGCTGTAGGGTTACAATACTGCAGCAGGTAAATGTTCATTGTTTTTTTTGTTTTGTTTTTTTTTAAATAAAAAAGCTGTATGGTGCTCTCCTACACACAGCCCGCTTCCCTCCCTCAGCGGTGACTCATGCTGCCTTCACTGCAGACCTCGCTATTCCGCACACGTTTGCGCCCGAGTCCAACCTGAGGGTTGTCATGGTAAAAGAGGAGCAGGGCTGGTTATGATGAAGAAGAGGGCCTATGCAGACAGCTGAGGATCAGCTGCTCGAAACATTGTGCATGTGCGTGTAGTGCTTTAGGGCTACAGTGCATCGGCAGAAATTTATTCTTTTTTTTACTTGTAAGAAAGCTGAGTGATAGTTTGTTGAAAGGTTTTAACTTAAAAACAAAGGATTTTTTTTTATGTTTCCTTGACTCGCACTTTAGATTTATAATGAGACTAGGACTGTGTCGTAAATTTTTATGCAAGATTAGTCAAATTTAATTTAATATTTTGACGTGTAGTGATGTTGCAGATCATTTGCTGTCATAGTTTAAAAGAAAGAGAGAGTGCACCGCTCACTTGATCATGTTCTTTTATAGAGAGCATGAGTCATTAACAAAATGGCGAAGTGCCTGATTGCGCCTGAGTACAAGAAGTTTGCCATGTTATAACTGGTTAAAAAAAAAGTGCTCTTCAGTAGCTTTCAAAGGAATTTACTGAAATGATTTACTGTAACTGGGAAAGAGGCCGTGGGGTTCGGGGCATTTTAGGCCACTTTAATGCTTTTTTTTTTTTTTTTTCCAGATCAAATTTCACCACAGGCATTACCATGGAGTCTATATTAAATTGATCGATTTGTAAGAGCTGGGCTGCAAAGCTTGACCTTGTTGTACCTGCCCTCTTCAGCATTAGTGTAAACAAATGCTCTTAGACAGCAGCTCCTACTACTAATGCAGATTTAATACTGTTATAAAGTATACAGTTGTACAGGTCCAAAAAAATATGCTTATGCATATGCATGCGTTATCGTACGCTATATTGATAACCGCGCCAGGGAATTCAATTGTATAATAGACATCTACCCAAATATCCCTTGACATTTAAACTCTATATTTGCAGTCAATTACGTTCCTGAGATCTGGAAGCCATTAACCATTTGTCTCTTCTAATGATGCTGTTCTCGGTCTCTAACCTACAGCCTGTTTTAGTCGTTTTAGGCTTGTTATCAGCAAGTCAAATACACCTGATTAGTTTATTGATTCATTGTCAGTCAAGCGTATTCCACATTGTAACCCTGAAAAACTCCACACTTATCTTGGTAGCTGCTTTCCCGTTTACATTTCAGTGGTGCAGGATAATGGATGCTGATTTATTCAGGCCGCTGGTGTTTTTTTTTTTTTAGCTTTGGATTGTAAATTGGATGTTTCGGTCTACTTCAGAATTAATCCTGCTGCCATCAGCAGTCACTTTGTCGCTGCAGGCAAATGCCACCATAAACATCTGTTGCTATTCTGTGCCTGAACAAACAATGCAGAGACATACTGTAGAACAAGCCAGGAAAACAATGAGCAGTGCTCTTAAATAAAAAAAATAAATCCTCTTCATTAAAGGATGCCATTGCACACAGGATTGTGCCAATTGCTATTGCGAAATTCAGTAATTTTTTTTTCTAAAGCGTAGCTTGACAGGCTATTTGCATTCGTTTGCATTAGACACTTCAGCATTACTAAAGGGTTTAAATAAGGCTTATTGCTAATCCTGTGAGATGACAGAACAGAGAAGAACCTCAATCCATTAAGCCATTATAGGTCAACTGTTTGAAACTGTCGTATCTGTCACTTTTAACCTTATACCTGAAGTTCTTATTTTACTGTACCTTCACATACAGCATCATTACAAAGGAGTGAGAAAATGTCCGAGTCTCCCAGTCATCCATCCTTTGCATTAAGAACTATTATGTAATCACATGGAGTGCATATTGCAAATGCCAAATGAATTATCTTGATGCCCTGAACCCAAAGTACGAGGGGCGTTCAAGTCAAAACAGGACTTCGGATTGTGCGAAACTCTCTTTATTCCTCTATATAATCCCCTGCTACACTAACGCACTTAACCAGGCCACAGTTGTAAATAAGAAACCTGTTCTTAATCTGTCTTTCCTGGTTAAATAAAGGTAAATAAATAAATTAATTAACTTAACATTTCACTAGTGCTTGTATTTCATCAAGATTTCTCAGTGCGCCAGAGCCACGATCGGACTTGTGAGTCCCGTTTTGAGTTGAACGCCCCAGGCAATAATCACATATGCATTTACATTATCGAAACGCCACACACATAAATGACATGAATGTGCTGTTAAATTTTTTTTACTGATGCTTTTGTGCAAGGAAAGGATACAATTTTTGATTGATTTTATTAATATTAATTCATAATGCTCTAATAATTCAGTTATTTGTCAAATGTACAGTACCTTACAGCACAGTGAAATCTGAAAGCTGGAGTCAGAGCGCAAGGTCAGCTAGGATACAACACCCCTGGAGCAGATAGAGTTAAGGGCCTTGCTCAAGGGCTCAACAGTGGCAACTTATTGGTGCCGGGGCTTTCACCCCTGACCTGCCAATCAGTAACCTAGTAACCCACAGCCTTAACCGATTGAGCCACCACTGCTCTATTATTATGATGCCCTGTTATGCTCTATACCACTTATTATTACTATTATTATTATCATATGTCCTGTTTGATGTAGCATGTGGGGAAATTATGTTTAATGACTATTATTATGGTATTATAACTAATATTGTAGCTTATGTGTGCTTCTGGTTCTGATTCAAGTGATATGCAAAACCGAAGAAAGCCGTCTTTATGCCAGGGCTTAAAGGTTTATATCAGTTGCAGTGAATTTATCCATATTAAAACTTCCATTAAGTAAATTGTTAACCTATATTTTTCTTTAGTTTCCTCCCACTTGTGAAAACATGTTGTGTGATGAGCTATACAGAAACAATAGCACATGCTGATGATGTTTTTTCCTTTCTTTTCCTCAGGATCAAGCACGAGAACATTGTTGCGCTTGAGGACATCTATGAAAGCCCCAACCATCTGTACCTCATCATGCAGCTGTGAGCATACTGAGTGGCCACTTACGGCTCGGTCTTAGAAGAAGTGTTCCTCTTATCAGCAACATAAGACCACCTTTACTCTTCACTCTCAGAGAATAAATTGCCAAACTAATCAGAATACTGATTATTTTATACTAAACAGCATAAAAGCTGTCACTTCAGTAAGAAGAGTATTTCACTCCATATATTAAGAATGGCTTGTCAGCATTCATGTGTCATGTGTATTACATTTTAAAATAATATCCAAAGGAGATCCAAAGATACTGTGAGTTTAAGACTTATGCTGGTGCACAAAGCTCTGTTGTATTTCTATTTGTAGGAATAAACCGTCCTTCCCTGTCTTTTGTAGTGTGTCTGGAGGAGAACTGTTTGATCGGATTGTTGAGAAGGGCTTCTATACTGAGAAAGATGCCAGTGCTTTGATCAAACAAGTTCTGGATGCTGTCAACTACCTCCACTCACTTGGCATAGTCCACAGAGACCTGAAGGTTAGAAAAGGAAAACAAATTCAAGGGAATCTCTTGTTACATAAAGCTGCTTAACAGGAGGATTTCATCTGCCTGTCATTTTCTCTTCTCAGCCCGAGAATTTGTTATATTTCAACCCACATGATGAGTCTAAAATAATGATTAGTGACTTTGGCCTGTCGAAGATGGAAGGAGCAGCAAATGACATCATGTCCACCGCCTGCGGAACTCCGGGATATGTTGGTGAGGTTGTCAAACATTTGCTTGAGCTCGTCCTCGTACTGCTAATAACATTTCTTCCAACGGGGGGGTGTTCAAGTCAAACCAGAACTTCAAGCACAGTACAGTGATAAGACTCTTAGCCGCAGAAAAACGTTTGGATGATGCAAACGACTTTAAGATGGACGAACATCCAGGAATGATGACCCCGGCTGAAGTGGCTCATTTAGTAAGTGGAACACTTGATCCTTAAATATCGATGGATAAGAGACTGTTCCATATCTGTTTGTGGGACCAGTACACCTGATTATTCACGAACACCACTTGCACATTACCAGAACATTGCTTGGAGTTATTGCCACGTTCCCCATACAGTCATGACCTCACTTTAAGAGATTTTCTCATGTTTGAGAGATTATAGTAGGAGGTTCTGGGAGGTCAGCGTTTCAAATGTGAAGCAGGCAGTTCAATCATGGATCCAGTATCCTGAGCAAACTTTCTAACTTGATGGTATCCGAGCACTAGTGAAACACTGGGATAAGTGTATTAGTGTAGCAGGAGATTTTATAGAGAAACAAAAAGGGAGTTCTGCACAATCAAAGGTCCTGGTTTGACATGAACACCCCTTGTATAAGATTTACAAAATGCCACTAGGTGGCAGTATGCAGTCAGCTATTTTATAAAAATGTATTTGCATATCCTTGGGCACTTGTATGTCGAGTATCACTTCTTCTTCTGTATCTCTAGCTCCAGAGGTTCTGGCACAGAAGCCCTACAGTAAAGCAGTAGACTGTTGGTCTATTGGAGTTATTTCTTACATATTGTAAGTAACTATATCCAGTACAGTCTTCTTCATCATGAAAGAGAAAATCCTCGTAAGAATAAAAATAAGCTCGGTGTTCTCTGTGTTACAGGTTATGTGGTTATCCTCCTTTTTATGATGAGAATGATTCCAAACTATTTGAGCAGATCCTAAAGGCTGAGTATGAATTCGATTCACCCTATTGGGACGATATCTCAGACTCGGGTGAGTAGGAATTCTGAAACTTTATATACACAAGTTTTGTATTTTTGTTTTGTTTTGTTTAAGTATGTATTGTGAAAGTATCTTGGTGTGAAACAGCTAAACATTTCATCAGTAATCTGATGCAGAAGGATCCAGAGAAAAGGTTCACATGTGAAGAGGCTCTTCGGCATCCCTGGTTAGTACGGCTTTGCACAAAAACATACTGTAGGTGTATCTATTTTTTAGAGAATATGGAACTAAACCCGCAAATAAAGTTGTCTCAGACTGAAAGAGAAGAGATTAGTTGTGAAATGATATTTAAACAAAAATGTAGAAAAATGATTCGATTTTAAGCAGTAGTGGATGAGATGTTTTACTGGTTGGGTACTGTACATTTTATGGATGCGAGAGCAGCTACGTAATTTACTCAAATTATTACAAATATAATTATCTAAGAGGTGATGGAGATCAGGGGATTATGCAAATATTGGTTATGGTAATGAAATCACATTAAGGGTTGCAAATGTGTGTTAAAAAAAACAGGAAAACCTAATGAATTTTAGGAAATTAGATACATATTTACAAATATGAATATAAATACAATGCCCAGCCCAAAAAATCACATACTCACTCATATTACACATACAAACACATATTTTATCAGACCACCTTTTAGTTTGATTACAGCCATGGCACTGTCTTGATAGGCTTATACAATGTCACAACATTTCCATCCATAGTCACATTAATTTCTCTTCAAGATCTTGTATTGATTAAAACGTGATGGACCTCTGCCCGTGCCATCAGGGAAAAACCTGATCATTCAGTACATTCAGGTGACCTCATTCTTTGGGCACATAACGTTGCTGAACCGAATCCTGACCAACAGAACCAACCCCAGATCATAACATTGCCCCCACAGGCTTGCACTAGACATGACGAATGCATCACTTAATCTGCCTCTCTTCTTACCCTGATGCACCCATACAGTAACTCTTGAACAGGGTAAATCTGGACACATCTGGACCTTTTTCTAATTCTTTATATTCCCTAGCAAACTAAAGCCTTTCTTTTCAATTGTTCTTACTGATACGTGTTTTCCTTAACGTTTCACAGCTGTTTAGTCCCAATCCCTTGAGTTCTCTTCACATTATGAGCGTGGACATGCTCTTACTTTTCATTATTACATATAGCCTTGAGGTCTACTGTTATTTCTTTAATGATCTGATTTCACAAAGCGTTTAAGTAATCTACCACACTCATTAAGGATGTTTTAAATGACCATATTTCTTTTTCGAAGGTGATGGTTCACCACTATCCTTCCATGTTTTAATAATGCGCCAGACAGTTCTTAACCCGATTTTAGTAGTTTTAGCAATCTCTTGTTTTCTTTGCTTGATGCAGGACATTAATTCAATCCTGCTGAAACAATAGCATCTTTGCCATGACCACAGAATATGTCTTGGTTGTTTAAGAAATGAGAAGCTACTCAATGCACTAGTTAGAGTTAAATAACTCATTGCCAGCTGGACTATATTAATCACTGCAATAATTATCCAATGGAAGGCCTTTAACTATTTGCTTAATTAAATCTAGGTGGTGACTTTTTTATATGGTCTGTGGGGAGTGTATATGGATCAGCTAAATGTTACAGACAAGCCAGAGGATTTTGTATTTTTTCCCCTTTAGGATAGCTGGAGACACAGCTCTTTGTAAAAACATCCATGAGTCAGTCAGTCGCCAGATGAAGAAGAATTTTGCCAAAGCCAAATGGAGGGTAAGTAATTTCTCTTTTTTGTCATTATAAGGAACGAAGCATTTTACTGTAAACTATGAATCGTAACTAAGCATCTTCTTTCACAGCAAGCGTTTAACGCTACAGCTGTGATCCGGCACATGAGGCGCTTGCAGCTGGGCAGCAGTTTAGGCAGCAGCATGGACACCACCCTGCACAGAACTGAGAACCAGACACCCATGCCTGTCAAAAGCCAGTCTATTGATGTCTCCTCCATCAACCACAAGGACTGTAAGTTAATATGTAACTGAAAAATTCTGGAATTGAAACAAAAAAAAGAGTGTTTCCATGTTTATTTGAGTCCAGCTGGAATCAAATAAACTCTTCAAGTGTTAAATCAACACTGCAGATTTTACTGTGTATCAGTGATCATGTTGTTGTAATTAGCAGCTCATGGGAAAGTTGTTATTACGGTCTTCTTTAGATGCGTCCCGTAGAGTCTCAAACACAGGGGCGCCGGAGAAACGATGCACACGACCCTCCACCGTCACCACCATCATCACTGGATCCAAATGAAGCCGCTTTCCCGGAGAGCCATCTGAAGGCTGCTGTACTTTCACAATTCCTTGGTCACGTCTTGCCACCTTCATGCACTTTGTTCAATCCTTGTTGTGCTAGTCACCAATCTGTAGCACACAGTTCTGCATGATGGTAACAGAGTAACAGAAGGTCCAAGTCCTAATTGAGAGGTTTAACACAGTCGGTGAGGGAAGACTCTGTTATTGATCAGCACTGCTGCTGAAGACCTGAGTGGGACATCCTGTGGATTTCAGGGATGTGTTTGCCTGGTGGATTCATTCATGAACTGATTCTTTTTGGAGTTAATTACTGTTTAAAGCTGCTTTTAGAAGCATGGAATTGACACCAGTTATAGGGGTTGTACTGTATATAGTTGCTTCACAGTGGTATACAGGTCATTTCAGTTGGTCCTTGGTTACTTCCATTATAGCTTAATGAGGAAATGGAGCACCATTTACACGAAATCTGTGTGTAATTGATATGATTGTGTGTAGCAGAGATTCTTTTTGTTTTTAACTGGGGTTTTGACATTCTCTTCTGGTCTTGTGAGTGCACAAATAAATCAAATGCTAATAATAAAGATTTGCATTTTTTTTTTTTAATCGTGCTCCAGTATAGCAGTAATTCATTCATCTGTAGGTGAAATCTGTCAAGAAATTTGACTCAAATGATTAGATCATTAGAGCAATCTTTATTATAGTGTATGGCTCGGCAATGGGCCGAGCCCCAGTTGTACTGTACAGGCCGTAATGTGTCTAAAGTGATAACATTGCAGTGTAAATTGTGCTACATGAAACTCGATAAAGAACACTCTTTTTGTTCGTTTTTTTCCTTCATCAGTGCTTAAATCACAGCTTGTAATGCAATATTGAAATATACAGAGTTCTGTTCTCAGTGTGTGTGGGTATTGATGAAAATGTTTCATGTGATTTTTCTGAATATTTAATATTCTCTTAAAAGCTTAAAAGACCTGCTATCCATTGTTAACAGAAGGGTGTTTTTTTTATGTAAGCGATACTGTTTATTTATTTATTCATGTAATTATTTGCCACAGAATTTTTATCACACTGAATTATATAAATGCTTTCAGAAAGACATTTAAAGGTAGATGGCAGTGTTTACTGTTACACTTTTTTATGTTTTGTTATTAAAAATAATGAAGGAGAAAAGAAAATCAATTAGTGTTCCACAGTAAAATTTTAAGGAAGTGAGGAATCTCTAAGCTTGAGTAATAATAATAATAATAATAACACTTTTGTATTAGCCTAGTGGTAACCACTATAGTACAAACTTTCTTAAACTGCAT
>JAQMYL010000012.1:23926360-23952606 GCA_030014365.1 Clarias pachynema
GGCTTGCTCATCAGAGACATTTCATTCATCATTCATTCATCTCATTATTACCTATACACATTTTTCTCACACATACAGTACACACTTCCAAATATTTTCTTTTCTAACAAAATCTTTTAAATTTTTGTGTAGCTGCTTTGAGACAATGACCATTGTTAAAAGCGCTATATACTGTAAATAAAATTGAATTGAATTGAATTGAATACAGTACTGTACGGCTGCCAATAAAACAAGGTCACCAGATGTGCCTGCCTGCAGAAGTAGCACAACGCTAATAGTTTCTGTTCATGTTCAGTTGAATGCTGCAAAACTGATAGGACAGTGCTTAAAAGTACAGATGGACAACAACCTAAAACAAAATCAAACTAAAATGGAACATTCTCAAACAGCCAAGTTATTGACCTGATCTCAACCCAATTGAGCATGCTTGTCATTTACTGAAGACCAGACACAATGCAGTTCATGAATGTACTGTATAGTGAGAGGAATAAATAGATATTGATGTCATTTGACTTTTGCTCAAATTGCTCTGACTGGCTCAGCAATTATATAGGTATGTTTATCTCAACTTCCATGCGTTTGGAAACTAAATAACACTAACTCTTTTCTCTTGGTGACTGCTTTGCAGTCATTTTTTGCAGAGAGGTTTTTTGCACTATTTGATTCGGATGGTAGTGGCACTATTACCCTTGATGAGCTGCTGAAGGCTCTGAACCTCCTCATTCACGGCAACGAGACTGACAAGCTGCACTTTCTTTTCCAGGTCTACGATGTAGACGGTCAGTTATGAAACAGTAATCAACAGTCTAACATGTTAAATGTTTTATTACACTGTTAATATATACTGTATGATGGTCAAAAACTCTTATGTTTATATGCATTTAATTTTTATCTATCTATCTATCTATATATCTATCTATATATCTATCTACCTACCTACCTACCTACCTACCTATACAGTACTTGTGAATCTGTCTTTGAAGTACTGTATATTATTTAAAAAAAAACAAATTTTTGAACTTGCAGGAAGTGGTTCTATAGACCCTGATGAGCTGCGAACAGTGCTGAAATCCTGCCTAAAGGAAAGTGCTATCTCTTTGCCAGAAGAAAAACTGGATGACTTGACGCTAGCGCTGTTTGAGTCAGCGGACAAAGATAACAGTGGCTCTATTACATTTGAGGAGCTTAAGGCAGAGCTTGAGAACTTCCCTGAGGTCATGGAGAACCTCACCATCAGGTAGTAGCTCAGATTTGAAAATCAGTTTTATTTTATTTTATTCAAAATGTTTCTAACCACAACATTGTTTGCTTTTGTCATATTGTCTGGATTGACATAGTGCTGCTAACTGGTTAAAGCCTCCAGATATGGACCACAACAAGCGACAAACACCTCGCTATTTCACCCGAGCTTACTGGCACAACAACAGCAGAAAGCTGTTCTTCATCTGCCTGTACTCCTTCCTCAACATTCTCCTCTTCATCATAGCTATGTTGAGGAATGCTGCTGGTGGACCCTGGATCATGTTGGCGCGAGGGTGCGGAATGTGCCTTAACCTCAACTGCACTTTTATTATGGTGAGCCTTGTTTTAAATAAAGTCTAGTTTAGTCATCACTAAATAAGAAGGTACTGTATACTAAAGTGAAATTGATGTGACCTGCAGGTGCTGATGCTACGGCGTTGTCTCACGTGGCTGCGTGCTACGTGGGTTGTGAAAGTCTTTCCGTTGGACCAGAACATTCTTTTGCATGAGATCGTTGGCTATGCTATCTTGATCTTCAGTGTAGTGCACACAGTGGCACATGTTATGAACTTTGGTAACCTCATTTCCTTAAGTTTCTTTCTTAGTTCGGAAATGTTCTGTAGATAATTCACTACATAGAAATCAACTCTCAATATTCTTTAAAACAGAGAAGTAAAAGACTTCGGCTAACTTAATCCGAATTTATGATATAATCATTATAATCACTGTCTCCCATTTGGCATTGTGCACTGTGCTGTTATCTTTGTGAAAGTGAATTTCATTTCATTTATACAGTATCCTGTATGTAATTTCCTATTACCTTTCTCCAGTTGTGCTGTCTCATAAAGAGGTAGGATATGAGTTATGGGAATATGTGTTCACCACACGCCCGGGTATAGGATGGGTTCAGGGCACCGCCTCTATCACTGGCGTTGTGCTGCAGGTCATCATCTGTCTCATGGTGGTTTGTTCCTGCACATTCGTCAGACGAAGTGGCCATTTTGAGGTAAGTGGCCCTTATGGTTATTTCTTTCAGTGACCAAGAATATAAAGCAGAATAAAAGTTTCTGTAAAAATTGCAATAAGTGATAAATATATCCCAAGTATGCTTTTGCGTATGCTTGTGGAGATCACACTGGAAAGGAGTTGGGTTGTATCAAGAGGAATTAAATTTAGACTGGAATTGATTGTTTTAACGACGATTCCAGTTTTTCTATGAACCTAGTATTTTTACTTTTCTTAGCTGCTAGGGACTTTCTTGGGTGTGTGCATGCACTCAGAAATCATCAAATACAGTTATGTAATGATGTACATTATTATATACTGCGGTCACACTGCCATCTATTTGTATCAGACCACATGTACAGTACTGTGCAAAAGTCTTTAGCCACCCGTCATTTCTTTATTTTTTTGCTTTAAATGTAGTCTGAAAAAATAGTTCCCAGGCTTCCTGATCAACTGTTTTTGACTCTCATTTTTATTCCAGTTTGTGTACCTGAGCAGTTTCAAAGGAATGTTTTTGTTTGTTAAGACTCACAGGCCTATGAATCATTCAAGCATAATGACCATCTGCAAAACCAGTGAGATACAGGTGCAGATAATAACAGACGAACAGGTGATTAGTATACTGGTGATGCTGAATGCTGAGTAGTTGGAACAGACGAGAGAGGAAATGAGGTTACTGCTGAGGTTGCTATATAAACAACCAATTTTAAAATTGTGCCTGCAGGCACTTTTGCAGCCTGTCACAGTAAAATATTTGTTACCATTTCTTTAATCTTCATCATTTAATTTAGCTAATACAGGCCCAATCAAAACTTTTGATTGGGACTGTATGAAGGAATTATGTCTCGAGACTTTTGCACAGTACTGACCACCTTATACAACTAACTCTTACCCAGTACTAAGTCTTCTAAATTTGCAAAATAGATCTAGGAATATATTTTCTCCACTGACCACTAGATAACAGCAAGTCCCCAGCTAATCTAAAAACATATAGGACTACAATTAGACCATGGATACAACTAGTTGCATCAGGAAGGGCATCCATCATAAAACTTGTGCCAAATAAAAAATAATAATAATTATGTACAGAACAGATGATTTGCTATGCTCACCCCCAATGGGAGCATTTGAAACAACAATGCAATGTACATTATAGGTTTCTCAATGTTGTCTGACATGGACTGTGTGTTGCTCTACTACCACATAATGGCACAAATAGTACACAAACTGTGAAATAACTTTATGCGGACTAAGAAACAATTGATTTTCTTTGTTTATGTTCAGGTGTTCTACTGGTCTCACCTGTCTTATATTTGGGTCTGGGTACTGCTCATAGTCCACTGCGCTAATTTCTGGAAATGGTTTGTGACACCTGGTGTGATCTTCCTTGTGGAGAAGTTGGTTGGCATTGCAGTGTCTCGCATGGCAGCCCTATATATTGCAGAGGTCAATTTGCTGCCTTCTAAGGTACTAGCAAAAGCAAATCCTAAGTCTAGTGTTTTGTCTTGTTTTTAAATAAAAAATTTTTTCATGATCACGTTCTACATACAGTACATAGCTCCACGTGCAGCTCAATGAAGCTTACAGTGTCAGTGTTGCTGAATCATATAAACTTTTTACCCATAGACCAGACATTTCAGGGAACCATTTGTAGACTGTATTAAATTGTTTATCCATGCGCTGTCTGATGCCTCGATGTAAGACTCTCTGTGTTCATTTTGTTGAATATTAAAGGTAACGCATCTAGTGATCAAGCGACCACCGTTCTTCCAATTTAAACCTGGTGATTATGTCTACATAAACATCCCAGTTATAGCCAAGTATGAGTGGCACCCGTTCACCATCAGCAGTGCACCAGAGCAACAAGGTACAGCAAAATGCTGATATATGCCCTAAACAGCCAAATGCAAAGCATCATTTTACTGTTTCACAGCTATATTCTCTAACAAAAGTTGAGAAAGCAATGATATACTGTAGATGTATAAAAGTTTTTATTTCTTTTTTAAGATACCATATGGCTCCACGTGCGTTCAATGGGCCAATGGACAAATCGGCTGTTTGAGTATTTTAGACAGTCAGAGAACCAAGACGCCAGCAACAAGAGACTTACAGCCAGTCTGAGGAAACGACGGCATGATGCAGGAACCCAGGTCATAGCTTCATAACTTCTTTTTTTTCAGTACTGAATCTAATTGACTACATCCATTTTTGTTGACTATACAAGTAATTCATAAAGCACTATGCCATTTTATGTGCCGTTTGGTTGGTTGTCTGCATTTAACTTGACACAGCTATCATTATTACACACTGATGAACTATCCCTTAAAAACACATGCTTATACCAGGATGAGCTGTTCAAATCAGTGGGCTGTGGTGAAACTGTAGCATCTAATGAGGATAATGCCATCGAGCTAACTCTGTATCGCAAGAATGGAGTACGACCAGGTTCTCAGAGACCCAACCCAGACATTGGAGTTCAGGTAGAATTGGGAGACATGGCTCCAGTTACAAGAGAGGTAAACTCTGTTAGACAAAAAAATTATTTACCTAAAACATCCTGACCTATTTATCCAAGCAAAATAATTAATTCCAGTTATAAATATTTATTTCACATGTTTTTAACGTTTAGCCCTAAATGGCTGTTGTGTACAACTGTTTTAGATCCTTGTAATGCTGAAATTGTACCACTTTACAGATCTCATCTAAACTGAGTGAAAATCATAGATATTGTAACATCAAGGTGAGTAATGATACTGTACATACAGTAGTGGCTTACTCAGGTCTTTATTATATTTTATTATATAGTATTTATTAATAGTTTTCTTTTAATTAGTTAATATTATAAGTGTTAACATAAGTATTAAGTGTTTGTTGTTTATGTGTGTTTATCATTTTGGTAATCCTTTATTAAATATTTGTTATCCAAACATTTTAGTATTATAAATTATCATTTGATTACCACTATAATATGATGGTATTAAGATCATTTATTTTTGCTGGTACTGTATATGGTTCTCATAAATATGAGCGAATTTGATAATAACTCATAATATTTTTTCAATGCAATTAATCACACCGACACTTCAATGGTAGAGCTTTCAAATTTCAAAGCTCTTTATTAGGAACACCTGTACACTATTAATTGATGCCATGGTTCAGACTGGGTTGTCCTGATAGTAGGGACACAGATAACCACTCTGTACAACTGTGGTGAGCAGAATCTCAGAATGCACAACACAAATCAAACCATGAGACAGATGGACTACAACAGCAGAAGACCATATTGGATTTCACTTCTGACAGCCAAGAGCTAAAAACTGAGACTGCAGTGGGAACAGGTTTAGGTAGGGACAGAATTTGGCAACAACTGCATTGACTTAGGTCGACATTGAGGCCTGGTGAAGGAGGTGTAATGGTGTGGAGAATGCTTTCTGGCACACATTGGGCGTATAAATAACAATATATCGTTGCAGTGTTTCCAACATTCAATCTTTGCATAAAACTGCACCTGAAAATAATCTGCTAGAATTATGTGATATTAAAATGGAACAGAAAAATGACATCTTGCGTCATACCATAAAATTATTTTGAGATCAAGCACTATTAGTATAGTGTTGCTAATAAAGTGTTCAGTGAGTATCTGATATAGAAACAGTACCTACACTTCCCTAATGCAGGAGTAACACAGAGAGCCAGTCCATAAATGTTTCAATATTTTACAAATGTGTTGCAAGTAAGGACAAAATAATATTTAATTTAATGGCAAAAAAAATATCTAAAATAATCATATTGTCATTTTACATGTACAGTATTGAAATAAAACCTATTTATGTATTACTTATGAATGTGCTGTGAAGGCCAACAGTAGAGCGCTTTAATTATAGTGTTTGTATAAGGTTTTATGTTAAATAGACTTATACCAGTAATAAAAAGGAATGAAATGTTTGATTTAAAAATGCTCCAGTGTTATGTAGATGGGCCCTATGGTACACCAACAAGGCAGATCTTTGCCTCAGAGCATGCAGTGCTGATAGGGGCTGGCATTGGCATCACACCATTTGCATCCATCTTGCAGAGCATCATGTACCGGTAAGATCCTACAACTTTAACTTCAGCCTTTAGTCAGTATTGTCTTTTATTAAGTTTCCAATACATATCATGGCCAACAATGTTTCATAAACACAAGTTGTCGTCAAATAAAAACGGGATTTGTGATGAACTTTCTAATGTAAAATTACATTTCCTGAATACTTACTGAGCACAGTATGGTGATGAGACTATTAGCCACAGTAAAACATTTGAATAGTGCAAAGGTTTTAAAGAAGGCCGTACGTCTGTAAATGACAATCACGGCCTCAGAGCCATCTGTGGTTGTTCCTGTGAACATTCAGCAAGTGGAACACCTGATTCAATAAGGTTGACAGATCATTTTCACCAACTTGTGGAAAAGATGCATCTGTCTGTGGGAACTGTAAACATAATCATTCAAGAACACCACATGCACATTACAGGAACTCGGCTAGGAGTTAATGCCACATCCCCATACAGGCCTCACCTCACTCCAAGCCTTTTCCACATGTTTGGGCCATTAAAGGGGTTCCTGGGAGGCCAGTGTTTCAGACATGAAGCAGGCAGTCAGATCATGGCTCCAGCGTACTGAGAAATCTTGCTATTTGATGGTATCCACGCACTAGTGAACCGCTGGGATAAGTGTGTTAGAGTAGAAGAAGATTATATCAAGGAATAAATGTAGCTTTTACTTTTATAACTATGTTCTCTTATTCTGCATCGTTATATCAAAATACCCTAGTAGAAGAGAAAATGTCCCAATCCGTTCCATAATGTTGAATAAGCTGACTCTACTTGCCTTCCACTTCTTTTATTCTACAGTTATCGAATGAGGAAGCAGAACTGCCCTAACTGCAACTATTCCTGGTGTGAGACTATCAAAGATAATGAGATGAAGCTGAGGAAGGTAATACATAACTGAAAACAGATGTTAATGTAGTCATTCTGCCTGGTTGTCGTTAAAACTGTGATCTTCTACAGGTCGATTTCATTTGGATAAACCGAGATCAGAAGTCTTTTGAGTGGTTCGTGAGCTTGTTGACCAAACTGGAGATGGACCAGGCTGATGAGGAACCTGAGGGTGAGTGAGAGAGAGAGAGAGAGAGAGAGAGAGAGAGAGAGAGAAGTTGTTCAGAAGTGTTATGCAGTGTTGTACAATAGTACATAGCAAATGTACAGTGTTTTACAGTAGTATATTACATAGCAAATTACGTTTAGTTTCCATTTCAAAAATAACAGCTATGCTCGGAAACTGACCTTATTATCCATATATAAATGTATAGGTGGACCTTTCATCTTTTTATACTTTGTTAAGTAACCTTGAGTGTAAGAAGTAAGCTCTAAAATGTTACAAAATTTTATTGTGTTTACATGTTCAGGTCGCTTTCTGGAGATGCACATGTACATGACATCAGCTTTGAGTAAGAATGACATGAAGGCTATTGGACTGCAGATGGCCTTGGACCTTTTGGCAAAGAAAGAGAAGAAAGACTCCATCACCGGCCTACGCACACGCACACAGCCCGGCAGACCCGAGTGGGGCAAGGTGGGTATCAAACAATCACAGTGTGAAATATTGTACATATCCATGAGTCACAGGTCTAGTGCACTGCATATGATACATATAAAACATAAAGCATTTAATTTTTAAATAATTTAATTTACCTGCATGTATGTTTTGTTAGATTTCTAAGATACAGTATGGTTTGGTTTTAAAAGGTTTTTCAGAGGGTTTCAGAGGAAAATAAAGGCAAGGTGCATGTTTTCTATTGTGGCTCCCCAGCATGTGCCAAAGCCATCAAAGCTCAATGTGAGAAATACGGATTTCATTTCTACAAAGAAAACTTTTGAGATATCTGTTTTTTTTTTTCATCAGAAACTAATACTTGGCTTTTTTTTTTATATAAAAATCAGAAATTTGTATCAAATCTGTGTGACAATTCCTATTTTGTACTGTAAGGTTGTTGTTTTTTTCACTTTATGAATGTACTTGCCCTTGTATTTTCAAACTCATTTTCAATACAACCCCAAATTCCAACTGAGCAAGATTCACATTTTAAACTGAAATTTTTAAATTTGCAACTTGCTGCTTCTTCTCAGAATAATAATAGTAATAATAGCATAATAGTAATATTAATTGAAGTAAATATGGCTATAGACTGTAGATATACTGTCTCTGTAGATATCAAATCTGTAACATGATTGTAGATTGGTCCTTATATTGTTGTAATGTCCGGTGTGATTTAACACTTTAACAGTTTGGCCTTGTGTGTGTGTGTGTGTGTGTGTGTGTGTGTGTGTGTGTGTGTGTGTGTGTGTGTGTGTGCAGTAATATGATCCTTTAGCTCATATTCAATTTAATTAGAAGTGTAATAATGTTACTTATTGCCTGGTTGCATGTCTTTGATTATTACTCTTGTTTGGTTAAAGAGTTTAAAAATGCATAAGTATGTACCTGTTTAAACTTGTAAAACTATATTGTACCTGTGAAAGTATAAAGAACATTTTATCCCCTTAAAAGCATTACCAACTGTATTATCACCATAAAGCGATACTGTAATAATGTTAGACTTTTATTTCATTATATAAAAAAGAGAACACAACAGTCTAATTTCATATGTTTGATTTTTGTACTGTCTCCATTCTGCCCAGTGTATGCCAGAAAAAAAAGAATAAACATAAATATGTTAATATGTTACACGATAAATATATATATATATATATATGGTACGCAGTGATGTTGGAACTGGTGTGGTGTTGTTTCTCAGGAGTTCGGCTCAGCCCTTAATGCTTCAGCATACCAGGACATTTTGCACTATTGCATGTATGTACAGTATAGGGGGCCCAAAAATGTATACAACAGATATCTATGCCCTTTTTTTACAACTTGAATTGTATTATGGCAGTCTTGTGTAGTATTAGGTTTAAGATGTCAGTAGTCGCACTATCGTTGATGCTATCGTGACTGTCAGAAGAGAGGCATATATTTTTCATGTTGATGTGTGTATGCATATTTTGGCCCTATGTGTCTCTCTAGCTCTCTCTGTCTCTCTCTCTTTCTAGAGATAGAGATAGACCTATGCAGGACAGGGGGTCTTTCAGCCAGCACCAGGTTGGGGAACCTGTGCATAAGCATTGTTTTCACCACCTGCCCTGCACATTTTAATGATTTCTCAGCTCCCTGCATCTGATTTAACTAATCATCTAATCAACAGCCTTTTCTGAATTGAAGTGTGTGTGTGTGTGTGTTAGAGCCAGGACAAAATTACTACGTGCAGGGCAGATTGTGCCATCTGGTGATGTAATTTGGAACTGCGCATAATTCATAATTTTATCTAAACTTTTTAAAACTAATTGTCATTAGAAGAAAAAAAAAAGATTTGGAAACACTAAAAAGGTAACTGGAAGGTGAGTAATTAGAGAGCACTACTTCAGACTAAATAAAGCTATTATAAGCCACGCCCACACCGGGCTTCTCTGATTGGTTGGTGTGATCGTCTCTTGCGTTTTCATTGGTTGAAAGCTACGTCACTCCGTCATGCACAGTGGCGCAGGTGAGGGAGCAGAGCTTTGTTTGCGCCCATGTTGTTGCCGGCTTACTGTAAAATATCTTTAGATTTTAAATAAACATAGCGGGGTTTTTTTTTTTGCCTTCTGGTTTGCTTTTTGGATATATTGAATCCTTAAACAGCATACGCAGGTAGGTGTTTTTTTAATTCATTCTTTTAATACTGCATTCTACCAAACGCTCGCTATTGTCTAGTCACGTGATCTAATCTACTAAGCAGTGTTAAAATAACGTTGCCTAATAAAGAAAGAGGTAAATCAGCAATGCATCCCTGGAATGATGTACATGTATACTGTATTGGCTATAGGCTTTACTGACCCCTGCCTGATTATAACTGTGAGGACAGGCTAAATAAATAAAGATTTTTATTATTTTTTTTAACTCCATTTTAACATGTCTGAATTGTCATACTGTATGATCACTAAAGGATTTTTTTCGGACCCTAAAGGCATCCTTGAGGCAGCTCAGTATCTTGTAAGATGTCTCTTCCAGTCTCCTCCCACACCTGTGCATGGCTCTGATGTGAGGATGCGCTGCCTGGTGGCAAGAGTCAACCACAAAACGCTGATAGTCCTCTGTGTGGTCTTTGCTCTCATCACACTTGTGCTTTGGAACAAGTGCTCCAGCGATGTTGCTGTGCATCCTCCGACCAGGCCCCAACCTGAGCCCGCACCCACTACAGAGGACGAAGAGGACCACGGACAGCTGCCTGAAATGTCCCTGGTCTCCAAGGAAGTGCAGTATCAGCAGATCGACTGCCTCATTAACGAGGACGTGACGATCAAAGGGCGCCGAGAAGGCAGTGAGGTTTACCTTCCCTTCAGCTGGGTGGAGAAATACTTTAACGTGTATGGGCGCCTGGTTCAGTATGAAGGTACAGAAAGGTTTGAGTTCTCACACAGCTACTCACGTGTGTATGCCCAGAGAGAACCCTATCATCCTGATGGCGTATTCATGTCATTTGAAGTCTACAATGTGGAGGTGAGAGACCGCGTGAAGTGCATCAGTGGAGTGGAAGGTAAGACTAAGAGATCATAGTCATGGATAATAAAGTTTACAAACATAATTAATTACTAATAATAGTAACTACTTTGTACGAATTATGTGATGGATTAATTTGAAAAGTTTAATGGTACATGTATTTTACTCACTTTAACCTCAACCCACTATTCGTTCTAATTCTGTCTCTTTGTTTTGCTTTAGGTGTGCCTGTTTCTACACAGTGGGGACCACAGGGCTACTTTTACCCAATCCAGATAGCACAGTATGGATTAAGTCACTACAGTAAGAATCTTACAGAGAGGCCACCTAGCATAAAGACTTATGGGTTCATGGAAGAGAGAGAAGGCAGTCCCAATCCCTGGACAATCCCTAAAGGTTGCTCCATTGCCAAGGTCCATGACCCAGGTCACACAGCCACTATTTATCAGTTCATCGCACCAGGTAAATGCCCGATGAATGTATCTGAAACACACATTGAGGATTACTGTTTGACTAAAGCTAGACTAAATTATAACATAATTATTGTTGATATAATTAAAGTTGAGTCTTATTTTTTTTTATAGATAATTCAGAAGGTGTATCTCTACTTCTGGACAACTCAAAGGATTTTGTCCTGTCGTTTGATGTAAAGTTCACGTCCAATGGTAGTGTGTCAGTGGTGCTGGAGACTACAGAGAAGGGACCTCCGTATACCATTCACTATATCACCAGCTCCCTTCTCATTTCCTTCAAGGACAGGGAGGTGGTCTATGGCATTGGTCCACAGGCCACCTGGAGTACCCTGAGCCGAGACTTGGTGACTGACCTGCGTAAGGGAGTGGGTTTGTCTAATACCAAAGTTGTGAAGGCAACTAAGATCATCCCTCGACGCGTAGTCCAGTTGGTACTGCGTGGCTCAGGCTTCATCAGCAACATTACCATTTCCTCCACATCTCACATGGCTGCCTTCTTTGCTGCTAGTAACTGGCTCCTACGCAACCAGGATGAGCGAGGCGGATGGCCCATCAGAGTGGCACGCAAATTAGGGGAAGGTTTTCGAATACTGGAGTCTGGCTGGTACTCTGCCATGGCCCAGGGACAGGCCATGTCTACATTAGTGAGGGCATACCTCGTCACGCATGACCTTGTGTACCTCAGTGCTGCCATGCGTGCCATTGCACCTTTTAAGCGAATGTCAGAGCAACATGGTGTAAAAGCTCTGTTCATGAACAAGTATGACTGGTATGAAGAGTACCCCACAATACCCAGCTCCTTTGTGCTCAATGGCTTTATATACTCGCTGATCGGACTATATGATGTGGCTGAAATAGCAGGGGATAAACTCGGCCGAGAGGCAGGCATACTGTTTAGCCGAGGATTAGAATCCCTGAAAGCCATGCTGCCACTGTTTGATACAGGGTCTGGAACTGTCTATGACCTGCGGCATTTCACGTTGGGTGTGGCACCAAATCTGGCACGTTGGGACTACCACACCACTCACATAAACCAACTGCAGCTCCTGTCCTCTATAGACAGTAGTCCCATTTTTAGAGAGTATGCAAAGCGCTGGAAAAGCTACCTGAAAGGGGGTCGGGCTAAACACAACTAAAGACACACCAAAAGGACTTTTAGTGGAAAGATCATTGTGATAATCTTTGAAAGTCTAAATCAGTATGTACATTAAAGCAGTATGTACTGATCAAAATTAAGTTCTTACACATTTTATGCGGGAACTGTTGTTTAGTTTATAGCTCTGTTCTTCTCAAACTTACATAATGTGAATTTGTAAAAACACCATTTTAGCAGCATTGCTCTTTCATACTTCCAAAATAGTGGTAACGATGCAGATATTTAGATGCACTTTAAGACCAACACATCCATTGTTGCCTATGGTGATTTATTTTATGTTTATCAGTGACAGGAGCGTATATTACAAATGGTGATATACAATAAAACTAGGAAATGACAAGCGGGACGTTAGGGCCCTTTTCAGAAATGAGGCATTTTTCAAGGTCATGTGCAATAACATCAATTATTTGAAATTGTGTAACTTATATTGTATGTCTCGTTTGTATATTATTGGTAAGTGGAGTAACTTACAATGTATAATTTATTTCTATTTTAGTGTTGAAATGACAGTGAGGTTTGTTCTTCTAAACATATATACTGTATATGTATATATTGAAGTTTAAAGATTGTTCTAGAACGTCTCATGTAACACACCTTTCTGAGTACAGATGTGTTGCAGTTCATGGTTTTATAAAATTAGGAGGTAAAATAAATATATTTATACATAAATGTTTATTTCTGTCAGTCATCAAACAACTATTTTAATAATTTCCAGAATACATAAATAGCAAAACTTCAATACACAAATGTCCGAGCAAGGGTGTGATCTTACCTTGTGTCGATTGCTCCCAGGATAGCTCCAGATAAACTGTGAGCCGCCCCAGGCTAAAGAAGATACTAAGGATAAGTGGATGGGTAGATGGATGGATAAACGAATGTACAGTATGTTGAATAAATGAATTAATCCAATTTGAGAAACTGACCAGAATAAATAAAACAAGTCATTGTTTAATGTCTTTAAATTAGCATTACTGTATTATAGACAGTAATGAACAACTGTAAGGAACAATAATGAAATTATGAAATTAAATAGATATGATATAAGAGTTACATAATCTATTGTAAAATGACTTAAATGTTCAATTTAGGGAATTAAAAGATGTAACCTTATCTCCCAGCAGTAAAGGCCAAAGAAATGACCTTTTTGAAATTTCAACTCTTAAACTCGGTCATCTTAACTTAACAGAGAGATATCAAATCAACACAGTTGCTCACAGCATATAAACTGTTCCCAAATAAGCAGAGTAGCACTTACCTGGAGTTGAATATGATTGGATTTTTTTTACTCACTGAACCTGCCGCCATTTCCACCCATGTGCACAGCTCTAGCAAAGCAACGGTGGTCAACTAGACATCTAGCATGTTCACTAGTTTTATCACTGCATGAAAAACAATTTACAATTTATAACTCATACAACTTATTCTTCACGTAATGATCTAAGAGGATATGAAGAGGTATTGGGGGCATATCCTTAACATTACAGACAAAAGGGTACAGTAATCCAAATATGAACATAATTCTGGGTCAGAAGTCATGTTTTCACACTGTTTCTTCATTTGTTTGTTTGTTTTATTTTCCCCCAGATACATAATATGTTTATTTTGAGAAAATCATTTGGAACGATTATTTTGGCCATTTTTACATAAATTTCCTCATTACTTGTACTAGTAAGGACTAAAAAGTTTTAATTATTGAAGCTCAATGACTTCATGACATATTGTATGTACAAGTATTTGCTTTAGACTAATCAACATGCAGGCATATTTGCTTGTTATTATGAATATTTTCAGCCAGTGGTTTATCTATGATTACCCTTCTGGGTTACTGATCAGAAGGTTGGAGGCTCAAGCCCCAGTAGTGTTAAGGTGCCGCACTGAAACTATTGTGCCCTTGAGCACAACAGTGGCAGTAATTGGCTTTCAACCCACTCTCCTTCAGGGGAGTGCTCTGACCCCTGCTTCTTAACCAGCTGGGAAAATATTCATTGTGCTACAGCCTGAGGTACAGTATACAATATTTGACAAATAATGCAAGGCTTTTTCTTAAATCTAAAACACTGTTCCTGTTTGAGGAGGCAAATAAAGATTACTTATCACAGTCAGTTATAATAAAAGTATAAAATAATTTCTCCTGGACATCCTTTTTTCCCCAACATGTTTGATAATACAGAATCGCCCTGTAATTGGAAGCAAAAAGACCTGTTCTGTATTGAACCGATACAGGCCGCTCTTTGCTCTGTATTTTTGTAAATAAATTCAGTGAAATCTTTGGGCGAGTAATAGTACAGGTTAGACTACTACGGTGATTTGTATGAGATAGAAGCAGTCAGTGGATAGAAGAACTCCCTCGGCCTGTCTATCTGTCATGGTCTCTACCAAAACAAGGAACTGGGGAAAACTGAGGTAGCACAATACACTTTTCCTGCCAACATTACAGCAAAAGTCAGAACACAGAACAGAATTTAATCAGGCAAATAATTTTTTACGATAATTGTTAGATACACTACAATACATCTTCTATTCTGCTTATCCTGTGTACAGGGTCTCAGGGGGCTTGGAGACTTAGGGCAAGAGCTGGGGAACACCCTGTACAGGATACACGCACATACACAAACACACACACAATTTGGGAATGGCAATTAACCTAATCTGCAATTTTTGACCTGTGGGAGGAAACCGGAGTACCTGGAGAAAACCAAGCATAGGGAGAACATGCAAACTCCACGCTCACAGACCTGTGGCAGAAATTAAACCCTCGTCCAGGGAGGTGAGAGGCGACAGTGATAACCCTGAATGTTGTTCTTGTTGGTCTTTCGGCAGCTCCCATGGAGGGGTTGCCATCTGATCCGCACACAACTTGGCACAGGTTTTACACTACAGATGCCCTTCCTGCGGCAAGCATCCCATTTTATCCAGGCTTGGGATCGGCACTACAACCAGTTCCTGGGGTTTGGGCAATGGATGGGAATAACAAGTCCAAAAATATATACGAGGGCTTTAATGAAATTTCTAATGAATGAAGGTGTAAAACTGAATACACACACACACACACACATATAGGAGCATCTCAATAAATCAGAATATTATCGAAATGTTGATTTATTTCAGAAATTCATGATGATATTCTAATTTACCCAGATGCACTTGCGTGTATATATATATGTATGTGTGTATATATATATGTGTGTGTGTGTGTGTGTGTGTGTATATACTGTATGCACACACATAAATCAACTTTTCGATTATATTCATCATCAGATGCACCTGTATGTATATACAGTATAAAGAGCACCCCCGCACCCCCACGCCAACCTCGTCACGGGGAGATGGCGCTCCCTAGTGTTTGAATCGATGCTCTGTTTTCTATTAGTCTGCCTTGTACAACTGATGCAACATCTGAGCTCGTCTAAAATGCCTGGCTACGTCAAGATGTCCACAAGCCCATAAGCTAGTCAACTAACGTTTTATTATATATTTTTCTCCGAATCCTGTAAAACCTTTGAAGTTATCAAAATGGTTTGATTGTTTCGTTATTTGAAGGAGATGAATGTAACCTGGTGGCTGTGTGAGATGTTGTATGACATCGTCGTTATACGCTTGAAAAAACGCACTTGCCAGTTCTGGTTGGTTTCTGATAGCAAACAAGCTTGTCTGTGTTAGCTAGCCTGCTAACTAGCGAGTTTGTAGCTACGCTTTCGATGACACTTTTCACTGGAAAGACACGAAAACAGGTATTTACCAGGGGCTTATTAATTATGTTTTGTATTTTCTACATTTTCCTAAGACAAAACAATGTTTATTTAGTACCGTTATAATCAATACGTTAACGTGTTATGGTTTGTATTTAAATAAAAAACAGCGTCTGTGTTTGGTAGCTTGACTGTTGCTAGCGCTGCTCCTCTTGCTAGCTAGCTCGCCGAGCAGTTTCCATATTAGGGCGGACACACGCTAGTGGCTCTGGCTATCGAGTTATTGTTAGCCAGCCTCAGACGTCAGGAGCTGAGAGGAAAACGTTTTGTACGTTTTATGTATTTTTACGTGTCGCCTTGACGAAATGGCGAGCCGGAGAAACCTCTTAGCGGTCAGCACTTTGAAGCGAGAACAGGCTTTGACGCAGTTTAAAGCCCTGCTGTGTGGATAATGCCTTAACCATGACATTATAGCAATATTATATTTACACAGCTGTGTGTAAATGAGTACAGTCGTACAGACAAGACATTTTGATTGACTGTTTTTGAAAAGTGCCAGATTTTATGCTGAGTTATCCATTCATTGGTATCCTCTCTTGAATTGAGATGCATCTGAGTTTCAGATCAGTCCTTCATCTTGGTTATTAATGTTTAGTTGGAAAGTGTAAGTGGAAATAAGCAGTACAGAAATCCGTTGAAACCTGAGCATTACAGATGTGTTTAATAAACATTATATTACAGATTTAGCCCCCCCTCTTTGCTGTTAATAACCTCCACTCTTGTGGGAAGGCTTTTCTCTGAATTTGTGTAAATTGTGTGTAAATTCAGCTACAATAGCATTGGTGAGGTCAGAAGCTGATCTGGCATGTAGTCAGAGGTCGGGGATCTGTGCAGTAGTTCTTCCATTCACAGCTTGGGAAGGCATGTCTTCATGAAGCTTGTTTCTGTACAGTGACGTTGTTATTCAGGAACAGGTTTGAGCCCAGTGAAGGGAAACTGTCATGTTGCACCATACAAAAGATGCTCTATACAATTATGTGGCAACAAGGCCCATGTAAGGAGGTGGTGGCAGGTGTCCATAAACTTGGTCATGTAGTGTAGTATGTACCTGCATATTCTTGAGGATCATCATTGTGTCGTCTGACTGAGGTGCATGGGCGAGACAGGGATCACTATCCTTTGCCTTGTCATCACACTTTTCTACAACCCATTCATTCCTCTTCTATACCGCTTATCCTGATACAGGGTCGCAGTGGCCTGGAGCCTATCCCAGGAGATTTAGAGCACACCCTAGACTGGGTATCAATCCATCGCAGCACACACACACACACACACACACACACACACACACACACACTCTACAGGCAATTTGAGAACACCAATTAATCTAATCTGCATGTCTTTGGACTGTGGGAGGAAACCACTAAGCATGGAGAGAACATGCAAACTCCACTCACACAGACCCGGGAATTGAAGAGTTGTGAGGCCACAGTGCTAACTACTACACCACCCTGGCTAAACCATTCATGGGAATTTGACAAACCTTTAATAGAAAACATAGATATGCACTAGTTATTTCATTTTTATAATAACATTACTTTTTTTCCCTGTACAGCATAAAGAAATGTAGCACATTCAGTGAGCAGGATATACTTGTTTTCTTTGGAAGACTTTTTTTTTTCTTGGCAAAGACATAAAAATAAAATGGCAGCATGACTATTTTTCTTAAAAATATAACAAGAAAACCTATTGAACAGGAGTTAGATAAAAGATGGTACTCTTGAATATCCTTGAATACTCTATGTGAATCATAAATCGGAAACCAAATTCCATTTGACAAAGTTTGAAATCATTGTTGGGATGTTTATTTCTCTGTCTTGTTAGTTACACATGTTCTTTTCTTTGTTCTGGTAACATTTTGCATGTTTGTTATATGGTTAAAAACCTCTCCTCTCTTGTAGTATGCATGGCCTACATGCTGCTGAATAAAAACTGAGCCGTGAACAAGGAAGGGCCAAGTCGGTCTCAGTCTGCTGTAGTGAGAGAGAGCACGAGACAGAAAGATGGCTGTGCAGAACAGGAATGCAGTGTTTGTCCTGTCAGGGAGAGAGCGCGGAGCTCGCATTTTGGGATCCCAGCGACTCCTGCAGCAGCTTGTGGAGGACAGGACACGCTGGATGAAACTGCAGAGTCAGGTATTTATTTCTTCATTAGCGTCGTTCTGTCTGTTCTGCTCAGGCTGCCATAGTATACAATGTCAAGGAAAATACACTGAATAATAATAAAAACAATATTTTAAGCTTAACTAAAACAATACTGTATACTGGTTTAAATTGATTTGTATTGTATTTCTAACAGAAGGTGGAACTTCCTGATAATCCTCGCTCAACCTTCCTGCTGGCCTTCAGCCCAGACAGGTAGGAAGTAAAGAGTTATCAGGACAGGTGTACTGGTATTGATATTGTTATTGGGACAGTGATTTACATACAATATGAAATATCTCTCATAATGCTGTTTTGTTATATTAGGAATCTCATGGCTTCCACTCATGTCAACCATAACATTTACATCACGGACGTGAAAACAGGAAAGTGCCTGCACTCGCTAGTGGGTCACCGACGGACCCCATGGTGTTTGACTTTCCATCCAACAATTCCGGGCTTGGTGGCCTCAGGGTGCCTTGATGGAGAAGTGCGCATCTGGGACTTGCATGTATGTACTAAAGTACTCTGCATACTCCAAGATAATATACAATATATTGCAGTCTTTGGCTTTGTGTAAAATATTATACTTTTATACTAATATGGGATGTAGAATGTTTTCAGCTCAAAAATCAGTAAGGACTATTATTTAGCTGATTCATTTAATTGGAAGTGTTTGGGAGTAGGAAAATATTGGAATAAACGGATGGGGTACCCCAGAGCTAGGAATGTGAACCTGTGCCTTAGAGAGAAGGTTCACTGCAAATTAAGAAGAGTTACTCTGGCTGGTCATTTTTATCCTATGACTGAACATTTATCTCCATATGGGAGAGGTGATACAGCATGGCAGTGCCATGGTGTACAGGGCACAATGATTTGGTGGCTATAATTATGATATAATCATTTGTAGTGGAATTCAGTCATCATATCTCTACCCTACTGAAGACGTATTAAAGATTGTTGGCCAGTTTGTTGCCTCTCTAAGGATTCTCCCTTTTTTATTTATTTATTTATTTATTTATTTATTTAATTTTTTAAGTGTGAGAAAAATTCTAATTAGTTCCACAAAAGTGGATTCATGTTTATCCCTACCTGTGTTTTGTTCCTCAGGGTGGTAGTGAGAGCTGGTTCACTGAAGGAAACATAGCCATTGCGTCCTTGGCCTTTCACCCTACAGCCCAGCTTCTACTTATTGCCACCAACAACGAGCTGCACTTTTGGGACTGGAGTCGGCCTGAGCCCTTCGCTGTAGTCAAAACTGGCAGTGAGACTGAGCGTGTCAGGTAGGATAATTTTTGGGGTCTATTTTAGGTAACCCTTAAACTTTTTAAGTTGTCTCTAGTTGATTATTTGTACACGTACACATGTATTTGTATTCATATTTCATTTCAGACTTGTAAGGTTTGACCCTCTTGGACACAATCTTCTGACAGCTATCGTGAACCCAACTAACCAACAGGTGCCGTTTTCTACATTTGACATGCTTCTAACAAGAATGTTTATCTGTTCATATTTTATTGAGGGTAATGACCTGAGATACGAAGCATATTTTAGTCAGATTTTTTTTTCTCCTTCCAAATACAGCACAAGTATGATTTTTCTAGCTACAAACAATACAGAATATAACATTTGTGCTATATTCTACAGGATAGGTCTATAATTGTAAAAGCACACACAGGCCGTATTTCAGTCTAATCAGCTGTACAGTTTGTGGTGTCTTTGATGGATAGTGCAGATGTTTGCATTTTATATTTACTTAATCAGTGTAAACAACGTGTAGAAAGGAATATTTGACATCTTTGGAGTAAAATAGGTTTAACTCTGTACTATCACAAATGTCTGTGCTCTAAATATTGAAAAATATTTTTTTCTCTGTAGAACGATGAAGATGCTGATGTTCCCATGGACAGCATGGAAATGGCCCTGTTCCGCCAGCGTTCTGTGCTCCGCTCCCCTCCTGTTCGCCGCACTCCAATTTTGCACAATTTCCTGCACATCCTGTCGTCTCGCTCCTCTGGAGGAACAGAACCCCGTGAACCTACTCCCAGCATGCCTCTGTTTCAGTATCCCGGGCGGAGTGAGCTAGCAGATCGACCTCCTCAGCAGAGCTGCACTCAGCACCTGGGGCTTGGTTGCCTGTGCAGTCGCTGTGCTGCCACGTCTCGCAACGTTCAGGCGCCTTCTGTTTCGCAGCCTACAGAATCTGTCCACTCGCACACTCATCCTCACCCACAGCCTCCCAACCAATCGCGTCCTTCCACAGACAGGCCCTCCGCTTTTAGCAGTGTGCATGGTGGCAGTGCAGGGAGCTCGCTGCACCGAGGCCTGTCCTCTCTCAGAACTAGCATGCCTTTGGGTGGCACTCCAGAACCCTCCACTCGGTTGACAAGCAGTGATTGGTCCAGTAGCTTGCTAGGCACTGGTTCTGGAGCTACGCTAGGCGAGGCAGCAGTAGGTATTGTGGGAAGGGGGCTCGTACCACCTCCTAGGACCAGCTCCTCTTCCGTTGGTCTGCACTCTCTGCATAGGTACCCCGACAGCTCTTCCTCTTCTCCCATCTATACATCGGCCACAGAGGGCCGTGGTCTAGGACTGCCTGGCACTGACCCCAGGCAGGGCAGAGCCACTGACGAAACCAGTAGTGGGCATCACCCATTTTATGACAATTCCCAACGGAACAATCCAGCCTCCATTCGCAACGTCCTACAGTGCAACCTGAGCCGCTACTTCATGGAATATGAGCGTATGCAGGATCTGGAGAGAGCAGGTTCTAGCCGGGAAGCAGGCACACAGGGCCCCATGCAGGACCTGCTATCCAGCAATGTGGACTCGGAAAGAGCAGGCCCATCACACCGGAACTCCGCCTATGCCGGTGATGGCGCCAGCAGCTCCAACCTACACCACAACCACCCTAACCGCTGCCGCTCATGCCACAACCTCCTCACCTTCAATCATGACACCCAGCGTTGGGAGCGCTCAAGCCAAGCTTCTTCTGCCTCAGCTCAGGAGGGGCCTCAGTGGCAGATGCCCATGCCTGCCTTCGAGGTACCTGCACAGAGCACAAGAGAAGAGTCTCATACCACAGAAGTGGGGCAGCAGCCTATGCAGGGCCAACAGCCTATGGGTCTGGTGTATAATCAGGACACGGGCCAGTGGGAAAGAGTGTATCAGCAGAGCACAGCCAACCCAGCCACTGAAGCAGCACAAGAAGCCTTAAACCCAGATGTGCCTGTGGACAATACCGATGAGGACTCGCTCAGAAGGTTCTGTGCATGCATGTTGAGTTTTATTCTGCAAATATCATTTCCAAGTAACTCGAGTACTATCCTGTGAAACTTTGAATGAGGTTAACAAATTATAACTTTTAAAAAAAAACATTAGAACATCCTAGCCTAAATTTGCTGCTTCATGTCATATGAGTGTCTGAGCTGCTTTCATTCTGATGTTTTTCAGTGCATGACTAAAAAATGTAAATAGATAGATGGATGAATGGATATAGACATGGATAGATTCCACACAATCTCAGAATGGAAATGTCTTGTAATAATACTTAATGCTTAAATTACTAATGCAAACAAAAATACATATAACTGGAGAAATCACATTATCAGTAGAATACTGATGGAGTGTAATTTCAGGAATTCTAATAAGGCTTTGGGTTATATATTTTGTAAACGTTCTTTAAAAACAAATGAATTACTAATAATTAAATAGTCATCATAGTAATAATATATGATCATATATTGTAATATAATATTTATTGTAATATATCATAATAAATTGAATTGTCAGAAGTCAAAGATGTTTTTGGACATGCAGGAAAAATAAAAAATTGTTACATGCTGTCTATTTACAGGAGGCTTTTGGAGTCATCGCTATTTCCTTTCTCCCGGTACGACATGTCCGGTTCCCGTGATCATCCTATTTACCCAGATCCTGCCAGGTAAAGGTCTATTTACTTCAGTATCTAAAATTCAGGAACATTTCTATTTTACATAATGTCTTTGTGTTGTTCAGGTTATCTCCAGCGGCATATTATGCCCAGAGGATGATTCAGTATCTGTCTAGGAGAGAAAGTATTCGTCAGCGTTCCTTACAGAACCGCCTGCGCACCCTATCCACATCCTCTGACAACCAGGCGGGCAATCCCTCCTTCACACCAGCAGAGGGCAGTGATGCTGACTATGAGGATATAGAGTAGGTGTAATTAGCAGCTGCAGTCATCTTGGGTAGAGTAGATTGTGTGGACCCAATGATCAACTGTGCAAATACTTTTATTTAGTACTTTAATCTCATATATAAAATTAATTATTAGGGCCCAGGCACTATGCATCCGCGTGATGACGACATGACTAGGACGTCATCGCTCTGATCATGCTGCTTTAGTAATGCTGATGTCATAAATGTGCGAAGGCCCTCTTGTTCTTCTAAGGATTATTATTTGTTTGTTTGTTTGTTTGTTTTTGTTTGTTTATTTGTCAAACATCCAGGCCCTTTTGAGGGTCTTAACAGGCTCAAGAACTCATGACAATCGGCACACAGGTTGAAATATGCTGCCATTAGGACGCCCGCGAGTCTGGGCCCTGAGCGTGGTTCATGGCCTTCACAGGAGCTTTTGCTGTATAGCTCATACACACTTGCATGTATACATGTCAAACTCAGTACTTCACACTTCTAGACCTCATTGAGCTAAACAATTTTTACGATGCATGTCATGGGCTCAACTTAAGACAAGGTCAGACATTCTGGGTCATTTGCAAAATGCACATTTATGACATCAGCACTATTAAATACACACACTATACGTCCTACAAATACACACACATTATACTACACACTCTACACACACTACACATCCTACACAAACGATGACCGGCCCAAGCACCTGCGCCATTACGATCACCAAACTCGGCCCACATTGAGTGAAATCAGCAACCGGGGCTTTTTAAACGTCTTAACATGCTCAAAAGATTGTATGTTGCGCACAGCTGGCCATGACGCTGGTGCTTGGGCCCACTCATCTTTGCTTGCAATTATATTATTACTTTATTTATTAGATCTTCTTTGTTTGTGCAACACAAGCTTAAAAATTCAAAACTTTTTTTTATATTGTAGACAGTTTTTTTATTTTTATTTTTTATTAACTTTATATGGCTTCTTATTTGCTTGGTGATTAAATTTGAACTTCAGCAAATGAGCACATGTCATATATGTTCTATATAACGTTTATAAACATGTACACATGTACTATCTTACTATTTACAGAGAGCCTGGAGACCGGACAAGACACAGAATGCCTCGCAATGCACGAATGTCAGCTCCCTCTCTAGGTCGCTTTGTGCCAAGGTATTTATATGTACCATGTTTAATCTTCACTGGTCGCTCTGTTTTAGTTCTCTGTAGCATGGTTTGTTCATGTTTTTTTTTGTTTTTTGTTTTGTCTTTAAATTAAAGACGGTTCCTGTTGCCTGAATATCTTCCTTATGCTGGTATTTTCCATGAGAGAGGTCAGTCAGGCCTGGCAACCCACTCATCAATTAATCGAGTATTAGCAGGCATGTATTCCTTGTACAAGATATTTTATTACAAAATACAACAAATGTGGCTAAAGAAAGAAATTATATGTTCACCTTTGTTTATTTTCAGGGGCTTCAATTGGTGATGGCCAGTCTGCGGTAGCCAGCAACATCGCCAACACCACTTACAGACTGCAGTGGTGGGATTTCACCAAGTTCGACCTGCCTGAAATCAGCAATGGTAATTTTGGATATAGGATATGAGCTATATTGTTTTTCTAGCATGATTTATTGTTCTTTGACTTATTTTTGTCATCTCCTGACCTCCGTAGCGTCTGTGAACGTGCTGGTTCCACACTGTAAGATCTATAATGACGCGAGCTGCGATATATCAGCCGACGGGCAGCTACTGGCTGTTTTTATACCCAGCAGCCAGCGCGGCTTTCCAGATGAGGGTATCCTTGCTGTCTACTCTCTTGCCCCTCACAACTTAGGAGAGATGCTCTACACAAAGAGATTTGGTAAGCACCCGAATGCTGTACCCAGTGTTCCATTCGCCTGGGCACGATGATTTTCTTTCACTACTGAGTTTGTTTGCAAATATTATTTTGGAAAGTAAATGAGGCCTGAAATGTGTGCCTTGATTGTGATGTACGCAGGTCCTAATGCAATCTCTGTGAGTCTGTCTCCGATGGGTTGCTATGTGATGGTGGGCCTGGCCTCACGTCGGATCCTGCTCCATCCCACCACTGACCACATGGTGGCACAAGTGTTCCGTCTGCAGCAGCCTCATGGAGGAGAAACCTCGATCAGGGTGAGTGATAGTGTTTGTTAGCACTGTTTAACCGGTTTCTATTGTAAATCTTAATTTGCACACCACGTGTTTTAACCCTCTGGTCTCTTGTAGATGGTGTATAATGTCGTGTACCCCATGGCTCCAGATCAGCGCAGGCATGTGAGCATTAACTCGGCCCGCTGGCTGCCTGAACCTGGTATGGGTCTGGCCTACGGGACGAGCAAAGGAGACCTGGTCATCTGCAGACCTGTGTACGTGTCTGGATGCTTTTTAAGGTTTTCTGTGTCATATAGTTTCTTCAAGGCAATGAAGGACAGATAATCTTGCTGATTATCTGTTGTCTGATTGCCATCATGATTCTGGAAATAGACCATTCGGGGGGGAGAAAGAAATTGGCATTTATTTGCAATACAATCAACATGGTGTTGTATTTTCAGTGATTATCGTAACGAGGGCGACAGCAGCACTGATCAGAACTCGGATCCTCTATTCACTGCCAGTAGCAGTCGGACACGTGGAGTGGAACGGTCAGGATCAGAAAGCCTTCTCTAGCCTTCTTACTTCTGATGTGGCATATAATTTTATTAATTTTTTATTAATTTTTTTTTTTACTGTTTTTGTTCCCCTGATTAATTTTGATTGTTTTCGTACACTGATAAAGGACAAGCAGGTCTGGCTGGCGATTGGACAGAGACATGGGACTGATGAGTGCTATTGGTCTGCAACCCCGTCAGCCTGCCCCCTCCGTCACCTCCCAGGGTACGCAGACACCTGTGGTGCGTCTCCAGAATGCAGAGACACAGACGGAGAGAGAGCTGCCCTCGACTAGTGCGTTTCACACAACACACGCACCACGACGCTGTAAGATACACGCAAACACAACATTCTGTGACCTCATCTTTGTTATATAAATGTTTGCTAAACTAATGTAATGGTTGATCAGAACCTTTATAATAAGGGAACACATACAGTCTTGTTTATTGTTTATAAAAAAAGGAGAGGGTGCTATTTCAGCAACAGAAATAAGGTCTCAAGATTACGTATTCTTTGCACAACGATAACAATTTTTTACTTCTTGTATCAAGGAATTTAGTATTTCGACTTGGGGTTTGATGTTGTGTAATGTCTCTTTCTCAGTGGCTGAGACTAATGAAGTGCAGACCGCCAGTACAGAAACACTCCCACACAGCGAGCCACCAGACACAGTGGCCCATGGAGCAGCTTCTCACGATCCCACTACCCACGCTGACTCGCTGAACTCCAACCACGGTACCTTCGTGTTTATATGCATTTATGTTTTTTCTCCTTTTTTTCTGTAATTGCCATTTTTTTTCCTGAAGTACAGTGAAATCTTGCCTTACGAGCATAATTCGTTCCGGAATCGGGCTCGTATTTCAAAACACTCATAAACCAAATTAAATTTTCCCATAAGAAATCATGGAAATTAAAATTATTTGTTCCACAACCCAAAAAAATAAATACATAAAAATAATGAATACAAAATATAACGTAAAAATAAAACAAATTAACCTGCACTTTACCTTTAAAAAA
>JAQMYL010000012.1:23959897-23986005 GCA_030014365.1 Clarias pachynema
TATATAAATTTTTGTATACATATAGGAATATTTGTGTGTGTGTGTGTGTGTGTGTATGTGTGTGTGTGTGTGTGTGCAGTTTGAGCTGGCTCTCTACTTGTTTGCTGACAAGCCACCAGGCAGCACAGGCTGAACCCACAATCTGCCAACCATTCCTAATCTCTCTAGTTTGATTAAAAAGCGCACAGCACAACATGACAGTTAAATATGCAAAGGGGGAAAAAAATCCCAAAGAGAATGCCACTGGAAAAAAAAAACGTTTCTTATTTATTCACAGACCTGAAGAAGTATCTGTTAGAGATGTTGATTGTACATTGATTACAAATGTAGAAACATTTATAAGCATATATATGCAGCTTGTCTATCATTACAACTGGACTACAAATTCGAGGGTTTATTTTATTTGACATATACAAATCCTGTTGATCACTGAGGATGTTAAATCATATCTCTACTGTTGCAGTAATAAGGTCAAAATTATTACGGGCCGAAAATGTCTAGGCAGACATGCATATTTAGTAAACAATGGTTTTCTGGGTTTTTATTAATTATACGTGTACAGTAAATTACAGTTTTCAGCTTCCTACAGATATTACTTCAAATATAACAAAGTAAACAATCACAATTGTACCAAACAAAAGACAATCAAATATAGATAGGGTTACATTTTTCCCCCCATCATTGCAGATTAAGAGCCTTTAAAGGTTGGGGAAAGCCGGACACTCTGGATTGCTCAATTTTCCTTCCCTTTCTTTGCCTTCTTCTCCCCGCCCTTGGGTTTGGGCGTTTTTGGATTGCAAGGTTTATTCACCTTAATGGTCTCCTGGCAATCAGCTTTAAACAGCGCTTTCCTCAGTATTCCAGACCTGCTCCGAGTGCCTGCCTCACACTCCCCCCAGCGGCTAAACTTGTACTTGCAATCAGCTAAAGGGCGATGACAAAGTGATTAGTGCAAAACTCTTATACAACGAAAGAACTGTTACTGTTTGGACCATTTCTTAAGCATATACCTCCAAAGTCTTTCTTCCAGTTGCATGGCACTTTACACTTGTGTTTCTTAGTCAGCTCGTTGCAGGTGGCCTCACGAACACCCACGCCACAGTCTCCGCTGTTGGGCACACATTTCCCATATATCCACTCATCGCAGTCAGGGTCTGTTTTCACCTCCTTCACTTTCTCTGTGGGAATATAAATAGCATAACTTCATAACGTATCCAGATCATACATGTCTATCAATGTTTAAAAAGCTAATGCGATTAACATCCGCAATCTGCAAAAGCAGCTCACCTTTCGTCTTTACGGCTTCCGCAGCAATGGTCAAAGCCACAAGAAGTATGATCGTTACTGAGAATATTCCCCTCATCCTATGGACAGCCAATGGCAACAAGTTAAGTAAATCATTGTGATATACACTGATAAGCCATCACAATAACGCCACACAACATTAGCATATCAATTATATACCAGTAAACCTGTTGACAGGATCATGGTCAAGTGCTCGCCCTAACATCCGGAAATCGCGAGTTCGATTCCCGGGTGATGCTGTAACCTCTCGCAGCCGGAGGTCTAGAGAGAGCCAATTGGCCGAGCTCTCTCAGAGGGGAGGGATGAGAGGTACTCGTGCTCCCACATTAATTACGTCTCTACAGCCAATCAGGGGCGTCTGTGAGCTCACGCAAGCAGAAGGGGCGGATAGCGCTTTCCTCCGAGTGTGTTACGCCGCCCACAACGGTGCGTGAGCGAGCAGTTCGAAAAGATGTGGTCGGCTGGCGTCATGTGGTTCGGAGGAAACACGTGATAGTCTTCGGCCATCCCGGCTGAGTGGTAGTAGTAGCTTAATGTGGGAGCCCCCTAGTGACGGGGAGGAATTGGACACGACTAAATTAGGGAGAAAATCGGGTGGGAAAAAACAAAAAAAACTAACACCCAGTGCATCACAGCTTGTTGTGTCCAAGGCTGCCAAATCCCAAAATATTAATCTTTATGGAACACAAGAGACGATCATTTCCGATCCATGGAGTAATTTAGAGTGCATAAAGGATCTGTTGCGATCGTCCTGCTGCCAGACACCACAGCACATCTCCAGAGGTCTCAGGGAGTCACGCCTCAAGGGGTGTTTTGGTGGCACAAAAGGAACCTACAAAATATTGAGCTTAATGTATTAATGTTTCAGTGTTAAGGCTGATTGGTGTAGATTCCTCAGAGTGTAGGTTTGGTGAGTTGTAGAGATGACTCCTTTTTACATTTTTAGTGTGAGACACACTTCCAAGTACTGTCTCTCACCTCTCACATTCTACCTGCTTCGCCATAGTGGTAGGGTTTTACTCCCAAGCAGTCTTGATCATAAATAAATGAATGAATGCTGTAAGATTTTGGGCTGTTTATGGTAGCCATAATACCGTAACACTACCTTTTGTGAAAAAAAAATCCATTCATTAAATCCTGAGGTGCTGTGTGGTTGAGGAGAAAAAATCTTTATTGGTGAAACAACCACCAAATTTGTTACTCAGATTAGTTTTATTTGGGGAAGCTTTCCAAGAGGAGTTTAGTGATTTGTAGCACAGGGTGTTTCCTTTGATCTGTTCTCTCATTCAGCTATTTTGCTGTGGTGGTGAAAACTGCCTCATAAATGTCCAATAGACAAACTGCTTTAACTTTTTTTATTAGCCATTTTATTTTTATCAGTTCTATAGTTACTGTATTTATTTGTCTGATTATTCACTTACAGATTCACAGGAGCACAAATTTTATGAATTTTATGGCATCCTTCATTGCTATATAACCATCATGTTATAAAAAAGAAATTACTGACTCATGAACCAAAATGATGTAACGCTTACATTTCTCTCCCAAAAAAGCTCCTATAGTAAGTGTAGTACTGTGCAAAACCCCTCACCGAGTAACCCCTCACTTCCTCAAATTTTGCTGCTAAAGAGCCAGTATTTTTAATGTAGTCTTGAATAGTTCTCTAGGCTTCCTGGAGGACTTTTTTGCTTCTCATTTCACGGCAGTCCCTGTACCTCAGCGGTTTCAGATGAATATTTTTGTTTGTTTAGACACACAGTGAGCTATGAATCATTCAAGCATTAAAAAGCATCTAACTTAAGGCATGAACCATTGAGAAACAGGTGCAGATGATGACAGATGATCAGGTGATTAGTACACTGGTGGTGCTGAATGCTGAGTAGTTGGAACAGACACGAAGGGAAATGAGGTTGTTACATAAACAAACAATTTTAATATTGTATCTTTTGCCACTTTGCAGCCTCTCACAGCAAAAATCACTTATTACTTATTATTTTATTAAACAGAATACAGTGTGATAGAGACAACTGTACCGTCCACCATCTTACCCTGCCAGCTAGTCTGTTTCATACACAGGAAGGATAATAAAATACATACAAATATAACAGTTTTTTTTATTGCATATTCATTATTTAATAAAATATTTACATTTAATAAATGAAATGCTAAGATAATGTTTTATTATTACTGTGGTGAATTATTTACAAACTAATATTTGTTTCCAGGAACATTTATCTCCTGGTTTATATTCAGATTTTTATTTTTAAAAATGTATAAATACTATCTATAAATATTTAACAATACCTCCCAGCTCAATTAATATTTCATTTCTATTTCTAAAACTGGGATGAATGCATAAAAAAATAACAAAGACCACAAATATTTGAGAGCTAAAAGACACTCCATAATGAAATTGACCCTCCACTGATCCACAGTTCCAGTTCGTTTAATGCCAACCTTGCCTGAACGGGTATCTAATTACGCCTTCATCATGTGTCAACAACATCTGCTTCGAATTAAGTGTAAATCTAGACCAAAACCACAGGATTAAACCGTCTACTATTGGTATAATTTTCCTCTGGAACATTCCTTCCATATTAAATGACCCAAAAAAAGGAAGAAAGCTGTTCATACTTGCACAGCACAGCCAAATGATTTGGTGAAAATGTAACCCTCATCATTAAAGAATCATTGCTGATGGACCTTCCCGTGTAAATGGAGATGGAGAAGGTGTGACTCCCACAGGGACTGGGATTGCAATGCTCTGTTTACAGTATGTTAAGCAATTTACAAATGATATATCGTTCTGTATGTGACAGATTTCCAAGTAATTACAAATCAGACCTTAATTGATCTCAACCTGACCCAGGATAATAATCACAATTTATATGATTACATGCATTCTGTATTTTATCAAAGATATAAAAATATATGGAAAAAAAGAACCAAGCTGATGATCACAGTTTATACATATGCAACGTTGGTTTCTTATTCTCTGTGCTCTGTGAAAGCCTAGGTGATTCATCTTTCCTTACTGATCCTTTTGTCCAATTCAGCCTTCCTCCTTGTTCTTTTAAGGAAACTAATTATGGCCACACAGCTAATAAAGCACTAATGTAGATGTGGTTCACAAAGCCCTAATCCATTTAGCTGACGAAAAAAACACTCTCAATGTACACATCCATCATTCGTGAAATTCAGGGGCCTTTCACGGTAAAGATGAAAAAGTAGGCAAAATAAGGAGCAACGCAAACTATGGCAATAAAGAGACCTCATGGTGAATGTTGCTTTTCTACAAAGCTTTCGACTTGGAGCCCCAATAGCTAATAACATCATACCAAGACTCCACTGTGCATGACTCTATTTAAGTGCCTTTCTATATTTTTCTCCTCTCCTCCGGAAAAGCACAAACACATAACTTGTCCTTTTCATTACTCCATCCATCCATTAATGCAGTGCTTCTTTCACTAGCATTTTCCCCCCAGCTTCATAAATGTGGGGGGCTTTTTGTGGGAACAGAGGGGTGCTCTTAAAGGCCTCCATGCCGGATTGAGAGAGAGCAGCCCGATTCAATGCCTCGAAACAAAAGCTGGCTCTCGTCTGTTTTTCTTCCCCTTTTCTTTTTTCTACCCCCCCAAAAAAAGAGCCAGAGCACAGATCCCATGCAGTGTCTCTCGGCAAGCTCAGTGAATGTAAGCTTATTTGCATCGGAGGACAAAAACAGCTCTGTGGAGGAGCGACGGGACACCAGCCACCTGTGGAGAACTGCAGGCCTGAGGCTTTGGGATTCACAGGTTGCCAGATTGGATTTGATTGTTTCCAGCCTCTTCAATGATGAAAATCCACCTGAGTTGTAACTCAATTATATCCTAAGTAAACCATACCCATCCAGTGTTATAATTTCCATTACTGAAGATGTAATGTATTAAAACAGCCCAGTCTGGCAACATTAGATGCATGATAAGGCCAAAATTTTGCAATCTACAGTTAGGCATTTGGCAGACGCTCTTATGATCTACTGATCATAATATACATAAGTGCTTGTTCAGCAAACTCATTTCAGCTTTAGTTCTCTTTTAACTGTTATATTAACCTCCACTCTTTTGGAAAGGTGTTGCAGGAAATTTTAGAGCATTAGGTGAGGATTGAGGGTGAGGAGGCATGAAGTTCCATCAGTGTTCCAGTTCATCCTTAAGATGTTCAGTAGAGTTGAGGTTACCAGCCTGTGCAGGACACGAGTTCCTCTACATCAACCTTACCACACAATGTTACTGTCATGCTGGAACAGGTTTGGACCTCTTAACTAGACTAAAGGGAAATTGTAATGCTACGGCATACAAAATCATCCCAGTGAACTTTGAACATCTAAGTTTGGGGAGGCAACACTTATAGCTGTGATGATCAGATGTCCCCAATCTTTTGATAATATAAGGTATATAAAACTTTAATGGTTCATTGTAGATTCCCATTAAACAAGCACTCATCATCTCCTCATCTATCTTTTGTAATTTTGTACCGTTCATAGCTGATGGCAGAGGAAAACAGGCCACAGAAAGCAGACTGGCTTATAATGAGTTTAAAAAGTGGGTCAGTGAAGCTGGCACCAATAACTGCACTGGCACTCCGGAGGGCAACGTCTGCACCAGCCTGTGGAAAAACAGCGGGTACTGGTGCCGTGTTTCGGCTTATAAATCAGCAAACAGGCTACCGGATGGCATCCATCAGGACCGCTGATAAGAATGTCAGGGTTAAATGCCCAGTACGTAATAACCAATCAATGTTCTTCCAGTCTCTTTCTGTTAATGATTATCTCTCAGCACAGTTTAATGTTTTTAACAGAAAACATGAACCGTTAAGAACTCTGCATCATCCCAAACCTATTCAGATACCTGTGCCATAAGATCTTCCTTCTAGGGAGGAAAAAAAAAAACTGTGTCCTCTCTTACCTTAGACATTAGTGTGAGCTGCACATTTAAACAGACTAATTACACAATCAATAATGAGAGCACTCGAGGACGACAGTGTGATGGAGACAGAGCAGTTTTAAACCAGTGTAAACACTAAAATAGGAGAAAATTACAGCTGATACACACACACACACACATCACTGAAATAGAAATGAACAAATGTGAGAATGAGATAATAATGGTACTTGCCTTGTTGCTGTGGGAGAGGTCCTTTTCCACGAGAGAGCTTGTGTGTGTGTGTCTGTGTGTGTGTGTGTCTGTGTGTGTGTCTGTGTGTGTATGTATATGTGTGTATGTGTGTGTGTAAACTGCTTTCCTAGCAAGAGCAAGTGCAGCTCCTCCTCCGCTACTCTTTGTTTTGTAAATCTAGTTTGAGCTGGTCGCGCTGCAGAGCCTTTACATCCAGCCTCCCGAGGAGAGAGAGAGAGAGAGAGAGAGAGAGAGACACGTGACCTCCACTCTATCTATCCATCTATTGATGAATCATAAAAATAGATCAAGTATCTATCTATCTATCTATCTATATGTCTTTCTGTGTCTTTCTATCTGTTGATGAATCAGAGTAAGAAACTATCCATTCTTTCATCTATCTATCTATCTGTCTATCTATCTATTTGTCTATGAATCAGAAGCATAGATCAAGTATCTATCTATCTATCTATCTATCTATCTATGTCTTTCTGTGTCTTTCTATCTATCTGTTGATGAATCAGAGTAAGAAACTATCCATTCTTTCATACCCAAAGAACTAAACAATTAATTCCTTAGCAGCTCACATAACCTCCTACTGTACTACGATACATAGAGCACATTAAAAGTAAATGTTTGCAGGGTTTAGTAGGACAAGTACTGAGAATTATATATATAGAATTATAAACCAGAAATAGAAAAGCAGAACTGATTTGAGAAATAATGTGTGAGTGGGAAAGTTCTCCTACCAGTACTTATTACTGTACATACTTATGTCTCAATACATATTTAGTTAGTGGGGGACAGGAACTGCATTTCATAGATGTACATGAATTACATGCATGATGTGAAATGCACATGCCTTTGTAATATCTTTTACCTAACTACTAGAGCTCTCAGATGCATGGGGTCCATCTTGCAACAATGTTACTTTCTTGTAGCACTTTGTACTATATTATAACTTAAAAGGCAAAGAAAAATAAATTTAAAACTTTATTTGTTTTATATAGGTAGACAATAACAAACCAGTCAATGTACAGTAAATACTATAATCTATTATCTAACAAAGTTTATTTTGTATTAGTATAATTAAGTCATTGCCTATAAGTTCCTTTAAATTCATAAAGTAATACAAATGCTAAGACGGGATCGTGGAATGGTATCGTTACTCACACATTTTTAAAATGTTTGATAGATATGTACACACAATGTCTAATATTGAATTGCACAGCAACTCGAAACAGAGCATTGACAATGCACTTTAACTCAAAACTCATGACAATACATTAAAAAATCATAATAATAATGCTAAGGCAATGATGGCAAACTGCATTATAAATATAAAAAAAAAAAAAAAACATAAAACGTCAGTACCTGAGGATATGCCACTAACAGTTGTGAAAGCACAGAACACATGAAACAAAAAGATGTAATGTCTTTACTCGTTCGGTGTAAACATTTCGTTATCCAGATTTTAATAAAATTTCCAAAACTATACTTTAATGAAACAACGCTTCTTTCCAAGTGGCTTAAGCGATAATAACAGACCAATGGCTAGTATCTGAAACATTTCTAATGGAATGTTATGAAATATATACCGTCTTTATCAAATACCTCTTAGGATAATTAAAACATTATAAATGCTAACTTATTTCTAATGACCTAATATTATTCTTTGTAAGAACATTACATTATGATAAGTGTTCCTTAAACAATCAGTGCAGTGTTTCATATCTACACAAGAAACCTGTTGAAAGAATAAAAGCTATTTTATATAGAAAGCTATTTCAGTATAAGATTAAAAGAATGTCACAAAAAAGAGGCAGCCACTAATATTGTCTGGTAAAATGATTTACAGAATCATGCGATTAACCAGTGGTTGGAAGGAAACACAAGCATTTACTTAAAAGACAGAAACACCTCATGAAGCAGCAGGTGCAGAAGGAGTTATAAATGCAAACTGCTGTCATAAAGTCCAATTCAGTCAAAATGGCACAAGCAACATGTAAATATTACTAATTACTATACTAAATAATTTATTATTATTTGCTTAATAAAAGGCTAAAGCCCCAGGCAGACACGCTTCTCTTCTTCTAACCCTGATGTCCAAAAGTTTTTCTGCTCATTATTATCTAGAAAATGCAGCATTTGGACAAAATGACCTCCAGTACAAGAGAAGCATATTCATGCAGCTACAGGAAATCACATTTTGTCTTTGCTTGGCTCTTACGATCAAGAAAGAAATGAACCTTTTCCCTTTTGAACAACATGCTGCCAAGAATGCAAGGAAAAGCATTTTCCAGTGGCCGATTCAGGCTGTCGGTTATACTGTCGTCTCATGGTCTTCCCTCTGAGTCGTGTGCTGCTGTTGCTGGTTCTCCAGATACTCCGCCAGCGGCCAGTCCTGAGCTCTTTCGGCATGTGCCTTTGCATTGTCGCCCTAAAGCACAAAGTTCGAACTTCAATCTAGGTGTGCTAGACGAGGTAAAGGTGGTGTGCTGGTCTCCTACTCACCTGTAAGTCAGTCTTTGTAAGGGAAGCTCCGGCATCCACCAAGTAGCTGCAGATTGTCCTCTGGCATGAAGCTGCAGCTTTGTGCAGCGCCGTCTCACCTCTAGACACACAAATCCAAGACATATCCAAATTTTAACTGCTTCATTTTAGTGCAGCATTACATGATACAAAATACAGAATAACTGCATAAAAATTAAATTCTGTGCTCAAATAATACTGCATATGCTGATATATTGATTATGCAACTATATATAGTAGAGATCTTTTATATGTAAAAAAAAAAAAAAAAAAAAGAAAAGAAAATAGTGTTGTCAAATGTTGTTCAAATAAGATTTAATCGATCCATTTCCCTCTTAAAGCTTTACTTACGTCTCTTTTTCTGCAACATCCAAGATGCTCAGTGGAGCTGTTCATAAAAAATAAAGAAATGTGAGTCAGCAGCAGTCAAGCAAGTCATTGCTTTACAGTATGAATAAGGATCTTGACACTGTACCATTATCCATGATGTATCTGACCATTTCCTTGTTGCCAGTATCTACAGCATAGTGGAGCAGTGTACAGCCCAATACATCATATACTGCAAGGTTGGCTCCTTCTTTGTGTAACTCTACAAGCTGTAAAATAAATAAAAGAGAGAGAGAGAGAGAGAGAGAGAGATGATTTGCATAAAACCAAGAAAAATATAGATGTCATCAATCTTATACCCAGAATCTGATTATTCGTTCGATCTGTAAAATTTGGAACTGTACTGGAAATTGTATTTGGGAAATAACTGGAAATATTTACATATAGTATGAAGAGATTTGACAGGGTTTTTTATTATTATTTGTTTGGTTGATTTTATTATGCTTATGCGTTATACCTTATTACACGGTATTCACAATGTAAGTGTTCTTGTGTGAAAGAGTTGTAAAGTGTTTTCACTTGAAAAAAATTAATAAATAAACTTTTTGAAAATGCATTTGGCTTTTGGAATTTTTACCCTTTATGATTTTGGTGTAACATAAAACACATAGAATGCTTTTTGCGACTGTAAAGTCCAGACGTATAGGCAAAGATTAATTTCTGCAAATGTATTCAAAATATGTAAATATCATGCGATCCAATCTTTAAAACTGAGGTCCCACTGTAAAGCTCTTTGTTGCAGAATCTATTACTGTTTGCTTGAGTCACTTTCTTTCCTGTGTCAGCCAGGATTCTCAAAAATGTAAAATACTTTTATTATACAAAACAATATCAAATAGGTATGGGTATTGTTTGACAGACTCAAAGATTTGGTACTGATATCCGAAAATATGCCATCTCTAAAGCAAAACATGTCATCTCTAGAGCAAAATTCTAAAGCTTAATACATCTTCCTTAGCCAGCTGGTTGGGGTCACGGTGTTACATTCGAAGAAAAAAAAAAATGAAACAATATACAGTACGTAAGAATGATTTCCTCACCTTTTTAAAATTATCTGACTTCACACTTGTAATCAGCAGCTTCATAGTTTCTATACATAAAATTAATGCAAAAAAACAGATTTTGGGCAACAACAGCAATGTTTTTACTACTAAACTCTATGACTAAGAATTCAAGAACAAAGTGTTCGTCTACCATATTTTTAAACCCTGATACGATCTTCAAAACAGTGTGATTTTACCTTTATCGATCTCATTCTGGATGACGTCATCTGATCTGTGAGTACAACAGGAAAAAATATTTAATCAGTGAGCACTTTTAAAATTCATTCATTAAAATATATATATATATATATTTGAAGACTATGTAGTGCCACAGGAGTATGCGAAGGAGTGTGTGTGTGTGTGTGTGTGTGTGTGAGTGTGTATATAAAAGCCATCCACTGGTCATGAGGAGCTAAATGTCGTTCCTTTTGCAGTACAATGAACAAAAGAAGAGTGGAAGTACACCATCATTGCAGTAGAAACCTTAGCATTTATGTTGGAACACGGTTCTGTTTTGGAGAGGAAGAGAATTTCACGGTGTGGTTCCAGTCCTGGAAGCAGCTCCTAAGCCACAATGTTGTGGCATGGGATTAAAACTCTCTTTGGGGAGCAGCCCAGAACTGATCACTTTGCACAAACCGCTGAAAACTGGCCACTTTTCAAATACAGTTGGCACATGAATATGCTTGACTGTCACTACTTGTAATTTACGACTAGTACTTTATACCCCCTTAAGTCAAGCTTGCAAACTTACTTGCAAATGTCTGTATTTGTTGATGCCAGCGCATCTGTGACATCACAGGACACGTGCTTTCTCTGAGCTGCAGTTTGGTCTTCATTTATCCTGCAAAGAGGCATGTAGAAAACAAGAATATACTTTCATATACTTTAATTCCATTGCTGAAATGAAGGACTGCTTATAGTTTATAATAAAACAATTTTACTTAGACTCCAAAATCTTTACATTTGAAAGATTTATCAAGATTTAAAGTATATGGTAATAACTACCTACCTACATATAGGACATATTGGACAATGAACCTGAAACGCCGGGTTTTAGACCACAATAATTCATTAGTATGGTGTAAGGCCTCCTTTCGTGGCCAATACAGCATCAATTTGTCTTGGGAATGACAGATACAAGTCCTGCACAGTGGCCAGAGGGATTTTGAGTCATTCTTCTTGCAGAATAGTGGACAGGTCACTACGTGATGCTGGTGGAGGAAAACATTTCCTGACTCGCTCCTCCAAAACACCCCAAAGTGGCTCAATATTATTTAGATCTGGTGACTGTGCAGGCCATGGTTGATGTTCAACTTTCACTTTCATGTTCATCAAAGCACTCTGTCACCAGTCTTGCTGTGTATTGGTGCAGTATCATCCTTATACATGGCACCGCCTTCAGGATACAATGTTTGAACCATTGGGTGCACAGGGTCCTCCAGATCCATCACTGATCCACCCCCATGCTTCATTCTGGGCATGCAACAGTCTTGGTGGTACGATTCTTTGCGGATTCTCCACACTGTAACTCTCCCGGATGTAGGAAAGACAGTGAAGGTGGACTCATCAGAGAACAATACATGTTTCACATTGTCCACAGCCCAAGATTTTCGCTGCTGACACCATTGAAACTGACGTTTGTCATTGGCACGAGTGACCAAAGGTTTGGTTATAGCAGCCCGGCCATGTATATTGACCCTGTGGAGCTCCCGACGAACAGCTTTGTTGGAAACAGGAGAGTTGAGGTGCACATTTAATTCTGCAGTGAGTTGGGCAGCTGTGGTTTTATGTTCTTTGGATACAATCCAGGTTAGCACTGGATACCTTTCAGACAGCTTCCTCTTGCGTCCACAGTTACTCCTGAAGGATGTGGTTCGTCCTTCTTGGTGGTATGCTGACATTACCCAGGATACTGTGGCTCTTGATACATCAGAAAGACTTATTGTCTTGGTCACAGGTGTGCCAGCAAGACGCACACCAACAATTTGTCCTCTTTTGAACTCATATATATATATATATATATATACTAAATATGCTTAGATTTTATGATTTTAGAGTTTAGTTAGTAGTGACAACAGCATTCTAGGAACCTAGGCATATTCAGATTGGAATCATATTGCCTTTATGTAGTCTGAACAATAAAAAATCACATTGAATCAGATATTTGTAATCTGATCTTAAACAAATCAAGAGGTGCTTTGAAATAAAATCAAAGATGTGTTACAGTCTGGATGCTCAACCTCGCTCAAATCAGATCTCAATTTGTCCATTATGTCACTCGCAACCTGACTCAGAAGTTCAAGTCCACACGATCACATGGTATGAGACATGATTCCAAGGTTGGAAAATGAGCAGGGAGACAATGGAAGAGATGGAAATAAATAACTTAAAAAGAAATCATTTTGTAAAAAGAGGTTGTGGAGGTCGTAAATGTGATAGATTTGGGTTGCCAGTCTGAACAGAGATTTGATCACTTTCAAATAACAGTTTGGACAGTGAATTCGGAATTGCCTGCAGTCTGAACAAGGCTTTATTGTTATGCGGTATACTGCTCCAGGAGATTATCAAGATACAACATAAAATATACTTTTTACTCATCTGAATCAAACAGCAGGCTGGGATAATGGGCCGTTAACTTTTGATTTTGCAGAATATTCTTTAAGCTCTAGGGTGAAATCAGCAACATTATTGCAGGCAGATTTCTACTTAATGGAGGTGCACGCACAAGTAGGAAAAACCTGAATTGTACCTATAAAGTGGTGCAGAAGCTGCAGGGCATGCTGAGAAGGCAATCTGGTCCGAGCTATTCGAGTTCTCTCCCAGTGTGTCTACCATTTCTGGCATTCCAGTAGACGTGCCCACCGTTTCCTTAGTGACCAGCTCAGGGTCCAGAATGAAAAGCTCATTCTGTGAGATCTCAGACACATAGTTCAAATGCTCCTGAAACAAACAACATCAAATGCAAGAAATCTGTCAACCGTAAACATATTGAACAGAATTTAAATGCACCTGCTGTACTAAACCCTAAACATCAATACCTGAGCGCGGTCTATTCTGTAGAAACGATCGGCAGTTGTGGCTGTGAAAGGAAAACAAACAGCATCAAGAAATTACATGTAAGCCAATAGATGGTTTTACAACTTTAAAATCAATTTGACTTACAGTCTAGGAAGCACCATTTGGGCGAGAGCTTTGGTACAAGTGCTGCGTCTGAATTCACACCAACCCCCTCCTGAAAGAAAGAGTGCAAATCGTAGCAAGACGCTGAGTGTGATTACTCATAGTTATTGTGGGTTTGTCTGACTTCACCTCAAAAGTACTGTGGGAGTAATGAGTCATATCAGAATCATAACACTATATTCACATATTTTACTTTAAATGAAACACCGTTTTTCCCCGTTTCCAGCTATTTGTTGACAATTCCCTAAAAAAAAAAAAAAAACTGTATATTTTCAACAAAGGAGAGCATTATGATGATGATGATGATGAAGATGATTATTATTTTTAATATTATTATTATGTTGATTATTATTATTATTATTATTAATAATTTTTTTTTTTTTTTAGACATCAACTAACAGATGCAATTGTCTAGTGTCCTTACGGTCAACTGATAGCAAGGAAAGACCATCAGTCTCAACTCTGACGCAAACCAAGCAGTTTTATGACACGAGGGCAACGTTTGGAATGAATCAAAAGTTTAAGATGTCTAAGATGGCTTTCCCAATCTCCTGAATTTGATCTCAAACTGGTGCAATCTGGACCTTGTAGAAAATCTAGAGTTTGGTATGGGAATAATCCTGGGGTCAAGATAATGCAACCATGCTTGAAATGTAGTCACTGCATAAAAAATATCCTAACAGTTCTTAAGCTATTAAAGGGGGGATTTAAGCGATTTGTAGGTGGTGTTGTATTTATTCATAAGGGGGGGGGGGGGTTCAATCCAATGCTGTACACTAAACTACTAATTTTATATTTAATCATATTGTGTATGGTGAGGTTTAGTGTGGAAATGCATGGCAGGTGAGAAAACATAGCAGTTCTTAACAAGTCTTGACAAAACAGATTGTGAGGTGTAGTAACAGTTGGGACAGTTCCTATACCTCGTGAAGTCCCTCGATGTGCAGCCGACATGTCTCTAAATCGCTGTCTGCCCGGACAGTGATGATTCCCAGAGGAATTGCTGTGTAAACAAGAAAGTCTCATGTATATTCCTCCTCAAAAGAACAATAACAGAGGATACTCTGTTGGAGAGGTCAAGTGTTCAAGTCTTCAAGCGAACATCACTTAATAAACATCCAGGGCTTTAAAAAAAAACAAACGTATCACTTACAGGCTTTTTTGAGCTGATCTTTGTCATAGTGTAAAGCCTCATAGTCCCGCATGCTGATTCGGCTCACTTGGATATGCAGCTGCTCAGATACGGGCAGCTGACTACAAGCACACACACACAGTTATATGTAGATAGTTAATCTGATATTTGTCTATTCTCTATATAATAGAAGTAAAAATATATCAAATACAAAATGATATTTTATCAAGAAATACTAACTGAAAATATTTTCTCTTACTTGATGAAAAGGAGAAGCCTGGTGTTTTTTTGTGACTCACTCATTGAGCTGTGGGAGGGAGATTCTCCTCTTGGTCTTCTGCAGCATGTTGGCCTGGTTCCTGAGCGTGATGTGGATAACGGATGGAGCCAGTCTGCACGGTTCCCCATCCACCTGCACGGGGATGGGCTTGAAGGTTGTGAGCGTCACCTCCTGACACTGATGCAGTCTCTCGCCGTGACCTCCTACCTGCAGCGTGGCCTGCAAACACGTCCACAACACAATGTCTTAATAAAAAACCGCCAGCGGATATCCAGTACAAATGTAGAGTAAATTAATGTCAAATGTAATACATTATCATGCATACTCTTTATTGTTTTGGCATTTCTAGATTTTTATTTTCATAACATCCCTAATAGTTTTGCAATGTACTTGCTGGTTTTAAAGCACATTGAAATTAGATTTGACAAAATCAGAGAGCAGGGAGTATAACTTAAGCCTCTCCTGAAGTCCAGTGGTTTCCTGTGTTACAAAAACTAGTTAACCACTGGAACTTTAGGAACTTTAGGACTGCATGCTGTCTACAGAGCAAGAGACTTATTCAGGACGTCTTCAGGATCCATTAAAGCACTAAACATGTCACGGCCTGAGGGCTAGTCTGCATGCCCACTGAGAGCGAATGAACCAATAAAAACTGACCAGAAAACAAATTATTACACTCTGACCCAAAAGGCTGTCCATAACAAAAAATGGACACTGCTATTTAACCTGCTATATTGGCATAATTGGTATATTATTTTAAAAGCTTTAAACCTTTGAGCAATGCAAGACACATAGCTGGCTGTTTTTTGAGCACAAGCTGGCTGACCCTTTGCAGCTATAACAGCCTCAAGTCTTCTGGGAAGGCTTTTCACAAGGTTTAGGAGTGTGCTTATGGGAATTTTTGACCGTTCTTCCAGAAGAACATTTGTGAGGTCAGACACTGATGGTGGCTGAGTGGACCTGGCTTGCAGTCTCGCTCTAAAAGGTGTTCTATTGGGTTGAGGTCAGAACTCTCAGGACTTTATGGACCTTGCTTTGTGCACTAGTGCGCAGTCATGTTGGAACTGGTGTGGGGTTGTTTTTCAGGAGTTGTGCTCAGCCCTTTACCTCCAGTGAAAGTAACTCTTAACGCTGCAGCAAACCAAGACATTTTGGACAATTTCATGATCCCAACTTAGTGGGAACAGTTTGGGAATGGACCCCTTCCTTGTCCCACCATGCCTGCACACCAGTTCACAAAGCAAGGTTCATAAGGACATACTGTAGATGAGAAAGTTTGGTGTGGAAGAACTTGACTGACATGAGTCCTGACAACAACCTGATAGAACACCTTTGGGATGAATTACTGAGGAGACTGTGAGCCAGGCCTTCAGGTCAACATCAGTGTCTGACCTCACAAATGTACTCCTGGAAGTATGGTCAAAAATTCCCATAAACACACTCTTAAACCTTGTGGAAAGCCTTCCGAGAAGAGGTGAAGCTGTTATAGCTGCAAAGGGTGGACCAACGTCATATTAAACCCTATGGATTAAGAATTGGATGTTACTTAGGTTCAAATGCATGTGAAAGCAGGCGAGCTAATACTTTTGGCAATATAGTGTACTTCCTGTGCCACACAGCAGCTGCCTTCCTTGAGTGGTCTGAATGTGTTCAAAGAGTTTTGGCAAATGTTGACGCCAAGAAAAAGGACTTTTACACTTTGTCTGACATTGCAGCCATTCCAGCAGTAATAAAATCACGTAAAGTCTGTAATACACTGTGAAATAGAACACCATGTTACCATGCTATATAACTGACAAAACCTAATGTGGAATGCTGTAGCGTAGGCACTGTGGTGAAGCAGAGAAACAACATTTACATTTTTTAAATATGCACAAGTGATTTGTGTACGAAAAACATGAGCTGCACATGCTACTTTGGAAGCTGAAGCATGTGCTTTATCTGGTTACTGTAATGTAAACATTAGTGGTTACTGATGGACACGTTGTTGGTTGAAGCAAGTACAGATTTCATTTGATGCACGTCTGTAGTGCTATGATAATGAGCTGTCATTTACTGAATTGAAACTAAAACTGGTAGAGGAGGCTGATGATGCTATAAAAAGTTTTTGTATGGTTTATAGTTTGACTACAGAATCACAATCAAAGCATGAGTTTGCTATTTTTTATTTAAACTCAACCAACATATTATTAATAGTAAATAGTAAATTGTGATTCTGTATCATTGTGAATATTCTCTATCAGTTTGCAATATGTCTTATTTTGAAAAACGCAGTTTTCTCAAAACTGCACCAATGGAGTTTATCCTTTTTATATCTTTTTGCTGTTTAACTGTTCACTAGTTGGAAGGTATACAGTGATGAATTTACCAGTGAAGTCATGGTGAATCCAATAACTTCTATGTAGCCATCATCGTGCCTCTGAGGCTCAAAGTCATGGTGGTCACTAGGGTTTCCCCATGGCATCGTTCCAGCACAATACCTTTTGAAAAACAAATAAACTGCTAATTAGCATATTGCTCATGATGTCAGGCTCAGCATTAGACACATCTGTTTATATACATATACTATATTGTTTTATTATATGTTGCTCACTAGTACATAGAAATGTTACCTAGGAATGTTGAGGAAGAGCAAACACTGTAGCTTCATATCCTGAACTTTACAGGTGAGATCCGTGCCGTCACACTGGACATGTCCAACAACAGACAAATAAGAGAGAAAGACAGGAACATTTCACACTGTCAAAACATCTACCCGATATCATTGCATTATTCGCATGCATATTCATTTTGCACTTTTTCTAATTGTATAAGAGAAAGAGAAAATCGCTCAGGAGAAAAAGTTCTTCTACTCACCACCACTCTGATATGCTTAGACAAGTCTTTAGCACTGCCCATTAGGAAGTCAGAGAATGCCGTCTGGAAAGAAGTAGGAAAATCAGCACAAGTGTGAACATGCACAGGGATACGGCTAAACCAAGACACACTCACCCCTGCGTAGAACATCTTATTCCGGAGGCGGCTGTTGAATTTTTCAGGTTTGGCCTCTAAAGATTAAAAGAAATGAAAAGAAATGAAATATAAAAAATAAACAGGTTATTTTAGTTGTTCATACAATGTATCAGTGATGTTTAATTTTTGGCAACCAAGATAAAAATTATGCCAAAAAAATATAAATGAAAAAAATTGGTAGAGGAGGTGCACCTCGGGATTCGTGAAACTCTAAGGTCACGTGCGCATCAAATCCCAAGCTGAAGTAGTTGTTAAACACATCAATGGGTAGCTAAATGTAAAAACAGAACACACAGGTTTATGAAATTATGTATATTCCTGATACACATTTTGCTTTTTGCTCATGGTTTTAGAATTTATTTCTAAATTCTTAAGAAAAAATAATTAAAAAATAGGGGGGAAATGTAAAATTTTAAATTAGCAATAAAAAAAACAGTTTACAGGTTTAATAACCTTATATTTGGTTTACTATTATCAAGCAATAAGGAATTCCTGATTATGTATTGTATTTATTCTCTTTCACTAAGATTAAAGGCTCAGTGCTAAGAGCATGGGCTGACCTTGTCAGTCTGGTGTTCGTCTTTTTCCTCCTCGCTGGTCTCTGGATTCGGCTCCACCCTGAGGTTCCAACGATCAAGCTGCACAATGTTCCCGTCCTCCACATGAGACAGAATTTTAGACACTGGCTCGTCTGTGTAGCCCTGAACACATCACACAGAAAAATCAACAAGTATACGAGGTAAGCCTTCTATTACAACAATAAATAAATGTATTATTATTATTATTATTATTAATAATAATAATAATAATAATAATAATAATTAGTAGTAGTAATTTCCCCCCTACTGCTATTATTATTATTATTATACAAAATAATATCTAGGATGCATGTCTTTGGACTGTGGGAGGAGTACCCGGACGAAACCCACCAAAGGACAGGGAGAACATAAAAACTCCATGCACACAGAGATGGGAATCGAACCCAGACCTTGGAGATGCAAGGCGACAGTGCTAACCACTACACTACCGTGCTGCTCGTTGGTGACATGCTGTACAAGTTGCAATGACGGTTTGAAAGAAAATTTGCAAATCAGATACATATAGCAACCTACACTAACCACTATTAGCCAAATCATTACAGGAACATGTACAGTAAGAGCATAATGTTTTCCTCACTCCTCCCCAGTTGAGTGTTCTGGCCAGGTCGTTTCCAGTGCCAAGTGGGAGGACAGCAACAGCAGGTTGAGGATTCAGTTGCAGCTCATCCAGCACTGACAGGATCCAGCCAACCTGCATAATAAAGAAAGAGTTCAGTTCATCTTATCAGCCTTCATAGATCTGACTTGACATTTAGCAGAAATTGAGCTCCAGCTAAATAAACTATTGTTTAGATTACACTGAATGGTGTATGTATCATTGCCACAATTGCTTAGTCCAAACAAGAAAGCTGCTTAGAAGGAACGGCATTAAAGTTTACATCACTGACAAATTGTACTGACCGTTCCATCTCCTCCACATACCAGGATGCGCAGGTTGGGCACTTTGCGGTACATTTCTAACCTTAAAAATCAGCACAGTGGAGAGGACATTTAAAAATCACTAAATAAAATTCTTTCTATAACGCAAGTTGGAAATCGATACCATTATCAAACGAAATACAAAGGAACAACCAGTGAGAACTTACCCCTCTTTAGGGCCACCTTGAGTGAGATCAAACACTTGTCGAGGGTTTAGGTACCACAGAAATGACCGAATAATTTTCGTTCCCTAATTTAAAAAAAATTTAAAAAATCAAGTGTATTCGTTTAAAAGGTTTGTTTGTGTGTAGTACTTGACAATTTGCTGGATCATACTCACCTGATTTCCACCACTCTTTGGATTCACAAAAACAAGCAGTGGCTTCATGAGCTGAGAGGGAATCGGCTTGACTATAAAGTGCTTCCCTTTGCCATCCTAGCACAGGAAAGAAGCAAAGAACTGCTATTTGTGCACTTAGTACCTGCATACAGTACACTGCGTATCCAAAGAGTTCATGGTACAGCATAGCAGAAGTAAACAAATTACCTCAGTTCCTTTCTTGCTGGTCTTGTTTTTCAGGGACGTCTTTTTTCTCCTTTTACTAGACTTTAGAGAAGCCTGAAGGAAGTGAAACATGGTTTAGGTGACATTCTGAAGAGCATGTCTGTTATGCCTCTGATCATCATCTTAGGTGAATTTACAAAAACATCATGTCTCTGAATATATGTGGGGGGAAAATGCACTCAAATACAATGGGTGTTCAAGTCAAACCAGGACTTTTGATAAAATTTGTTGTGAATGAAGTTGGTAATGAGACTCTTCACCAGTGTGAAATATTTGAATAGTGCTAATGTTTTTTAAAAAAGGCAGTATGTTTTTAAAAGATTACACTTTAATGATTAGTCTAAACTGCATGTCTTTGGATTGTTGGAGAAAACAGGAGCACCTGGAGGAAACCCACCAAGCACAGGGAGAACATGCAAACTCCATGCACACAGAGGAGAGAATTGAACCGAGCCCGAACCCTGGAGATGCAAGACAGTTAGGTGCCAACCGCTACACTACTGCACAGCTAGATAGGTCTTTGGTCGTTGCTTAATGATTGTCAGTGACCCGGCTGTACATCTAGAGGAACTTCATTCCACAGGACAGAAAACACAGAAAACAGTCTAGATGCAGGGGATTATATAGAGAAATAAATGGCGCTTATACAGACAAATAAAAGGAGTTTTTACTCTCGTAACTGTGTTCTGTTATTCTGCACAATCAAAAGTCCTTGTTCTACTTGAACGCCCCTCAAATAGTCATAAACATTTTTAGAGGTATCGTAGTGAGTGACTCGAATACCCCACATACTTAAGAGTAAAATGACTGTTTGTGTGCATACATTTTGGTGCGTTTTGACATGGAAGGGGCTTGAGTGCGGGCTTGTGAGCTCGTGTATATACAGTATATAATATACAGGAAAGAGGAGTGGAGGTACTCTCTTTCTCTCTCTCTCTCTCTGTGTCTGCTCTTCTCTCCAGCTCTAAGATTCCAACAAAGCTTGAATTACATGGCACAGATCTTCTGATCTTCTAAATATTGATTTATGCAAATTCTTCAAACATAATTTACATCAGCTGTAGCTGAAATATATGTTGCAGGTTTTATTGTGTTTTGTGCTTAAGGCTGTGAGAAAGCAAAAAAAGACGCAATGTTCAGCTAATAAAAAATTCTCAACTCAGAACCAGATGTTGCACGGTGTGAATGTAACAGGCAGAACAGTAAAGCCTAGAGGAAAGAGCTGAGTCTGCACCTGCTGTCTGCGTACTCGGATGATCCAGGTAGGAGGTACTATAACCGCAGCATGCGCGCCGAGTGTGCAGGTCTCTTCTATGTGCTGTAGCATGAAGCAGGTCACCTTATTGTGGTACTGCAAAGCACAGACACACCCATTACCGTGTTGCTCTTGCTAAGTTCCTCCTGTTACTGTACATGAACACTCTCAGATCAGAAGATCCACTGACCGCTTGTTTACACCAAGAGCAACTGATGGCCACAATGTCTTTATTGTGGAAGAACTTCTGCTGGAATCCCTGAGGAAAGATGCAAAAAAAACATGACTATAGCTTTTTCAATTTCGATGCAATACAGTAAGACTAAACTGTGACAGACCTTTCCGCACTGTCTACATTTCCCATCCTGACGCCTCCTGTGGACCCAGTGATGCCTTACAGTACATGGCTAAAGAGCACATGGACATACAGATGTTAGAGAAATATTAGACAGCACAAATATACTAGGTCTTACAGTCTACTGAGACTTTCCTGACCTCTCGGACATTTCTTGTGCCTGGATCCCGAAACGATGGCTTACACCTGAAATTAATCTGCAACACAGAAGCAATTGATAGCACAAGAACGTCCTCAGGAAATATACATGTCAAAACTATATATCTACAGTATCTATATAGTTGTGAAGCTTTACCTTCTCTAGCTGGTCCATGCATATTGTATGGACGGCTATTTTGCAAGCAGCACATTTATAGCGAGGCAGTGATTTTTGCTGTTGGTCAGAAAACATATGGTTATAGACAAGGCAGTGACATGATTATTCACGCATCACCATCTGCAACTAGGTGTGTTCTTACACAGCGTCAACACTGGTGGGTGCTCTTGCCCAAGGTTTTCCAGGGGGAACAAACACTACAGTATTTGATAAATTTATTTTAAACTCTTTAATCTTAACAAACCATTTAGGAAGCTTTTTATAGCTTATTAGAGTTGTGTTCCTTTATGTTAATCATTTTCTGTTTGACAGAAACAACAGAATGGTAACAAAATAAAAGAGGAAGTGTAAAAGAGGAAAAGCAGCATATGTGCTCTGCGGAAAGCTCACCAGTGATTTGGCAAAGCAGTAAAGCTCTCCAACATAGCAGAAATCTCCAGAAAGACTGGTCTCAAACCAGACGTGCTGACCGAACTGGGCATTCTCCTGTAGGATAAGGTAGATCCAGTAACCCAACCGTATTTATCATGAATAATCCTATCATCAGTATGCAGTGGAGTTAACACTAAATATAAGTGTTTTCATGACGCATCAAACATTTTCACATTTGTGAAATGTTTAAGATTTTCATCTGTATACATAGAGATTACTCGCCAGGGTATTCACCTTGTACCATATGAACAAGGCAATGCTGGTTTATTTGTGTTCACTTATATAATTATATAGAGTTATATAGTGTGTAGGCTGCAAGGATGGATTATTGTATTAATGACAATTGCAAGCAGTCACCCATCAGCTGCTGATAATTAGCAGAATGTGAATACATGACCTCATTATCCATGGTAGCAGGTAGAGCTGTCATATCATCCACATAGTACAATGAAACTCACGGTCCAGTCGACGGTCTGGGAGATCTCTCGGTTAGATTCACACTGAGTTGCCGCCAAGGCACTGGACTGGTTGGCCTGGTTCTGCACACCAGACTTGGCAATAGCTTTCCTGAAGAAAACATACACATGATTGTGAACTAATATACAGTATATATTATATTCCAGAAAATGGTTTGTTCACATTCCGTACAAAAGCATTAGAAGGGGAATACAGTATTTCTATCATAATATATATTTAAATTTATATCATAATATATATTTATGTTTAAATATATGATTTAAATATAAATATATGATTCTTACAAATAGACATACAGTATATATACACAGCATCATACTGTGTGTATATATTTATATACTTATGATGCTGTCATGTATATATCAAAATTCAAATTCAAATTTTATTTGTCACACACACAGTACAATATGCTTATATGACCGCTCGTGACCTTAAAATCAAGATTAACAATAAGAAATAACTTATAAACTTATAAATATATATACTGTATGTCTACTTGCATTAATCATAGTTTATATGTTTTGTTAGCTGTTTGGTTTTATACTATGTACATAGGAAATTTCTTTACATAGGAAATAAATGTTAAATTTACGATTGTAACCTAACACCAAACACACACTGAACACACACTGCTAGACCACAGATACTACAGGAACCTTTCAAGATTAACACAGCTACAGCACCAGTGTCTTGATGGGGAAACTTTTTAGAGCATTCATTTTTTGAAAAAAAAACAACAACAACAACAACACTGCAGAATCTGAATTTAAGATTAATTGACACTTCAAAGTTCAAAAGAGAACCAAGAATTACTTCAAACTTTTAAGAGTTTTCACATTGCCATTTTTTCGGGAACTTTATGCATGACTGGTCAGGTAAAAAGACTGTTTATTAATCTATAGATTTTTTTAGATTTTAAACTGCTGACTTAGATCATCTGATAGATGTTAAGATATTTGATCATTTTATAATGAATATGCTGTTGTATATACTTATGTTTCATGTAATCTTGTTATTGCTTATTCCAGTTATCTGAAAGTATTGTGATTGGTCGGAAAGCAACAGCATTGCTTTGATAGTTTGATAAGTATTCAGTGCAGAGCAAAATTCAGCTGGAATTCCAATCACAGCTTATATTAAAGAATATTACAGAACAGGTTCAAGAATTTTCAAGTTGGTCCTAAAACAATATTTACATGTCCATATGTCTGTATGAATAGGTCTTATTCGCCGTTACTTTTCTTACACTCCATCCATACCATGAATTTTTTACACCACAAACACTACAACAATACAAAATTCTCACTGTGTGCAAAAATCCTCTCAAAGGTTCAGGCTGAACTTAAGTGTCAGCTCTGCCACTAATCTAATTTGAGTTATGATCTATTTATGATAAAGTTCCCTCTTTTGTTCCATGGCATAGTAGTTCCTTGTCACACTCTGGAAGAGGATTGTAACTGTCATGTGTAGGTTTTTCATTGTTATATAGATGTTCACTTCTGAAGTTGTGTTTAGAGCTTGGAAACAAGTTTGTACTTTGCAAATGTAACAGCGTTTAGTACAGTTCTAAATTACTGCAGTAATTGTGCATTTCTTCATACTAAATGGAATTTAATTACATGGGTTATATCAAAGAAATAAAAACAAGTGTTGTACTGTGAGAGGCTGCCAAGAGCAAGTCCATTTAAAAATTGGTTATGTAACAACCTCCGCATCAACCTCATTTCCCCTCTCATCTGTTCCAACCACTCAGCATTCAGCATCACCAGTATACTGATCACCGCCCTGATAATCTGTTATCATCTGCACCTGTTTCTCACTGGTTCATGCCTTAAATTAGATGTTTGTTTAATGCTTGAATGATTCATAGGTCACTGTGTGTCTTAACAAACAAAACACATTCCTCTGTAACTGCTCGGGTACAGGGACTGGACTGAAAATAAGGGCCAAAGGAAGTCCTTCAGGAAGCCTGGAGAACTATTCCTTAAAACTACATTAAAAATACAAGAAAGCCTGGATCTTTTGGAAGCAAAATATGAATAAATGAGGGGTGGCTCCAAACAGTATAGTATGTGTACAATTTGGAATTTTGCTCTGAAAGTGTGTTTTGATTATATTTGTGCCTGTGTGACATCTCAGATTCAATCCAGCTTTTTCAGTTGGTTCCTGTCTCATCTGCGCCCTGTACGAAGTAGAACATGGTTAATGTCTGCATTTATTCTCAAAAAACAATCAATAGGAAAAACTGTTCCACAGATTTCCCCTGAGAGACCCCAAGTGAGAACTAGCAGTGAAAATTCACATAAATAAACCATTTGATCAGCTGAGATAGGCATGAGCATGTGGAGTCCATTCTCATAGGACAGTTACAACAACTGGAGAGGTGCTGTGTGAGAAACTCTGAACAGCACACGTGTGCCATGACGATCGATCAAACTAACAACAGCTGACACGGGGGTCAGTGCATAATATTACATAACATGTTGGTGTTTATCAATCAACCAAGCTAACGTTATGGATGTGGATTCTGGTTTAAAAATTGTAATTATTTAGAAATCGTTCGTTTTATAGGATAAAATAAAACACTATATACTGTATAAAGTAAACACTGTATATGTCTTTAGAGCAAGTGTTTTTTGGAAATAATAATGTGTGGTAACCTATAAACCTAATTAGAATGAGCCCCCTTGTGTTTTTACATTACATCATGTAAAGACACATTTACATTAGCCTGTACCGCATTGCTTTGCACTCTGTTCACATACTGTATAACTGCATCATCTGCAATATACAGAAGTGTATAATGTTTGCAAAAGTGCAAGTGATTCTCAAGTAGATAGCATAAGTGCTGACATCTGAAAGGACATACAACAACAACTACAGGTACTGTATGTACAACAACAACTAATGCAGCATTATGGTTATTTATATCTATGGCTTATGATTTTAAAAAAAGAGTCTACTGTAAGCAACATCACAATCGCTTGGCATTACACAAAAACAGTACTTTGTAATCAAATATAATTTTAAAAAAAGTTTAATTTAGATTTGAAATAAAATAAAATTAAAATATCTGTAAACCTTTATATATACACTACCGTTCAAAAGTTTTAGAACACTTTCTAACTCCATGATGGTTCCTGATTTTTATTTCTTTCTAC
>JAQMYL010000012.1:23986185-24027143 GCA_030014365.1 Clarias pachynema
GTTGTAGAATGTAGAAAATAAATCACTAAACAAAAACAAAGAAATTTGCAAGTGTTCTAAAACTTTTGAACGGTAGTATATATATATATTATGCAGTATACATAAAATGTTATAGAAATTATAGCAACACTATATGGTTATAATTTTGTAAATACCTGACTGATTACTAATTTTAAGTGTTATAGCACCAGGATTATTTTCATATCAACAAAAAGTAACAAAAAATTAAATCAGGAAATTTAAGATTGAAAACACTGTGTGAGGATTCTGTTGGCAAGATACAGAAAATAGACTAAAGAACATTAACATCTTAAATATAACAAATGTCAGAAATTTGGCATTGACCTTTCCTTTGTACTCTGGATGAAACACCAGACCCAATCATGCACAATCATAAACTCACTCACATGCACATGCAATCTGGAAGCCTCACCACCTGTCTGGAATGTTGTTTTGACACTCCACACACCACAGAAACAGGAAATTGGTTCAATGCGATTAGGGTAATTACATTTGAGCAGTTATGTTATTAAGGTCTACCAATAAAGACAGATCAGTCAATGAGGTCTCGCTTGTGGTCTTAAACAAACCTCATAACATATAGGTTACATTAAGTATGTTTTTAATAAAAAAACATCTAGGGCTTGATCAGATTTCATTCATGACATAAATATGAAGTAAATATTCTTAACTGTACTTTAGCACAAATCTCGCAGATCTGATTGCGATATCTAGTCATCTAGTTAGAAATAATCTCGATATTAGAAAGTAAGCCTTTTCAGGAAGAGCTTTCTCTCTTCATTTGCCTGGAGCACCTTGGGGACTTGTTTAAGCAGCTTCTTTTTTTTTTACTCTCATATCAATTACAGAGTTGGTTCTAAAATGTGCCTAGTGTACATTTTACAGATCTCAGCTTTTTTTAACATCCCAAGTATTAAAAAAAAATATTTAAAAAAAAAGGTCAGAGACCTACCCACACACTTTGTTCATTATTCATTTCATTCCCCGGTATATACAGTATACGGCTCTGTTTGCCAGAACAAAAGAACACAATAAGGGAAGAAAGGTCTGTCTTGTTTCATCCACACCTCTACTTGACAACCTCATCACTCTCACGCAAAGCAGACCTGAGTTTGACAGCACTGGGAAATAACAAAGCTGCAAATTGAAAGCGCTATGCATTTAAATCTTTAACTAGGTCAATGCCATATTGAATGCATGATGTTAATAGAGAAGTACAAGTGTTGATTTGTCTTAGCTCAGCCATGCTGAAAATTCACCTGCAGTCATTATAAAGCTTAAAACCTGAGGATTGTCCTTACAAAAATGCTACTTAGCAAATGTGTTAGTAAAATCCTTTACATAAATTAAAACGCAAAATATGTTTCAGTGATACCGCATTCATCTGATATCTACATTGATTGAAGTCTAAACGATGTTACCTCTTCTATGAGGGCTTAGAACAGATAAGGTTAAAGCTTATTTTTGCTTCCTGTTATTGCAAGACCTTGCTTGCTGTAACCTTTGTGTGCAGTCCCTGCTGTGTGAATTAGTGACGCTTAGCAACCTGAGGGTGGTTAACCTACTGGCTGATCAGTGGGGCCGATAAGTACGCTGTAGTACTGGTGCCACTAATGAGCTAGCGTCATGGAGCTCAGATCCACAGGACAGAGAATTAGAAGGTCAGTCAGAAAAAAAAAAGAAAAAAAAAACCTCACACATGCACAGACAGCCAAGCTCAAATGACACAGAGTTTGTGTAAAAATGTTAATAAGTCTGGCTACAGTTTGCTTCTAACATAAGGAATTATGCAGGAGTAAATATCTATGTTGAAATGACTACGTTCCTTTGGCCTAAAATGGAATTTTCCTTCACAAACAGAAGAAGCCAAATTATTGTGCACGTAACAATATCTCCAAACAGCTCTATGCTTAGATACCTCCAGATTAAACACAAGAAGAGAAAGTTTCATATGCTCTGGGAGAGCGTTTGACCTTTACAAGTAAAAACAGAGAAAATCATTTGCTCTGAAAGAAAAGTAAATGTTTTACATACGAGAGGAAGCCACTCCATGACTCCAGTGTAGGGTCATAATGAGCTCCTGTTAACGGGCTAAAGGAAGCGTGCGTCTTCCAGCAGATGGAGTTTCTGCGACTGGGCAACGGCTGTCCTCTTCCTGGCCAAGGGCTGCCTGCCTTGGAGATGGTGGAGACACGTCTGCAGCGCCTTCTCTGGCAATAACGCCCTTGTGGCCCACCTTCAACATGGCTTATGTAAGAGGAGTTTCTCCTAAGACATCGTGGAACACGGATTAGCGTGTGAGCCTGGACTCGCTCGACCACCACACTCAGGGGCAGGCAGTTCCGCTGACACAAAACAGAGGAATTTTGGAACTCCCGCTCTGACAAACCTGCCTCCATAAGATCATCATCACATGGTTCTGAGTACTGGTCGTTGTCAGAGTCAGTAGTGGAGGTTGTTGTATTATCACTCTCGCTGTCTCCTTCTGAATGCAGTGGGTCTGAGCAGGGATAGGACACGCACCCTTTCAACTCCACCTGTCCATCAGCCTTGTCCCGAACTTCTTCTTCCTCCTCTGTCATCTGGATAAGGCTTGCGAGCAACATGGAAGGGCCAAGTAGGTGCGTGTCGATGTTACGTAACTTACTTGCCTTCCTGCGGCGTACAGCAAAACGTGGATTTGCACCTAGTGTGGTGGTGCTTGAGCGGCGCCTCGTAGTCTTAATTGTTCTGCTGCTGGCCGCATGAGGCAGTGACTGTAGGGACTGTAGGGACTGTAGCTGAGCGCTGGATCTCCTGCGTTGCGCCAGGGTAGCTGAGGCAAAACCTGCGTTGGAACGCCTGCGTGCACGGCTCGCTGGTACGGCAACACTGGGTCTCCTGGATCGACATGGCTCAGACCCTTCACCCCCTGGCCTAGCAAAAACACCCTCCTTCCTTTTAAAGTGGCGTCGAAAGAAGACGTCCATGGAGAATTTCTAAAGCTTCTTTGAGGCTGTTGGTGTAAAATTGTCAGTATGAATTACTAATTGTAAGAGTCGTAAATCTCCTAGGAGTCTAAGTAATCTCCTTGAAAAGTCATACTGCTTTGACCGGAACCCTGACATAATCCTGATCTAATTTAATCCGATGTTATTCCCAGCCCAAAAAGTTATATTAACAGCTTGGTGTTTTCAACTTCCCCATAACTATCACAGATCTCCACAGAACGAATATGAAGAATATTAATTTTCTAGTATATTTAGCGCTGAGACTGACATGTCAGAGGTTGGAGCAGTGTACTTGTGAAACCTGTGCAACTTCTTTGAAAAGCCCTGATGTACAGTAAAGCAATCCAGAAAATGATCTACTATTCAGCTCTTGTAGATTTGCAGAGCAGAAACCGTGACTTATCGTTATTCTAATTATAACCCATCTTTATCTCATTTTGTGGTGAGGTGGCGTGCAGCTGTTTACTTTCATTTAACATTATTACAGTTTATAGACCTCACATTCAGTTCAAACACTGGTTTCTGTGTGCAGTGCAGCAATGGTGCGTTTACAGGCCAAAAATATTAAAAACACACAGGAGGACTGGGTATTGAAACAGAATATTAGCCTTTTAAATTGATCTAATTATAAATAAATAGACCAAGCGTAAGTGAATGGTTCTGCTCTGTACATCTACAAGCTAATGTGTAATAATCAAGAGCAATAATCAATAACGTGCACATGCACACCAATTAGCAGATTGTTTGTTTCATATATGCAAATTGTTCTTAAAACAGTCCCTCTCATGTTGAAAGTCTTTTTTTTTTTTTTTGTTCTAGCCCTGGGTTGTGTCAGTCGGATTCAGATAACATCAATGCTACATGACATTCAAGGCAGGTGGCAGATCAGCTAACAGGATTTAATCAGGAAGTTCTTTAGATCTAATCAATAACCGATCAATCAGAGCTACCTTCCTTCTGTTAATGAAGTAAACACAAGACAAAGCAATCTGTTGAAAATTATACAAAGCACTTTTTTTTTAGAAGGTATTCACGAGCATTCAGAGAAAGTGTATCTAAAAGGAGCATTCAGTGTATCCTAAGAACTACTGATTCAGCCCGATAAGCTATCTTACAAATATGGCAATTTATATACTGTACAAGCATCTTATTGCTCATCACTCTGTAAAACGTGTTTTATTTTATAAAACAAAAATCCTCATTAAACATATATCCATCAGGCACAGTCATCTACCTACTGTACTCAACTTCACCACTAATACCTAGACTATTATCACTATGAAATGTGAAGAATTAAGTAGTTGCATACAACCTGGCACTGATTACACAGCTCTCCTCTGGCAGTTCTGAAACACAAAAGACTAGAAGAAAGTGAGAGAGGGGTGAGAAAGACGAACGATCAGGTGAAGAGGGAAAGGAGGTGCTAAGGAACAGAGACACTAAGAGACACAGCTCATCGATTGGCTGGAAAGGAGACAGCTGGAGTGCATCAGAGGCTAAGCCTGCGGTTTAAAAGAATCACTAATTATCAGATTCAGACACACACTGTGCTTGTGTGCATCGCTGACACAAGACACACACCCACACCCACACCCACCATAGTAACAGCTTCCAATGACAACCCCACAGTCCAGTGCCTCATTAATAGGAAACCTGTATTTATTCATCTTAGGGACAACTACAAGCTACAGAGGATGCACCATAAGCCATGATCAGAATTATACCTGGCTACTTATACTTTTCCAAGAATAAACATTTCATTAAGGTTCCCGTAAGTAACACTACTTAACATGAACAAATTACTTTGTTAATAACAGACCAGAAGTGACAAACAAAGTAACTAAGTTTTATATCAATTGATGTTTATTCTATACAAAACCCACCATCATATTCATATCGTCGTTAAATAAAATTAAACCCACAAAGACCTGTATGAAATATGTTGATTAACACAAAACGCCACCTTAATTAATTCACCTTTAACTGACGAAAACTAAGCTATGTGACGAAGGTTTTCCCAAGTCCGGCTAGCATGCGGCTGACATCTCGTCATTGTATCGGCCCTTTACCAGATAAAAAGACGCAGCTAAGCCACTACAACAGCAATACAACACAATAACGTTCATTTCCACTTCAAGGCTCCTCAGCTCTTGAATTATGGATCAGTGTGTATAAACCAGCGCAGTCTCTGAAAAAGCTGCATGCAAATGTAACTTCACAGAACACTGATCAGCAGCTGCATTTTTATAACAAGGCTTACTTAAAATACAGCGTGTCAATACCATCCACTTCATTAGATTATCAACCTCAGCAACACTTCCGCTCATAAGAGATGCAAGCACAACAAACACATAAGGAAATAATTGCAGCTCTTTAAGAGGGCTGTGAACCCTGCTGATTAGTCTGGACGTTACCATGGACTGGGGTCTGAAAGCTCCACAAGCTAATGGGTTTTTTTGTTTTCCTCTGGGATACAGGAGTAAACTTTGTACATTGGTTTCACTCTTTTAAATAATTTAGATCATGTTGCAATTTTTTGGAGTACTCTAGTGTGTAAACAATGACAATGCGTCATGTACTTCATCAAAGAGAACTAGAGAGAACCTGCAAATCACACAACCTGAAAAAGGGTTATGACAGATTATGGTAGTGAGTATGTTGACTTTTCTGATATTCAATCATGATTTTATAGCACAACAGTATCAGTATCTTACATGCTGTACTTATACTGTACTCTAGGTGCCAGTGTAGCTAGACTGTCAATTTCATAGATATGTAGACTGTCAATTTGATTGTAGTTTTGGGCATTGCGTTATTCGGTTTAAATCAATTCAGTAGGCCTAATGTTTATTGTCTGATTTTCCTCAAGCAGCTTTAATTCTTGCAGGTTTTGAATTACTGTATTTAAAACGACTAAAAGTTTAAAATAAACATTGAAATGCTATGTACCTTATATTCCTAAATGTCATGTCTCATTCTATAATTCAATAATCTTTTTTTCATGCTAATCTTTTGTTCCATCCTCCAAGTTCAAAAGATAAAGAAAGTGATACTCTCACAAAATACTAGTACAGTAAGTTCCCTACATACGAACATTTGGGTTGTGAACTTTTGAAAATACGAAACAAGCATACATGCATGTTCAATTGTGGAAATTGGATCACATGTCTGGCGTACAATTGTCACGTGCATGCATCCCAGGATGTCCAGAAACAAGCATAAAAGCAAAGGCGATGCAGCTGGTACTTTCAAGAAATGCGAAGCAACAAGGATGGAAACAAAAGTGAAAATAATTGAGAGAATGGAGCGAAGTCAAAAGTTGGCAGATGCTCTTTCTTTTAAAATTAATTGCTCAACCATCAACACAATTCTAAAGAACACTGTACTGTAATATATTGTGTATAGCCAATAGTGTTAGTATCCTGGCACCTAGACAACATTTGTTGGACTTAAAAACAAATAGGACTTACGAACAAGCTCTTGGAATGGAACTTATTCGTATGTTGGGGACTCACTGTAGATGAACAAGAGTAAGTATTTTCTGCGAAAGCCATGTTTTTTTAACAATAATTTTTTTAAAGTAAATAGTTTCAATTTAGCAATATGGCCTCAAACTTCCATATGCTCCTGTACAAGATAAGCGGTCTATAAAATGAATGAATGTATGAATGAATGAATTAAAAACTGACCGACAAAAGATCAATTACTTGGCATAATCAATTAGATTAAATTAAATCAATGAAAGCTCTATTCTATTTTCAATAGTACTGATATCTCTTGATACTAATTAATTACTTAATCTTGTTTATTATTAGCTTCAATGTTTCCTGTATAAATGAATATAAGGACGCAGTGAGAAAGTCTGCTCGACTTTGCCACGGCATTTGCACAGCCACAGTTACTTATGTTTTTGCCAAACTATCATGGAGAAAGATTTAATACAACAAGCAACCAGGAGTTGGCACAACACTTGACATGGCGCTAAACAAGACATTGAACACCATGCCTCCGGTATGAAAGGGCCTTTATAATCTCGCATCATGAGTGGCACATTGTTGGCTAGTAAAGCAGTTGCTCCAATCAGCAAATACAGTATATTCCCCTCTAAGGTCACTAGCGTCCCACTTCTGATTGTGCTGCATTAGTGCAATGCACAGTGCCAAAAACTTATCCTTACAGGATGTGCTTGGGCCCCTTTTTGTTCCTGCTGCCAAAGAAGCCCTGCACAGGGACTGCAGATTTTAGAATCTCGCAGGTAGCAGAATTGTCTATGTCATGCTTTCAAGGTGCCACATGCTGGTCTTGCCTTCCAGCACTTATACAGTAGGATGCCTGCTTTATGCTGCATTCAACAGTGGGGCAACACTCTAAGGTTTTGATGAGCATTTAGTTGCCTTATTTGTACTTTGTGTGGAGAACTGTAGACAGCAGCTCTGTTCCTCACAATGTGGAACAGGGGCATACAGAGAACTTAGAAATGACCGCCAAAGGTTTTAATCACCAAAGCAGGTGACACAGTTAAACAGCATGAAACTAGACTCACCAAAATATTACAATGAGGAGAATCTCTTCAAGTGGTCCAAACTAGGACTGTGAACAATTCATCTGCTGGGCCTGTGTAGTGTTGTGGCAGGTGCACTGTCAAGACATTCATGAGTGGTCGTGGTGGTGTTTACTCCTTGGTGGTAGCCTAGACCTCCGACCAGGAGGAGGAAAGTCATTAGTCCTAGGAAAGTCATTGCCATTTATGGTTCTCCCTGGGAGAGTTGGATATTTCTCTGGGACACTATGCTCCAGTCTATGAATGGACGCAACGATTATTTTATATCCTTCCTTCCATAACACTTGTTTTTATTTTTTATTCCTCCCACTTTTTTCATAATTGCAGCCTTGAGATGGTCAGATGTTTTCCACTGCTTTCGCTGGTTGTTGGAATACACAGAAAGATTCTACTGCAAGCAATTGAATTGCCAAACACTGTAGTTTATTCGTAAATACGTACCTTTTAAGAGCACCTAAGCATGAATATCCAGTACCAGTCAAAAGTTTGGATGCAAGTTTGAATTTTTTTTTTTTTTACAGCTATTATTATTTATTTACTGTTTTATGTTGTGAAATAAAACATACAGCATTAAGTAACAACAAATACAACAGTCAGGTCTTATTTTAAGACATGATGAAACTAGTTCTCATGAAGACTGTCACAGGAAATCATCAGTTAACAGCACCTCAGTTTAGAGCCGTTATGAAGGCTTTACAGAGCATAAGTAGCAGATACATCTCAATATCAATTGTTCAAATGAGATTATTACATATTTTGGATGCCTTCAGCATTGTTTTACAATGTAGAAAAAAAAATATCCGGAGATCATGATCATGGAATTAGAAGGTGTGTCCAACCCTTTGACTCGTAGTGTACACGTGCACTTGTTGTTATGCGGGTGTGATATAACACCCCTGGTGGTTTTACAGGGTTCACATGAGCACAGGTAATTATGTAACCATGTTGTTATTTTTATCTTAACGGTAGGCAGCTTTAATGTTCTTTTAATGCCCTCTGACGGCAGGGAGAAACCAGCATGAAGATTTAAACTGTGACAAACATTGTCTATGAACAATTATATAACAGATCTATTTATAAATATTAATTAAATATTATTAAACATTTATTAAACATAGCAAACTTGTCATCATCTTATACTGTATCTGATTATCATGTAAAAGTACATTGAAGGTATATTTTCCTTTTTCAGTTATTTCATATACAGTATGTGTAAATTACAGTAAATTCATATAAATGTACATTAATTTGGGGAAAAAACTGGAATATTTCTTCAAAAATAACTACTAAATCAAAATTTTTAAATATTAAATTCAAACACAGCTTTAAATATTGATCATGTCTTTGTACAATAAATATTTAGCTTAATTTGTTAGTTTTAAAAAATCTAATAAAATGAAGTACCTCAGTAACTGATACCTTGTATACCATGTGTGTTGTATATTAAATGCTGCTTAAAAACTTAAAAGGTTTGTTTAAAGAAAACTTGTCTAGGAGTTTTACAAAGATGCTTGCTGGCAGGAGAGTGCGAAGCCACACTGAACACCAAAGAGCAGTCATAAGCGTGATGCAGCATATGGTTAAAAGAATGTGTAAATGTATACATCTAATAAATTATTTATACTTTTAAAAAAGGTATTTGAGGGCATAAGTAGAACAACTAGGATTTTTGTGTGTGTGTGTGTGTGTGTGTGTGTGTGTGTGTGTGTGTGTGTGTGTGTTTTAGTTTGGGTTTAGTTTTTCTAATTCAGAGTTTAATTTAAGTTTCAACCTAACATTCAGCGCACAATATTTTGAACGTGTCTGCTCCATGTCACTTTGCCCCTGGGCCACTACCTAGCCAAGGCCTGGGACTTTCCCAGTAGCCCTATCATAACAGTAGAGCTGACTGAGAATGCCAAACAACCACAACAGATCAGAGAGACTGAGAGTCTGATGTTCAGAATGCTACATGTAACACTGTCGCCATCTGCAGGACACTTCCCAACGATCCATTCTTTTTCTTGCCAATAGAGGTTATAACAAAAGCTCTAAAAACAAGTGCTGATAGCATAGTGTTCATTTTAGTTTGTTATTGAGTTGTAGAGTATTTGTGTAAAAATGTATCATTTTGTTCCAGAATTCCTCAAAAACCAATCAACTCCCATTATGTACAGTGAATCAAAGTCCCTATCTCAAAGTCCCTAGCTTTATCTTCTATACAGGGTCATACTGTATATAGTATATGTATACTGAAGCCTAAGTTTGGCACCGTGGACTGCGTGCCAAAACATTGCCGGGCACACACATATACACACTCACATGGTCATTCACATACAATGGGCAGTTTGGGAACGCCAATTAGCTCTGTATGTCTGTGAGGAAACCCACCAAGCAAGAGAAGAACATGCAAATTCCATGCACTTAGACCTGAGGCGGGAATCGAACCCTGACCCTGGAGGTGCAAGGCGACAGTGCTAACCACTAAGCCACCATGCTGCCAGATTCACTATCTTTGTTATAAATATATAAATGAAAATAGACAGACTATTTGTTGACTCATCTGTGAAAATGTCAATATATAAATGAGATGGCAACTGTTTAGTTCTCAAAGTCTTCTTATAGATATGTGAATACCTTCACTGCCTTGTTTCAGGTCCACTAATTCATCTCCCTGAAGCCCAACTTCAATCAAACAGCTGGCCTAATTCCTTTGAGTCAGAGCTCAGGAGAGCATCATTTAATGCCCCAGCACACACACACACACACACACACACACACACACAATCCAATACGGAGACTGTGACCCTGATCTATACATAGCAGGAGTGGAGAGGGAGAGATGGTAAAGATAGCAGCAGAAATGGGTCTGTCCCTCTTCAGGTCTTGACTGGGACCGTTAATACAAATGTGCACTGCGCGCTGCATGATTTGTATGTGTTTTAAAGACCTACTTTAATGAGTCTCAGAACAGGCACTTTAAACATGTTCGCAATAAATAAATCTGCTGTAGCATTACCCAGCAGCTCTGCAGAAAATCATGCCACTGTTGCACTTCTGGTACGAATTACTTGCTTTTTCTTTTTTTTTTTTCTTTCTTTCTTTTTTTTTTTTTTAGAAACAAAACACTGGTGGCAATGAAATGTGTGACATTATCAGATTACACAATCTCAGTGAACATATACTAACAACGCAGCAAAACAGACAGAGCAGGTGGAATACATGAATCCACACACATGAACACACACACACACACACACACACACTTCCCCACAGAGCTTAGAGAGTGCTATACAGTGGTCAAGATGACAAGCAAGCACTTAAAAGTGGCACCATTGGGATGAATGCATTGTACTGGCTGTTTTTCTTTTTAAAGAGATCTAAGAAAAGTCATCACTTTTGCTAAATTTCCGCCTGATGACACACTGCTTTTTGTCTGGTGAAACACCAAACTATGTAATCCACTATATTTATGTATTGCAAAATCAAAGTGGCTTTACTCCTTGCTTTACAGATGAAGTGTTTACGTTTTATTCTAACCGCCAGTGAGGATCCTCAGTGTTTTAGCTCACTCCTCCAGACTAACAGGCATGAGGCAATGTGCACCTAACATACTGTAGTTAAGTGGTCTCCCACAATATACTGCCGCTGTGCAGTACTGAGCTTACTGTGTTAGCTGAACAGTTGTAGTTCATCATTTACTATATATTTCTATACATCCAAGTGACTTGCTGTTGTTACTTGTGTAGTGAGATGCTAATAATGTTGTAGTCTAGCAGGCCTGTAAACTACTAGCGACACAACAGGATTCCCCCTTTGTACAGCCAAAGTCTAAGCTCGCTGGAAGCTGACGATAAACAGTAACATTTGGTGTACTGCCTCACTATTGACCATCTATGTTAATATGAATGTTATTTATATCCGAAGCTTCAGACATCCCTTGTGTGGACTGCACAGCAGTGCCAGCGCTGACTCACCACACCTGGCTGGCAGATTTAGGCCAGGACTAAACCAGGACTTGGTATCATGTCAACTTTCTTGTCCAGTGAAGAGTGATAAACAGAGTAAGATCAACGCATCTTTCTAGGCATGCATACAATATGGTTCAAATGAATCATACACCCTGGAACTGAAACTTCATGTGGGAGAAGGTCGCTTTCTTCAGTCCTCCTTATAGCTGACAGCTAGCTAGTTATAGCCAGTTCCTCATCTGAGTCGTGTAGGAACTTATAGAAGGTCTACATCCATGTCTGGAAGATCAGTCATACAAGTGCCCAAGCCCTGAATGCAGACATTCTGTACACATTGACATTGCCTTACATATGGTGTGAATTTGCTGCTTGAAGTCATTTTGCTGCTTGCATTGGAACAGTTGTAACGGTCTAACTGACTGCTATTGCCCCCTTTGTGGCATAGCTCATTAAAACCGCTGTGAAACGCATATTCCAGGATGCAGATAATCTGGTTTACACTGTCCGTGCTGCCAGACATGTGTAAATTAACCATGTGAAACCTATCCTATGTGCCAGATAGCCAAAGAAGCCATGGGGAGAAATTTTGAAACTACAAACCAGCACCGCCAAATAGACCAGCCATGTGGCACCTGCAAATTACCACAGCCAGGCTCTTCAGCTAGGCACCCATTTACCATAAGTTTGGTCTGCCTTGTTCAAGCTGGACTAAGTCAAAATGGGCCGAGTCAAACATTCCGGTCCTTAACAGGTGCCAAAGAGTGCTCCCCACCACTACTCCCATTCTGCCCACCCAGGAAGGGGGAAACTTTACAGCCAAAAACATTGTCCATTGGGTAGTTACTACATCAGACTATGTCCCAGGGGAACGAATTTCAGTTCTGCTGCATAGCTGAACCTTTTTTAGACTAGAGCCCCATCATGTTTTCTATTATGTTCCAAGATGTTTGTTCCCTATTACACAAAAGTTTCAGGTCCACATTTTCACATTTCAGGCTAAATGGTTCTACTAAACAACCTTACTAGTTCAGAATGGGGTTGGTAGTTTCTGCTCAGTTCTATATTTGTGAGAATCAAACAGTTCCTAAAAACAATCTCATTCTGTAAGTTATGGCTATTACATTTTATTTATACTATTTATACTATTCAACCACAAGATATATTACTGGCTCTTGTGATACATATTTTTGTGCTTCCAACAAACGTAGACACTTTTTAAGTTTTAACTTCCAAAGACAAGAATTCCAAAAATTTTGCCCTTCAACCTTTCTCAAACACCATGGGCATTTCTAAGATAAACGCAGGCTTACCTGACAACACTGAATGACAGAAAAATGCTGACAGATTTCAACAACTGGTTGCTGTGTGTCCCCCAAAACTAACAGGCCAGATGGATAACCACAAGAATAACACATGGTTATATTGTACACTACACCCAGTACAAAAACCTCAGGTGGACACATCCATGACTGGCTTTACTGAGAGTAACCCACTTGCCAGGGCATCATAACACCTGTAAGATTGTCATTGGGACCCAAATTTGGCCTCAAAGTGGCTACACTCCATCTTCTGGCTCCAGTGCACTGCCCTGTTGTCATTTTTCTACAGGGACTGAAGAAACATCAGAAAGTTTTCTTCTACAATGAAGTTGAGGTGACCATTTCAGTGCTGTCTCAATGGGTTGTGTCTCGCTTGGGACTCATAAATTTGTCACTGCCTTTCAAGCAAGAAAGCAAGGTTCTGAGTATGCAAATAGATCAAATTATCCTTGTAGTTCTGTAAGACTCTGACCCATCCTGTAGCCAGCAATGAGAAGATATCCATGCAAGGATGGGTGGCTGGATGACAATGAAGTCACCTTATTGCTGAGGTCTTTTTGCAGAAAGTCATATGCAGAAAGTTGCATTTGTTAACCAGTCTATTAATCTACCAGCGTTCCATAATGGAAAACTTGCTGGATGTTCCTTGCTTTGCCTAATATGCACAATTTGAAACTGATTGTGAGATCAAAGACTGGCCGACTAGTTGTACGGTATGTATGACAGTCCTGTCATTTAAAACCAATGTCAACCCGGGGAACTGCAGAACAGTTTCAAGGAACAATAAATGTAAAAAAAAAATGGTATTCATTTCAAATACTACATTATACAATCCCATAATGATTTATATCCATGTGTCTAGGAAGGTATCCAAGTGATCTCATCACCTATAGGCAATGGGTGATTCTCACTGGCCACAATGCCATACGTACAGTACAGTAACTAGTCTTTGCTGTCCATAAATATCTGTAGTTTTCGAGTAAGCAGTGTGTTAGACAGACAGATTAACATAGGTACTGTGGCACTATAAATATTTTTTTAGTAATTAGATTGTACAAAAATATAACAATAATAATAATAATAATAATAATAATAATAAGTGAGAAGAATAATAGTATCTTACTACTGCAACACGCAGTATGTACTGCATGCATGTATTTTGGCATGAAGCATGGTTTCTTTTATCCCCCAGATGCTTCTGGTGTTTCATTTCATTTCATTTCTGGTGCTTCTATGCTCTCCATTCATCAGCCACATCCAAATAACAGCAGCATGTAAAGTATCATTTTGAATTTGAATTACACTTTTCTCAATTCAGTGTTGGAGAGAAATTGCAAAATGGTAAAGGGAATAGGGAGTGAATAGGAAGTAGTCTGGAAGCTCGGAACAACTAAAATATCCAGAATGCTATCTGAGTCACTTTTTACTGTAAGTCCACCTGTACTCAGAGGCACTGAGTCTATCTGCAACTATTTCCACTTCAAATCCATTTTAATAGGATGAAATATGGTTAATTAAAAAACAAAACTAGGTGAAACCACAAAACACTTCAGAGTTTCAGGGTTTGTGTGGAAATCTCTACACCCACTCACTGTTTTGAACGTCCTAAACTGAATCATTAAAAAATGTCAGTTTTAGTTTTATTTGATCTAGTTTCATAAGTTTATGCTTCAAAGCTAGAAGTTATGCTTCTTAGACCAGATGCAATCAACATATTGAATTTATAGACAACCACACATACTCACATTTAAACACATGTCCAGACCATAACTGAACCACAGGGTCAAATACTGTAGTAAAAAAGAACTCATTCATACACTTTTGTGTAAGGTTCAGAATTCCTTTTGTTTCCAGGTGTGTTCATGCTCCTTTAAAAATAAAGTGAAATCCCTATAATATTATAATCCTTACATTATAAGCCTTAGATTATATATTTTTTCCTATAATAAAAATCCAGCCAGTAGAACAGTGATAGTAAATGGTAGTGTAAGCCAATAGATCAGATGAAATAATATAAAACACTATCATTAAGCAAATGTAAGAACGTTTCCTCTTACCTACTTCCTATCTTATTTTTATGCGTTTCTGGGTATTGAAATGTTAATCCTGTAAACTTCTGGTTTATTATTCAGTTGTCCATTTGTGAATTCTTCATCTGCCTCCATCTAACCCTATCCTCTGCATCCTCTTCTCTCACACCAACTAACTTCATGTCCTCTCTCACTGTTTCCATAAATCTCTTCTTTGGTCTTCCCTTAGACCTCCTGCCTGGCAGTTCCAACCTCAGCATCCTTTTACCAATATGCTCACAATGTGTGAATTAATATTCAGTAATAACTATACATCATTCAGTAACTACATTCAAAACTAACTGAAAAAAATGTCATTACAAGATCGAGGAATATGATGAAATTGCTGATGGATGTATATTATATCTTACATGTTCCATCACCTATTACTTACATACTTAAATAATGATCTATTAGAAAAGCCAAGATCTAACGTTAAACGTAAATAAATACAATATCCACTTTCCGTATCTGAAACCAGCATTGTTCATAATCCAGTCCTAAAAAGCACAAGGTCAGCAGTGCACTGGAAGGGTGTGTGTGTGTGTGACTGTAGTCCCTACAGACCTGATAATAATAGATCTTAATTAACTTCTTTAAGAATCTATTAAGACAGCCATTTTTGGCAAACCACAAGAGACTGTAGGATTGGTATATGCACTTGATGAAATATGATCTTGCACGTTTAAAAACCTTCCAAGTTTGGGCAAAATTCATTGAGGAGGCAGTGTGGGGTGTGAGAGTGTTACCGGCAGCAAAAACATTTGACATGTATAATCCATTTCTATTCGAAACAGTAGTGGAAAAAAGTGCAGATATACATTTGCAATTTTAAAGAATAGCATTCCATGAGCTTATCACTAACATCTAGAATAATTAAAGAAAAGTGAAACTACATGACAGAGATTTAAAGTATAAGACAGTTATGCTAAGACGCCAGCTGTAAGGAATGTCCAGGCTCAAGGTGCAACTCTTCTGACTCATCTAAGTCTCATTACTTATTGTTCAGCTGAAGCTTAGGGTTTTTGTGTTTTTTTTTTTGTTGTTGTTTTTGTTTCTGGGTGAGGTTATGACTTTAGTTCAGAACTTAAGAAGCAACACTTATTCACACATTCTCTCTCACACACACACACACACACACACACACACACACACGCACATACACAGTACACACTCACTTTCTCCCAAAGAACCGGAGTCCGCTGAACGTCCTGGTGGTTGGAGAGGGCTGAACCGTAGGGGTAGAGACAGAAAGATCTGAGCAGGACGATGATGCAGATCCCGGAGTTGCCTGTTCCTTGCCGTCCACCAGAGAATCCAGGTTGGCGGACATCTCACCTCGGTCTCCATCTCTCTCCATCATGAGGTCACGAGGCAAACTGAGTCCAGGTAGAGATATTCCATCTCACACAAATATCATTTTATGCACTTTGTAACTGGTGACACTGGGACCAGAACAAAAGAGAATGAGTGGAACTTCTGATAATCAGAGGAAACCAAAGTCAAGAAATCAGAAATCAGGGTTTGCTATTGAGTTCAAGGAAATATCCTCAGCTTGTGAACCAGAGTATTACAATGTGGTTGATCTCCATTGTGTGGGAGTTCATTCCACCAAGCAGCTCAGGCAATCAGTCCACACAGCATACCAGGAAGTGCAGCTGTCTGAACATGTGTGTGAACACTGAGAGTGTGTGAATGTCTGTACGAGGCTCTTACAGTAAACTTTTCCTTCTCCTCGTCCATGCTCTGGAGCCTGTTCTTCCACCCACTGACAACAATATGACTTTGTCTCAAACAGACACTTCCTCCAGGGCTCAGGGCTCAGTCTTTTCTTTTCTTTTTTCCCCTTCTTTCTTTCTTTCTTGCTCTTCTGGCACTCACACCAGACAGTGTGTCTAAAGAGTGTGCCAAATCCAGGAAAAATGTAAAACCCTCAGGCAGAAGCAGGACCCATAGTTGTCTTCTTAGCTGCCTTTTTTCTTTCACTCCATGTCTAAAGCCGTGTCTTCTGCCTTCAAACACTTCCCAGCTGACTGCCTCAGAACCACACTTTTATCGGCTCACCTCTCCGAGCATGTTACAGTCCTCCCTCCCACCTCCTCTCATTGGCCCATGGAAGGATGAAGCTGTGTTGCCTCCTGTTGGTCAAGAAAGGAAGCTGTACCATACAAGCAAATCAGCTGCTATTTCTATAGGAGCTCGAATGTGTCAGCATTGCTGCGAGAGCTTTGACAAGACCACAAATTACTTTCAAAGAAACTAAAATCAGATCACTAAAGGTGCCAGGAAGCATCATCGGTATAAAGCTGTATACTATAAAGGCCGTGATCAGCCTCCACAAAGGCCAAGCCTCCCTCCTACTTAGCTTTACATAAAACCAGGCAAATAGAAACCCACTCAATGCGCTATGCATTCCCTGAACTGTTTGTAGAACGCACAGGTTCTGCTCCCACACACACACCTCTGAGGTGCCAGTGACTTACTCCATCATCTCAGTAACATGAGAGGCTCATGTGCTAATGCAGTGTCAGTTTAAGCACATTATGGAGTCGTTTTCAGCACGCAATGTTAAATGAATGTTAAAGGTTACATAAATATTAAGCATAAACCAAAGTATATGAACTATTCTGAAAAAGATATAGCAATGTATGAAGTGAACCAAGCTGGACTATATTAATAGAAATGCATCGTGTGTGTGTGTGTGTGTGTGTGTGTGTGTGTGTGTGTGTGTGTGTGTGTGTGTGTGTGTGTGTGTGTGCATTGTACAACATAAAACTACAGCAAAATTCACTATCTGAAATCAGTACTAATGGGCAACTAAAATTTCCTTAAAATTTCAACACAGGCTCAATTCAGCTTCACCAAATTGTTAAAGCACATGCTGATTCATCTATGCGGCATTATTTCACTTTTTCCTGGGCGTGCATGAGGGAAGTGTGATGTTAACACTGTCCTGGTTTGGATGTACTGCGTGGTCCGTCCGTGTGTGCGTGCGGTTCGCTGTGGGCCTCAAGCAGAGCGGGACAGCGGAATATAGAAGTGCACTTCTACTGCACCATATGCAGCTGATATCCATGAGCGTATGAATATAATCCCCGCCTACATACCACGCAGTATTAGATAACAGGTATAACAGGACAGAGAGGCAGTTTGCAAGAAAAAGAGTGGATGGAGGATGAAAATGAGATTTAAGCAAATGCAAAGAGGACAAGAAGGGGAAAAATATATATTTCTTCTATTAATTTGCTTTGCTGCATTAAGCCATAGCCGAATCAATAGAATAAATAAAAGGCAGCAGTACAAGTGTAGGGATGATGGTCCTCTGCAGCAATTACTCACAATGTTGTGCTGCAGGAGTATGTCTGTAATAAAAGTATCAAATTTGCTTCGGCTCATCCGTTGCTAATATTTACGACTAATCCTAGCTTTCATTTTGTTAAGTACACAGACATGGTGGAGGACCAGCCAAGCCTAATCAGGCAAGTGAGTGACTGTGTTTGAGAGAAGAACAATCCATTTCAAAACATTCATTTCAGATAGAAGGAGTAACTCAAAGAAATTCTCAAACCAGGGTAAGTAGGGACTTTCACTATATGGTTCAAGGTATGTTGATACCTGACCATCACACCCATACAGTATGTGGTTCTTCCTCAAACTGTTGCCACAAAGTTGAAAGTGCACACAACTGTATTAAATCTCTTTGTATGCTGTCGCATTACAATTCTCCTTCACTGTAACTAGGAGGCCCAAACCTGTTCCAGCATAACAATGCCCCTGAGGACAAAATAATGTTTCCATAAAGACATGGTTTGTAAAGGTTGGAGTGGAAGAACTTTTGCACAGTGCTCACAACCCCACTGTGCACCTTTGGGATAAACTGAAACACAGGCTGCACCACAAGCCTTATCACACAACATCTGTCCCTGACCTCACTAAAGCTCTCGTAGCTCAGAGAGAACTAATCTTCACAACCACAGCCCAGAATCTAGTGGAAAACCTTCTCAGGTTTTTACAACAGCAAAGAGAGGATTGTATCTGTAATGAGATACATAAGCATCAACATATCAACATACGCATACGTAATTAGTCAGGTGTCTAAAAAGCTTTGAACATACAGTATAGTAGCTACTGTAGATCTATGTATGTATACAGTACATTTGAGTTGAATCGAGTGACTGAAAAACACAAACTTACAAATAACATTTATTGCACCAAATATTTTATACACAATGCAGCTAATGTTGAAATTTTCTAATTCGAACCTATCAGGAGGCAATGCTGGAGTTCTTGGTTCTCTCATCTGTTTAAGTGCTCCAGGGCACCAACAGGCTCCTGCAGAGGCAGATAACCATTAAACAGCTATTCTGATTTCACTGTGCTTAAAATGATAACTTCTCCTGTGCTGTGGAACCAGATTTGCTCTGCACTGTAGAATGAACAAGTTATAAAAGTAATAATAATAATAATAATAATAATAGGAACAGAAATAAAGTCAACAACCATGCCACTTCAACACTTTAAAAACCACATGGCTGGTATGTCTTTGCCAAGCTTATTCAAACACCAACCTGCTGAGTGTCAACGCCAGAACAAATTACTGCTACACACAGATGGTCAAAGTGCTTTAGCAAAGTTATCTGACAGAGACAGGTATGGGAAATCATAACAAAAATAAACCCTTTGACATGTATAATACAAGTCATTACATGTCTTTTTTCTTTGTGAGAATTTCTGAGAATCTATTGACTTTTGCATTAAGAAAGTTATAAAAGTTAATGAACACTAATAATGTATTTAATAGAAGAAGAAGAAGAAGAAGAAGAACAGATGCAACAGTGCAGATGCTGGTGAATTGACCAACACCAGAGCATGCAGAGACCAAAGAACAGTGCATAAGCCAGAACCCATTATCTTCTATGCAAACCCTTTAATGTCTGCATCAGAGCTTGCTTTGAGCTCTATGTCTGCATACACAAAGCCCTTTTTCGAGGGGATGAATTTAGAGTTATTTCGGCACATTGGTGTTTGATGTAATGGCGCAGGTGTGGCCGGATAGCCTTTGTTCCTCCAAAAGCTACTCTGTTCATCGCATTCACGCAAAAACGTAGAGATCATTCCACTAAGTCCAGTTGTGAAGTCAGTATGGAAGCCGACTAAATTACCGGGAATGGTTTTCTGTTAGTTCAGTTCTGATGAGTAATTTTGTTGCATGTTTATTTTTAGGGGACGGACAAGGAAGAAGCTTGCTTCTGCTTCTATGTGCAGTGAAACACATTACAACCTTACTTAGCATGAAGATGGATTTAATAATAATAATAATAATAATAATAGTAGTAGTAGTAGTAGTAGTAGTAATAGTAGTAGTAGTAGTAGTAATAGTAGTAGTAGTAGTAGTAGTAGTAGTACTATACTCTGCAACATAATTGTTATTATAAGAAGTTGCTGGGTTTCAGTATTTCTTCCTTTCTTGTTCTAGGCAGACTGTATGCATATACTTCTATATAATGCAGTAAAAGGTGGTGTGCCTTAGAGGGTCTGGTATGATAAAGCAAAGAGTGGTTTCTGGATACCATCACCTTTATGGTTTTCTAATGCAAAATGACACACCAAAGCAAAGACGGGTACGATGTCTGGCATTACACAGAAGCCCAATGTAATTTAGGGCTTTTGATATGGAGTGCATGGTGGTTTGCTTGACTGCATTGGAGGACATTAGCAAAGGAACAAGCACTTTGATGAGCTGCCTGTTAAAATAATGTTATAAGAGTTTTTCCAATTAAATCCAAGTACGTATGAATATATTCGTCCATTTTATTATTAACTCTAGGAAGATTTGTAAAATCTTTGTAAAATATAATGCACAAGCATGCAAGCTGTTGTACTGAATATCAGTTTATTTGGGAAATAACAGCTATTCTGATACTGAGTAGAGCAGTTTGCTTGTGAGTGTGAGACTGCTTTTATCTAGCAGTTCTTTCAGTATATATATATTTTACTGAATATTTATTTTATAAGTAATATAATACAATTCAGCTCTTGTTCTGCCTACACCTAGAAGAGCGTGTTTATGAAGTAAAATCAATTGTGTGGGCAATGCTGAAAAATTTCAATGATTTACATGAAAGTCTGTATATAACATGGTATATGTTTGATGTTTGGGCATATACGTTTGAAGGATTTGATCAATAAATGATCAAATTTCACAGTAAAACCAACAATATTTTTTTTTCTCACTGGTTATTGTCTTGTTTTGTTGTTTTGAAAACATTTTTCCCTTTTCCCTATGAAACATTAATTCAATTTTCACACTGTACTTACCATTCTCTAATGATGCAAAAACAAAATTACTTCATGCGCATATGTGAAAATGATAGAACTAAATAGTTTTGACAGAAGAGGCAGAGCAGACAGAAAACGAGCTGAGACTAGGAGTTAAAAGAGAAGCAGAACAGAGAACGTGTGGATGCAGAAGCGAATCATTGCTGCTTCACAGCTCCCAGGCCCCTGGTTTGATCCTGGATTTAAGTCTTAATCAGAGTGTTCTGCTCATGTTTGTATGAGTTTGCTGTTGGTTCCCCTTTTTCTTCCATATCATGTGATGGGCTCTGAAACCATCACAGCCCTGACCAGGATGAATCAATTACTGAAAAACTGATAAACATGATTGACTTTGTAACTCATTGGTGGGAAATGATATATAGCAAATAGTTGACATGTAGAGGCACTACCTATGCAGAATCACTGCTTATCAACTTTTGATTGCATTTTATTATTTACAGTAATTGTCTTTTTTTTTTTTTTTTTACCGGTATGTCTACACTACCAGTAAAAAAATACCACCTTCTATTTTGATGGTCTTTCCTGTTTTTCCAGATTTCTTTCTGCATTGTAAAATAATGCTAAAGGCATTTTATATACTGCTAGTGTATAAAGTAACAACTATATCAGCTAGTAACAAGTTATTTAACCTCATTTCTTCTTTAACCTCAAACAGCAGAAGACAGATCCAGTAGTCGTGGTATAAATGTTACTGTTTTTCAGAAGGTCAAATTATTCCTGCACCAAGAAAAGGCAAATAAGGAGATTGCTGCATGAGAATGATGGGGGATCACTTAAAGGGATCTCTTAAAAAAAAAAAAAAAAAACTCTATGACTATTAATAGTTTATTTATTAATAGTGAAATAAACAGAATGTATACACACTAAGCAAAGATAACCCAAGGGATTGGGACTAAACAGCTGTGCAAACTCATAAAAACCACTCATCCATTAGGCTGTTTGAAAAAAAAAATGCTTCACTTTGCTAGGGAGCACAAAGAATGGACTACGGAGCATTGAAAAAAGGTTATGTGGTCTGATGAATCCGGATTTACCCTGTTCCAGAGTGATGGGCGCATCAGGGTAAGAATAGAGGCGGATGATGTTATTTATCCATCATGCATTGTGCCTACTGTACAAGCCTGTAGGGGTAGTGTTATGATCTGGGGTTGCTTCTGTTGGTCAGAAGCAGTGTTACTTTTTAAAGTAACTAATTACATTAAAAAGTTACTGTCTTTAAAAAGTAATCAGTTACATTACTACATTACTTTCTGATAAAAGATAACTAGTTAGAGTACTTTTCCATTGCAGAAAAAGATGATCCTTTGTGATTCCTCATGCATGTTGTTTTAGTCAAGACCTTTATAATTATTGGCGGACCTAACGCGTTAGATTACTCGTTACATCAAAAAATGTATCCAAGTACTCTAACGCGTTACACCCAACACTGATCAGAGGTTTAGGTTCAGCAATGTTATGTTATACCTGAAATTATGTTATACTTAAAATTGAGGTCAGTCAACTACCTGAATATACTGAGTGACCAGAGTTTTTCATCAATAGATTTTTTCCTTCCCTGATTGCATGGGCATATTCCAAGATGACAATGCCAGGATTCATCGGGTACAAATTGTGAAAAGAGGGTTCAGGGAGAATGAGATTTTGACACATGGATTGGTCACCACCGAGTCCAGACCTTAAACCCATTGAGAATCTTTGCGATGTCCTGGAGAAGGCTTTAAATAGCAGTCTGACTCTCCCATCATCAATGCATGAAATTATCGTGACTCGGGACTGAAATAAATGTTGTGACGTCGCATAAGCTTATCAAAACAATGCCATCCCATAAACAAAGCAAAAGGTGGGCCAACAGATTCTTAGAGTGTTTATTCCACTTAAATGAGCTACACGAATAAAATTTACTTGACTAGACTAGGTCAATAACCTATTGTGTATTTCCGGAGAGACGGGTGAGCTGTTTGTTCTGACAAGCTCCCGTTTAGTTGGGTAACCGGCCTGATCTGTTTGCAGAGATTTCAGACTGAAACTTACAGACCATTGCTTTAATTATAGCATAATGCTACTACTGACGCACCTTGTTGACTATGGAAATGCTGCTCACTAACCATTACCCTTGGACCCCACTGGAAGGAAGTAGATAATCCCCCTTCTCTATGTTTCAGTGGTAGGAACAGAAAGTGACAGAAGAAGTAAGTGTCTTTACTGTGTTGGAACACAGATTAAAATAGCTGGCAGCGGGTATGGGCCAAATGCAGGAGCTATTAGCGGGAATGCAACAATGAAGTACAGTGCTCAAGGGAGCCTAGTAGTGCCTCCAGCAATTCCTCCTCTACAAGCAGTGTGACATATGAGTTTAAGCAACATCCTTAAGTGCTTTAGCACCCAGGGTGTGTGAGAGTTGCCCTACAATGCCTGCACTGCCAGGGTCTATATCCCGCTATCAAGAGCCAAGACAGACCTCATAATTTCACATGTTGAAGCTCCAGGAAGGAAATGACATTTTGAATTTAAAGGGAAACATTTGGGCACATACTAAAACTGTTCGTGTACATGAAGCTTGATTATGCTTTTCTGATTGAAGACAAAGCTCACACAATTAAAATAGCAGACCACACAATGCCTACAGTATATGTTTAATTTATAAATCTGCCGGTGATGCTATAATTAACACCACCAGTGGTAAAACATTCCAGTGGGAATGCTGCATCACAGACCATTACAGTGTTGTCTAAAGACTGTTGTCTAAGACTATCAGTCATATCACAAAAGCATGTGGTGGTAAGAGCATTAATGGTGGTAATGGCAAGCAGCGTTGAGGAGGGTAAAAAAGGTATGGAAGTGGACAAATGCACACCAATCCTTAGCATCTCTGAAAATTACACCAAGTGAACTAAAACCACCAGACAGCAGGATGTAATTCTATTTGTAAACAAGCAGACAACACACTGGGCGGTGAGCTCCACAGACTATGCAAAAACAGCTGTTAATCCAGGATGCCCAATTGATTCAACAATGCAGGTCATTTGTTCCCATTATGCATCGGGCCACACTTACAATCCCAAATAAATGGGACGCCAATGCACAACAGACCATATGCGTCAAATTTATGGGTATGGCCCCTAAGGGTGACTCCAACATATTACAATATTTGCAAGAGGACAGACCACCTATGTAAGTGCACATGCTGCATATATCCACCTGGTACAGCTTCAGTAGTTGTACAGCATTCAGGCAAGTTTTCCACAACACAAACACCTTTTTTTTTTTTTTTTTTTTTTTTTTTTTAAACTATCAGTGAGGTTTGGAGGAACATCTTTTTCTAAAATAGGTAGATCCAGAAAGAGTCCTCCAATCCTTTCATCAATACAATGAGAAATTATTAACTGGAAATGTGTGGCAGGAGTGGCAAATACAGACTATTCTTTTAAACGCTGTGAAAGCCAGATAAGTTGCGCAAGAGACATCTTATATCATCTAACCAGCAAATGTTAGGCGCTACATGTTTAGGCAAAGTTCAAACCACAAACACAAAGTGCCATAGGCAACATATTTTAGCCACCAAATAGTATGCCTATTTAGTAAAAATTAATAATTGATCATTTATTTGGCATAGACAGAGGAATTACTACTCCTTAGGGTCCTGTCTTTACTCAGTGCCTGTGGAATCACTCCTTCTTATTACACCCCAGTATGCAGTTTCATTCTTAAATAATTTTATATATTTGGACTGAGACTGATGAGAGCATAGCTGTAATTATTTTCCTATTTAATTGCTCCCACAATCAATAAATATAACACAATAGCTTGACCTTCTGTTTGCTTCGGAAGACAATACTGAATGTATCTGCACTGACGTTCCTGTAAATCTGAAAAACGTTTTACTATTAATAAGAAATGTGAATTAGAGTTTGCAGAATTTGTCAGGTCAGCATAAAGATATCTTAGAAAATCATCTGTTCTGGCATTGCGCCATAACATAATTACATGCTTGGGGGCATGGTGGATTAGTGGTTAGCATTGTCACCTAGCACCTCCAGCGTCCAGGTTCGATTCCTGCCTCGGGGTCTGTGTGCATGGAGTTTACATGTTCGCCCTGTGCTTGGTGGGTTTACTTGGGGGACTCTGGTTTTCTTTCACAGTCCAAAGACATGCTAATTGGCATTTCCAAATTGCATATGTGAATGTTGACCAGAGGTAGTAAAAAGAAAATAAATATAATCCCCTTTTTCCTCCACAGTCCCTAGTTGGACTGGATGGAATTACATGAAACTTTCCATGAAATGTCTACATACATAATGTGCAATTCCAAGTCTAAGTTTCAGTCTTTTTACTGCCTTATACATGGCAATCAGTAATGGTAGCTTAGTGAGTTAAGGCTCAGAATTATCAGTGGGTTGATGGTTCAAGCCCTAGCTCCACCATATGCCTTTGTTAGGCCCTTGAGCAAAGCCTTTTACAATGAACTCTGCCTGCTGTATCATGGCTGACCCTGTGCTCTAAGATGGGATATGCAAAAAAAAAAAAAAAAAAAAAAGGCATTTCACTGTGCAGTAAAGTATATGTGACAGATAGTGGCTTAACTTAATTTGAATGGGTCTTAATGTACTGCCTGAGATAATGCAGCTGGATGGATTGGTCGTTTGTCCCATGGCCTACTGACTGTTTAAAAAAAATAATGCAACATTATGTCGCCCTCTACTGACCAAATTTTTAATCGTTTTTTTTTTAACTGTTGAAATTGCTGCATTTGCAAAGACATCATTAGAATAAGGATTTCATATACTCATTTTATGTGTTATAAAGATCTATAAATTATGAGAGACCTAACAAACTATTGTTTGTTTTATTGCACAAATTTCAATACATTTAAAAAAAAAAAAAACAGCATCACTTGAACTAAACTGTTGATCATTTCCTAACTTTTTTTCAAAAGTTTTAATTTAATCACACATATTATGAACCACATGAAGACAAGCTCACTTTTAACTACATTTCCTTTTTAAATGCTATATCAAACTGAATTCATATTCATATTTAAATTTTCACTATTTTTTTTTTTTACTTTATCAAAGACCTCAACAGAGAGGTAACATTCCAAAAGACTGAGTCCAAGTGTTTCATCTTCTTCATCTTTCATCTCAATGCAACTCCTTTCTAACCACCAGTACTGCCACATTGACGCCATGAGCTGTAAACAATAAAGACTCTTTCATTTAGCTCCAACTTTACAATACAATTTTGAAAAGAGTCGTTGTCCTTTATTTTAACAGTACGAGTAATGCTAAGTAATGCTAAATAATAAAGTTTTGGTCATAGATGAACATTACTAAAAGGCTACAGTAGAGATCGCAAGATCAATGCAAGATTGATATACATACAGTAGTTTAAAACAAACTATAGTTGTAGGTATAGTTTTAACCCAATCTGCATTACATTTGGGGTGGACATTTGGACTGCGGGAGGAAACCGTAGCAAACCCACCAAACACAGGGAGAACATGCAAACTCCACACACACACACACACATACCCGAGGCAGGAATCAAACCCAGACCCTGAAGGTCCAAGGCCACATTGCTAATCACTAAACCAGCATGCCACCTAATGAGGTGCAGTGTTCTCTAATAAGGTACATATAGTATGTAAGGTACACATTAATATAATAATACAGAACTCCACTTTCAGTGGTGCAAATGGTTGTGAAAAAAAGATGCCATTACACAATATATGTGTCCAGCTAGTTTATTTGTTGTACAAGCTTGTTTGTACAAGCATACAAGAGCTTGTTTACTGATAAATGAATCACGTTTTCACTGCAGTACTTGAAATTGAATGTTGTGCTTTTTTTATTGATATGTTTTGGGTTTTGGTTGCTGAGAAGGGGTAAGTATTATTATATTTAAACTATATGGCCAACGGTATATAAACACCTGACCATTACTTCTATGTGTATTTGTTAAACATCCCATTTCAGATTGTATTCTCACTTTCTGTTATAATAACCTTCATTCTTGTAAAAAGGCTTTATTTGATCATGGTTGTGGGGATTTGTGATCACTGAGTCAGGTATTAGTATTAGTGAGGTCAGGCACTGGTGTCAGTTTAGGAGACCTGGGGTGCAGTTGGTGATCCAGTTCATCACTAATGGGTCCTTTGGGGTTGAAGTCAGAAGTCTGTGCAAGTTCTTCCATTCCATCACTGGGAAACCAGGTCTTCATGGAGCTGGCTTTGTGCACTGGGGCATTGTCATGATGGAACAGGTTTGAGTATCTTAGATCCCGTGAAAAGAAATTGTAATGCTACAGCATACAAAGACATTCTGTGTGTATCTGTGGTTCCCAAATCTGTGGAGCCCCCCTACATTTATCTAAAACCTGAGCCCTTCCTCACAACAACCCACCTAAGCTCTCCCATATACTGTACACAAAAGAATAAATTGATCTATAATAATACTATAAGGGTGTATTTATGATATTATTTAACATGTGCAAATGTAATCCCAACAACCTCACAGCCTCAGAGTAGACAAAGGCTCATGCAGCCACTGTGATCTTTAGTGCCCTCTTGAGGGGGGTGTGGACCCTAGATTGGAAACTATGGTTCTATAAAATTGTGTGCTTTCAACTTTGTGGCAGCCGTTAGGGGAAGGAACGACAGATGTCCACAACCTTTTTGCCATATGATGTATTATTATATATAGCTAACAAATGTATTCATGCTACCTAAACAGTATTTCATCACATTTGCTTTCAGATATTATTTATACCCCAGACTAACAAAATCATACAACCCCTCTAGTACACTCGGTCATTGCCTATGCTTTATCCTGTATACAGAGTTGCAGTGGGCCTGGAGCCTATCCCAGGATCCTTAGGGCACAAGGCGGTGCACACCCTGGGTGCCAATCCATCACAGGGCGCACATATACACACTACGGGGCAATTTGAGAATGCCAATTAGCCTTACATTGAACTGTAGAAGGAAACCCACCAAGTACAGGAGGATCAGGCAAACTTCATGCACACAGACGGGAATCGAACACAGATTCAAGAGGTGCAAGGCAACAGTGCAAACCACTAAGCCACCATGCCTCTTGTACACCTTTTGAAATATTTTAGAAGTATTTTGGTAATCTTCTACATTACCTTTGGAACTGACCGCTTAAAGGTGTGTTAGATAAGATTAATCAAGAATATGTCTTTAGTGGGGTGGCATTGTGATGTGGTTAGCACTGTGCTTTCAAAACTACATGGTTGAGGGTTTGAGTCTCGCCTTGAGACTATGTGTGTAGTTTGCATGTTCTCCCCTGTGGGTTTCCTCCCACAGTCCAAAGACATGCAGTCTAATTTGTGTTTCCAAATTGTGAGTCTGTGCTCTGCAACATTAAAATAAATTGTCAGCCCATCTAGAGTGGATCCTGCTTTGTGCTGAGTCCCCCGAGATAGGCTCCAGAATTAAAGAAAGAAAGAAAGAAAGAGAGAGGTCTCTATTTAGTTAAATGGCTGGGGTAGCTTAGTGATCCCAAGAAGAGAGGGGGTGCAATTAGACTTAGCATCCAAACAAGCAATTTCATAACATGACTTTCAAGGACATTGCACTTTTGGCCATTGGTGGATCAGTGGTAAATTTCCCACCTGCCAATGCGGAAGGCCTGGGTTCGATTCTCTGGGTTAGATGGTCCACTGTGGTGACCCCTCGATGGGAGCAGCTGAAAGACTAACAACTTTCAAGGGCGATTTCTTGAAAAGTCAGTTCACAACTCATTTAGATATGCAGTATTCCCCTCATTGTGCTGTAAGATGATGTGAAGGAGTGTTTGGGGTGTGTGCATAAAATGACTGACAAGAGGCAAATACAAACAAGCATTCAGGACCGGAAGGCGGGTTTTTAAAAGGCTTTTATTTTTAAGCTAGTTATTGTAAAAAAAAAAAGAAAAAAAAAATGGCGGATGCTATTTTATAGATATTTTAAAATAATTTCTGCACACTAGTAAGGAATTGGTAAAATGACTATTGCACCTTTAAGGCGGGTTTTGAAGCACTTTAATGGAAGTGTGTGGAATAATAATAATAATAATACCCAGGCTTGGATATGTCATGGCGGCGCAGCACAGGGAAGGGGAAAAACAGTTTATTGGTTAACGGAGCAGCAGCAGCACGGCCCGACTCGCCTGCGCGCGCACTCACAGTCAGGAGTGTACCGTTTCTCCAGCGATTAACCCGTGTTATAAGATTACAGATGCACGTGCAGGGGGCACTCGAGCTGTGGTGCAACTACAAACAAAGTAAAGGCACTTTTATTTAAAGGGGGGGGCTTATGCGTATGGGATTCTTCCGTATAAACCCGAATGGCCTCCTCCTGCACCTCCTCCACCTTCATTCTTTCTCTTTCCTGCGCTACTTCTTCGGCTTTGGCGTTGAGTTAAACACAGAGTTGCTCGTGCCACTTCTCTCCAGATGAGTTTCGCCGAGTTTACATCCGGGTTTTTTCCCTAGGCAATGGGAGTCGCAGCACCACTGTTCCCTAGGCAAAGTGAAATAAATTCGCCGCACCGTCACAAAAAGTAGTTCTGTTTGAAAACACGTTTCGCTTTCACTTTATCGCACGGATTCGACTCACGCACGTTACTTTAACGTTCTCCTGATTAATACAAAGCGATTGACCGCATAAGCGAGCCAGATTGGCGTGTTCCCGGTGTAGTTTGCACAGCCCCTCCGTCTCCCTCTTCCTGCGCGCAGGGATCGGGTTTGTGCCGCGGTCGTGGTGAATGAGATTGAAGAAGAGTTCTTCTTGTTTTGTATCTCAGTTTCTCTCTTTTTTTTTTTGAAACGCACAAATAAAATACAATAAGTAAACAACAATAAGATCGCATCGTCGGATTTAAATCCGTGCCGGTGTTGGAGTTAGAGTTATGTAAGAGATCGCTTCGGAGATTGTTTGCTCGAGATATTTTTGGGGGGTGTTTGTAAATATTTATTTAAATAATTTGTCAGAAGGACTACTGCTCAAGAGTGAAGAGTGCAGGGTAAGTCCACCTTGGGAGCTTTTTTATTTGATAATTTTTACTATTATTATTGTTTGAACTTTTTATCCGCGCCGTTGTTTGGACTTTTGCTCGCTTATTGAGGCGCTTTTGTTTTCGTTGAGTCGAAAGAGAGATGTGTGTGTGTGTGTAGATTGGAGGTGAGGAAGTCTGGACGCCTCGCTTGGTTTCTCCTTATTCTAAGAGTTGAGTGCTATATTCCTGAGTGCACTGCTTATTGGACGAACAGCAAAAAGGGGCCGATTTAACTTCACGGGAAAATCTTAATTAAGAAGGAGTCAAGAGGGAGGAAAATCTTGTTTGTGTAAAAGCAAATTTGTTGCGGTGTTTAGAAAGCGGCCGCGCGTCTGTCTTTATAAAACACGCCGCTCGCAGTTAGCCTGCCAATACAGTTATTTGTCGTTTCAATTGGCTAGCGCTAGCCTGTTAGCTCTAGCCGTGTTAGCTTCTCATCTGGAAAGCGTTCGTTAGCCTGAAGCCGAAGTGCTAGCACGATGCCACATCAGTGCGTCCGAGCTCACACAGCTCTTTCTCTCTCTCTCTCTCTCTCTCACTTTATCTCTTCCACCTACTTATTTCTCTTCTCATTAAGAAAACTAGCGGATATTGTTGTCTTGTTTGTTCCTCATAACCCGGGACGAGTTGTTCGCGTGTTCATAAGCACAGCTCGTTGTTTAAGAAATGTTTTAAGTTGTTCTGGACGAATGCTAACGTTTTCTAGCTCTTAGCTTGCACCAAGTAACAGGACTGAGCAGATTAAGATTCAGCTAGCAGCTCTTAGCTCCTTCTGCTTACAAACTTTATTCAATCTTCTTTTTTATTATTATTTTTCCTTCACTCCTGTTAAAGAATTGATCCTCCCAGGTGTTAGTAGAATGCTAGGCCCGTGTTGGGATAAAGTGCACTTTCTGTGCCTCGTTGCCGTCTCTGAGTCCCGCATCATCATCATCATCACCCCCCTCCTCCTCCTCTTCAGTGTACAGGAGCCGCTTTAGGCCCAGGGAAAAAGTGCTGCTGAACTTTAGCTGTGCCTGTGCACCTTGCGCCTTCACATAAACACAACTCGGGTCTCAGCAAAACATGTCTGATAAACACTTTCATAAACACTTCAGTTAGCACATGTTGTGCCAGGCTCCTGTCTCTTTTCTCCTCACTGTCTAAAATCCTCCTCCTGCTAAAGTCCTCCCAGGCTCATGTGGAGCTTTCATGGTGGTGTGTTCAGGATTGTTTGCTTGGTTTTTGGACTAAAAACAAGATTTAACTCGCAGCACAATTTGTTCTCGTCTCTGTTCCACATGGTGTTCCTGTAGATGTTTAATCTCCTCATTGGACACTCCTGTTTGTTTAGTTTCAGAGGAGTTGTTTGTTTAGATTAAATATCATTCTTTTGATTACAAATTTTAAATTTCTTGTGAAGCTGTATACCTGAGGTGCACTTTTAGTGTATCTTGGATACAATTGACAGGATGTTTGTGTACATCAGGGACGTACAAACTTTTTGCAATGGACACACGCACATGACCATTGTGGTTCGAGTGTCTGAAAGCGCTAGTGGAAATCATTCTTGCACACACACGTTTACACATGCTAATCATATGCTGAAGTTGAATAAACATATGACGTGAAATAAATAGTAGAAGGGTTTAAGCTTGTACACATCAACTGTACACATTATAACAATATCTAGTAATTAGAGACGCTCAGATTGATCAGAATCGTCCGATAATCATTAATCTTTACAGCTTTGTGGCCTCTACACTAGCCGATCACATCAACCGATACTATTGAGATGTTGCCAGTCTGGGAATATTACAAAGTCTGTTTAAAAACTTGTCAAATTTGCAATATGCAGCTTTTTTTTTAAATCAAGTAAAAGCATGTGGCGGAACGTCTGCCAAAAGCTTTAACATGACTAACCTTATTTACCGATTAAGGAAAATGCAGCGTGAATAATTTGAGTATAAAAAGTTACCCGCAAAGGCAGCATCTAAATCTTGTAAGTCAACCCTCACTCAACCACCTACAGCTGTCACACATCTTTTGTAAGTCGCTCTGGATAAGATTGTCTGCCAAGTACCTAAATGTAAATAGCAGAAGTACTTAAAAAGCTTGAGCCTTTCTCTGGAGAGATTAAAAAGACTAAAACCATGATCATAAAAATATTAATTAAGAGAGAAATAAAGAGCAGTTACCTGCGCTGGTCGAGGCAGCTCAGGTTTACCTTACCGCTCCACTGACGTAGCCTTGTTCCATGTGCTGCATGTTACAGTGAGTGAGTGAGTGAGTGTAGTAGGACAGTTGTATTTAGATACGATTTTGGTGAGGCCCCCTTGATTCTAATTCAGGAATGGAAATTTATGCTCTTTAGTTGAGCATAGACATTTCTATTTGTTTCAGTTTCTTTATAATCTACATGAAGTAATGGAATTTGTTGCATATTTTGTCTTAATAAAAATCTTTACGTTTATGATACTTTCTCAGATCTTTATTATGTTTGTGCACTGCTGTTTAGAATCATTATTTTTATTGCTATAAATAATACACAAATAATACAACACAATAAATAGCACACTTTAAATGATCCCAGTAACCCATATACACACACACACACACACACACACCTATGATTATGGAAAAACCCTGATTGGAGCACCCCTACTAGTACTGTAATGTACTTTGGTATTAACTTATTCAAATTTTCAGATTGCACAGTTTCTTGAAGGTTTAATTGCACACCATTATATCACAATTTTGTATTGTGCTTTTTTTTTTTTGCTAATAAATAAAGTGAAGAGTGGTAACTCAGGTTTCTTTATTCCAGATACGTGTTCACTGATTAAAGCAGCAGGTCTCTATATGACAGAGATAAAAGCTTACAGGGGTGAGGCAGACATGTTCTTTTTTGTTCCCTTGTTTCTTTTATATATGTATATGTTTGTGTGTGTGTGTGTGTGTGTGTGTGTGTAATATATTTTATGCACAAACAGAGTAAACCTTTCCTGCCCTTTGTAAAAAAAAAAAAAAAAAAAAAAAAACAATTACATTTCAGAACTCACTTCGCAAGTACTAAAGTCGCAACCTAGAGAACAGTCTCAATATACAAGCAGAGCAGTTACTTGGCCAAAGATAGATAGCATTAACATTAATCAATAAATAGTATAATGAATAAATAGACAACATGCATAGCAATAAGTAAATAAATAGTATGAGGTGGAGTAAAAAAAAAAAACCTCACCTTGTGCTCCAGTAAAAAACTAGACATTAGGTTAAAGTAAAAAAAAAAAAAAAAAAGTGCCTAAAGTGCTCCAGTTAATTAAAAACGTGTAGAAGTACTAACGTGTACATCGATTATTGCACAGGGGGTGGGGGCATATGCGTAGCAGCTACAGTGTTTAGTACCACCACAGCCCTGGGAAAGAAGCTGTTTTTCTTCTTAGAAGTCCGTCCTGCGATGGTTTTATATCTTTTTCCAGATTGGAGGAGGTTAAACAGGTGCCGACCTAGATGAGAACGGTCTTTAGTGATGGCACGAGCTCGCCGCAGGCATTGTGAGGTGTAGATCGAGTCCAGCACTTGTACATGGCTCCCGATGATGTCCTGTGATATTCTCACCATCTTCTGTAGTTCGTTTGCATTCGGCATATCACATCATCATACAATGTTACTACTCTTATTTGTACCGCGATAATAGTCCACCAATGGCTTCTTTGTTAAGCCAGATCGCTTGAGTTTCGTCAGGTAGTAGAGGTGCTGCTGGGCTTTTTTACACTATCGTGGAGGTGTTAGTGGTGTAGCCTCTGTGATTGGCACCCCAAAAACTGCAAGCCAAAAAAAAAAAAAAAAAAAAGTGCAACATGTTGACCAGCAAGCCACCTTTATCTTGTATGCTTAAGTGTCTTTTCCTGAACAATGCAACATTTCATGGAGCATTCTCGATTAAGAACTTGACAGGAAGAATAATGTACCGTGAAACTTAACTTGGAGCTTCACTTAAAGATTAATTAGGCGGGCTTTACATTAGGCACGACGTTCCGCATCCATAATCTCTATGATTTGAAGAATGTCTATAAAATGACAGATAGGAAGCACATCCAAACACAGACAAGCAAACGTGTTTTCTCTGTGTCTTTTTATATATATTTGTCGCTAAGGTCACAACGTAACCTTTTTTTATTTTATTTTATAATTTCCTACAAGTTATTTGCATAAGCAAGGAAGAAAACAATAAACTATTGCACCTTTAACTTGCCATTTAGGGCCCTAAGCGACAATTTACTCAAACTCCCTGCCCACCCACGCCAACTATATTGGTTAATATGCAAGAATAAGAAATTAACAGAATTAGTATTCATTTCACTTTAAATGAGGGTAGAACTGTTTCATAGCAATCATAGTAATATGTGTTTGTAGCACGAAAGTAATTGCTGGCTATGAACTTTACCCGAAATATATATAAATCAGGCTTGCCTTAGTTTTGTACACATCATTCACTTTATCATTAATTATCTAATCAGCCAATCATGTGGCAGCAGCACAGTGCAAACTGAAGCATGTAGGTTGAGATTAAGGGCGCTTTCACATTAGGGCAACGCGATAGTTTCCAAGAACACTTGAGACCCAAAAGTCTGGTTATTTTTTATCTGTGAGAACACAATCGTTCCACACTCGCGAACCGTGCACTGAATTGAATCAGATATGATAACTGAAGACAATTGTACCTGAGAACGGAAGTAGATTGCTGTTTAGACGCGACGTCCGTCTCTTACGAAATCTCCAATCTCATCCTCTGACCTACACAGCCATAGCGGATAGGAAGGCCCACAAGAGCGCTGCTTTTGACATTTTCTCCGAAATAGCAGTAATATTAGGCATAGTGCGAAAGTTAACTTCCTTGTTCCGTTCTTCTCTTGTGTTTAATGGCGGCTCACAAACCAAGTGCTGTATCGAAGGGTTAAATACGCAAGTGTGCTCAATAACGGAGCGTTCCTGGGCGCAGTACAAATCCATCGTGCCTAATGTGAAAACGTCCTAAGAGCCTAAGCCCTAAGGAGACGGTGATGTATACACTCAAGTAGAATTGGGATTAAAATGTACAACTCTTATACTACTAGGCTACTTAGCATGGTGAAAGGTTTAAATCAGGAGTGCAGCAGAGAACAAAACTCACTTTTCAGATGACATCAAAGTTTTTGAGTCACGGATTGTATAATTTTACAGATCAGGAAAAAAAAAAGTGAAATGGAATTAATTCTGCTTTATTTGTATTATTTTTTCAAACGAAAGAACCTTTTTTAAGCAACTTTGTGCCCATGGTCTTAAACAACATTCAGGATGGCCTGTGTTTGCATAACATCTAACAATAAATTGTTCACTACTCAAGTGTTAAATTAAAGTGCAATGTGTGGTGTTTATTTATTTCTCTTATTTATTCATTTATTGTTTTTTGATGAAGTGGTCATTTTTTTTTTTTTTTCCATTTACTATTTTTCAAAGGTAGAAGGTACTGACTGACTGTCCATTGATAATTGAATAATAAATGGAAAATTGCCTGTCTCAACTTCATCAAAAAGAAGACGTGTCGCTTAACTGTGTCACAGCGTGACAAATGCGCAGAAAAAGCAGCAGATCAGAGAGCGAAGGTGGGTTTTTTTCTGATTGGTTCACTTTTCTAAAACAGTATGTCGGGATTTAATTTTTCTAGTCTCTGATTGGCTGGTTCCGTTCTAGCCTGAAATAGCCATGAAACAGCCAGTCAGAGTTTTCCTTCTTCTTCTAGTCTGTGAATGGCTGTTTTTGTGGCCAGTTTTTCTGCCCCGTGTGGTGTAGACGGAGTGCTGTGAGGTCGCACCTAACAGTAAACAAGTAATAATACATTTTTAAAGTGCTTAAAGATCCGATTAGTAAAGCATTCGTCATGCAAGAGTACAAAACTAGTTGTGGTAATATTCAGTGTGTGTTGATTTCATTCACAATGTAAACTCTTGCTTCGAGTGTCACACAAGTTGCCAATAGCCTTTCAGCAGCACAGAGAATTTAGCTGTGTTGCTATTTAATGCAAACTAATAAACTGTGGCAAGTGGAGTAGTGGTTGTCACCGTGGCCTCACATCTCCAGGGTTGAGTGTTCGATTCATGCCTTTGGTCTGTGTATGTGTGGAGTTAGCATGTTCTCCGCGTACTTGTTGGGTTTCCTCTGTGTACTCCGGTTTCCTCCCACAATCCGAAGACATGCTGGTTAGGCTAACAGGCATTCCCAAATTGCCCGTAGTACGTGTGTGTGTGTGTGTGTGTGTGTGTGTGTGTGTGTGTGTGTACAATAGATTGGCACCTTCTCCAGTCTCCAGGGTGTACCCCGCCTTGTGATCAAAGTCTCTGGGGATAGGCTCCAGGGCCCCCCACAACGCTGTACAGAATAAGCAGCAAAGAAGCTGAATAAGTAAATAAAGTGAAGAAGCAGTGAAACTTTTTATTTATTTATTTATTTATTTTTTTGGAGCAGCCAAAAAAGGTAATTCCAATGAAAAATATAGAAGGTGTTACTGGTCCTGCAATAACCATGCACGTGCCCACGTGCGTGTTATTTTGCTCCGCTAGGAGTTAGAAAAAAGTAATCTGATGCGTATCAAGCTAGCACTTCTTTTTTGCCGCATCGTGTTATGCTCCACATTTTCACAGTTGCATCTTTTATACGATCTTCTGACGTTGGTTAGTTTAGGGACTTCTAATCACAGCTTTGATTCTTTGCGCACAACATGTAGGCCCATGTGACTGCCTGATGCAAAAACTGTGAATTTTATTCATTTATAAAAAAAAAAAAAAAATTTAATATCTGTTTTAAAAAGCATGGTGATGGCCGAGGCACCCTGATCTGCCGCTTACAGCAAGGAGCGGCTCTGCATAAAATACTATTCTAAATCCTGATTAAAACTACAAGAACGGTCCTTCAGGTCCAATAGTTTGGCATAACACCATTTAGTTACACAACGTATCATTTCAACATCAAGTAATATGACATTTTAGTATTGCTTTTAAATTCTGTACCTTGGCTTAATTTTTTTTTATGTATTTAAGATTTTAATTTTTTAAGATTGTATTTCCCTAAGAAAATGTGAAGAGTGATTGCTGAACAGCAGCAGAGGACACTGTACAGATGTGTGAGTAACATCTCAATCAGCTAACGTTCATTCGGTGTGGAAAAATGAGGGATGAAAAACGACTATAACAAAATAAAGACGTAAGGGGTACGCAAACATCTGTACACCAGCACCACGCGGAATCTTAACAAACACACCAGAGTCGGAGCAGTGTCTATGGGTCGAAAGCGCTGGGAGGAGAAGTGGTGTCAAAAAACTGGGAGAATAACCATAATAAAGATGATAAAACATAAGAACGTAAGCTTATGCAATCACAAGAAATTCCTGAATAACCAAAGTCCCAGTATCCTGAAACCGCTTTAAACTGAGTCATTGTGTTTGGAGACATTTTTTTCTTTTTTTCCCCCTCTATCTTGCTGTTTGACGTTGTTCAGATTTCTAACTGCTATTATGGTTATTCATGACCAAGGCGGATTCAGGTGTTGTTTGATATTGGGATGTTTGTAGCTTTTTTCCCTTTTATGCCTCTTACCAACTTGTGCAAAACCACATGAGACCACGCTTCAGACAGGAAGCTCTTCTATTAGATTGTATGTGTAGTACTGTATTTCCTGTAGTGTACATGTCTATGTTCTTCGTATAATCTGTTCTTCAGTCTACATTGTTTATGCTGTGCAATTTATGAGAAAAGCCCAAGTATGTCTTATCTGTACATGTAAAAAAAAAAAAAAAAAAAAACTACAATTATAACTATTACAAGGGCATTACATGCATAATTTATCATTATTATTAACGGTCACCATTGATAAGAACAGTGTGCTCAGACATATGAAGTGTAGGTAAAGAAGGGGAAACCAGCATCGAAGACAAACTTTGCAGTGGAAGACAATCAACTGTGACTGTGGGGGTTTTCAGAGAGGATTTGAGAGTTGGGTTCAATGATGGTACAAATGCATCTCTTGTGATGGAAACTATGATGAGTAGTAGTTTGTACAGCACAGGTCCACTACTTTCAATACAGCTAGCTCTTGTAGAAGGTTGTAGCACAACTGTTCTTTACTGGTGATGTATAAACTTTTTGCTGCTGTCGTCTGGCTCAGGTCTAAAGCCGCATTAAGGGCACAGCTTGTAGCACAGCTTGTAGCTAAAAAGAAGGATGTGTTATTGCAATAAGCAAACAACTCTTTGGACACACCTTTTTGATCTAACTTTTCACAAAAAGTTTATAAAAAATCCTAACAATAAAATCAATGTGTTTGGAAGGAGTGATTTCACACAATTGTCTTGCAGTATCTCAAAAAATAAGCTTTTTTTATTAACAGAAAATGGTTGTACAAAAACAAGTTTTTGTGGACCTTCTTGACCAATAAATGAAATGTTAGTCGCCTCAGATGTAGTAAAATAATCATGCAGTGATTTATAAAATGTATTTAAGTTGGGGATGTTGTGCAGTTTGCTATTTTTATTTAAAGCATTACTGTGGTAAAAGTTAACGTATCGCACCATTTTTTAGAGATTTAAAGGACCTGTGGGTCCTCAGGGACTCCCTACTTTTGTCTCTCCAAGCTCCGCTTGCCTTAAACTGACCATTAAATAAGATGCTACTTGGAAATTTTGGAAGCTGTGTTAGTGCAGAAAAATGTGTCTCAGGAATCCATTTGCCATAATGTCAAATATTAGTCACTCCAGGTGCATAGGCTTTTTGTGCGTAAGGTTAAAAATGAATTATAGACACACGCTGCCCGGGCAAAAAAAGTCACCATTTAACTCACCTAATAGTTAAGAGCCTCCCACTGGACAATTACTGTAGTGATTAATACGAGTTAGTTATGTCAGAGGAGGGTGATAGGTTGTGGGACAGGTGTTACTTTTTTTTCCGAAGGTCAAATTATTGTCCTGCATTAAGAAAGGAATACAAGTAAGGAGATTGCCGAAACTACTGGGTTAAAAACTGGGTTAAAACTGTAAAATATTATTAAAACCCGGAAGGATAGAAGTGAACTGTCATCTTTGAGAAATAAATGTGGTCCAAAAAAAATTTAAATTCTGAATTCATGCTGAGAGATCACTTAAACGCTTAGTGAAATCAAATCACAAATCAATAAAATAAAACAGGAATTGGGACTAAACATATGTGCGGCCTTAAGAAAAACATTTTTATCAACACTTAGGGCTCCACAGTGAGGCTAATCGGGGGGGGCTTGAAGGTGCGGTGGAGCATTGGAAAAAGGTCATGTGGTCTGATAAGTTCAGATTTACCCTGTACCAGAGTGATGGGAGCATCAGGGTAAGGAGAGCAGCCGATGTAGTGCTGCACCCATCATGCCTAGTGCCGACCGTGCAAGCCTGTTGTTATAATCTGGGGTTGCTCCTTTTGGTCAGGTCTAAACACAACAACGTTGTGTGCCCAAAAAATGGGCCCTGAATAGACTTGAATGACCAGGTTTTTCCATCAATGGATTTTTCTTTACTGACAGCAAGGGCATTTCCAAGATGACAGTGGAATGGATGGACAATGGAGGATTCATCGGGCTCAAATTGTGAAAGAGTGGTAGCATGAGACATCATTTTCACCACAGAGTCCAGACCGTAACCCCACTGAGAATCTTTGGGACGTGCTAGAGAAGCCTTGTGGCAGTGGTCCGACATCATCCCATCATCAATACAAGATTTTGCAGAGAAATTAATGCAACTCTGGACAGAAAAATGCTGAGACATTGGAAGTCAGGGTCAATGCATTCCATAATCGAAGCGGGAATATTGGGGTGTACAACCTTTTTTTGGGGGGGGGCTGTGCAGTGTGTATGTACTTATGCATTACTTACTTGGATGTGTATCATCTACACTTTAATCAATGAACCAACCGACCAATAAATGAGCACCCAGATTAAAAAGACTGTGTCAGAAAAAATATGTCAAGAACTAGCACTGAATTAACCAACAATTGATGGTGCAAAGTAATTGCATTGCATTACCTTTTTCTGTCCACAAAGCCCTTCTGAAGCCCAGTATCTATGGGTTTGACAACAGTTTAGCAATGAAGTGTTCACATTAAGCCGTGGAACTACAAGCGCACCTGCTTTCTTGCAGGTGCAACAGTAATGAGCTGAGAGATGCACACTGTGCTGTTCTATAGGCTGTGAGTGTCTTTCTTCCCCCTTTAATTGTGTCTGTGTGTCTGTGTGTGTGTGCAGGGAGTCAGAGAGCGAGTGGACACCAGTTTCACTGCCAGCTGGTGAGTCCTGTAATAGCTTCAGTTATAATTGTTCTTTTGGCTCAGTGCCTCGCAAACCAAAATCAATGATACTGAATGTCTGTAAGGCTGCCTCTCACTCACATATCATTGCTGTGCTGTAATTGTCACGTACTTAGCTGAAACATGCGTGCGCATGCACACACACACACGCACATACATACATGTACACAACATTTAATTTATCTCGTTTGAATTGGACAACAACCTTGATTGACTATAAAGGCACCTATATAAATAAAATACATCATCATCATTATTATTATTATTATTATTATTATTGACAGTTTTACACAGCTGTAAATATTGTTAGTATATGTGT
>JAQMYL010000012.1:24027243-24050045 GCA_030014365.1 Clarias pachynema
CATCATCATCATTATTATTATTATTATTATTATTATTGACAGTTTTACACAGCTGTAAATATTGTTAGTATATGTGTTAATACTGCAGATCCCCCCAAAACAATGCTAATGCCATTGCTTTTAACATCCCAGCTAGTCTCCATTAGGCCCTCCATAGCCCTGCCTGATAACAAGTATCAGTTGTTTTCTATGGGACATGTTTGAATACATTTGAATAAACCTCTAAACCAATAACAGGTTCGAAATATTTTCCAGGCTGAAAATTCTCTGGGACTGACTTGCTGGCAAACTGGACCAATGATGGAATTACAAACATTACAGGAGGCCCTGAAAGTGGAAATACAAGTCCATCAGGTTGGAAGTTGTCACAAAATTTATTTTATGTATTGTACAAGCGGTGTTCATGTCAAACCAGGACTTTCTTGTGCATGAATTGTTTAAAATAGCTTGACATTTACGGAAAACTTGAAGCACAGAATGATGATGAGACTTTAGGCTGCAGTAAAACATTTGAATGGTGCAAATATTTTAAAGAAGGCAGTTCGACTGTGAATGATGATTTCGGCTGAGGTGGCTCGGAGCCCACGGCAGTCAATCGTATGAACTTTCAGTGAAGGAAAAAAAAAAGGCCTGATCCTTGAAAATCAACAAATAGCTTGTCACTAACTTGTGGAATGATTGTGGATGCAGTTCCCACAAACAGCACTTGCACATTACAGGAACTCTGTCTGGGGTTTATTGTAATGTTCCCCATACTGTCCTGACATTGCTCTGAGCACTTTCCACATGTTAAGGATAAAATTAATTATTCCAGTGGAGGCCATTGTTCCAGCCATAAAGCACGCAGAAGCAAACCTTCTAGGTCTACAGTACGTCTATAAGTGCACGAGTGTAGCAGAGGATGATATAAAGGAATACAAATAGTTTTTACTCTTCTGTATCCTGTTATTCTGCACACACAAAAAAAAGTCCTGGTTTGACTTGAATTTTGAATTGAATCAAATCTGAACCTTTTTCTCTTGACCAGTAATTGTCTAGTGTAGTGTAATAATGACTGCTTCATGGCACTGAGGAGTTGATTAAATGTGGCTGTGATCTATTAAGTCAGTAAATATTAATATTTTTATTACGTGTGTAAAAAAAAAAAAAAAGAGAGAGAGAGAAAAAAAATCTGCCAGCAGTATAATTGTGAGCTGCATGTTGCAGCACGTAGAGACTGAGTAGAGATGCCTCAGCAGGATAAGTACTGTAGTTCGGGAACATGGCAGCACTATTGTTAGAGCTTGGGAACATTGTTGCCAAGTCTTGGGCTCATAGCTTTAAAGGCTGAGTATTTGCATGCTCAGAGCGTACTCAACGAACACTAGGTTAATGAGACATTGTGCACTCGGAGTGCGAGAGTGTACAGAGATGGAAATCTGCTGCAGTACAACCACTGACATTTCAGCAAGGAAGTAACTGATGGATGCTTTATAGCAATTAAGTGGACCTTTTTTTTTTAATAGGCTGGATGTCCCTGTATGACCTACAACTGATTCTGTTTCGTGTTTCAGTGGGATAGAGTTACTCTTACCCATATTCAGTGTGCAAATTAAAAATCTCACCAAATGTAATATTTGATTTTTTTTTTTTAAGTTTTATCTGTGCTTTCTTTTATTGTACCACTGAAAATATGCACACAAAGCCTGAAATTTTATTTATTTATTTTTTGTCTGGTATGTCTATGATTGCTTGTCTGATAATTGTATTACAGGTGTATCACGTTGCAGTACCAGGGTTGGCCTGAAAGTGTCGCTAATACTCTTTGTTAAAGATTGTATTTGACTGACAATTTGACTTTTTTTTTTCCTTTTCTTTTTCTTCTTCTTCTTTTCCCCTTATTTTTTATGTATACAGAAACTGGTTGCACAAATGAAGCAGGACCCACAGGTAAATATGTTTACATACCAGTTTATTACAGGTTTCTAACTCAGCCAATTTCTGTGCAAAAAATAGAGAATTAGGATTAAAAGCAAACAAATCCGCTTTACCATTTAAGGGTCAGCCTAGTCCTTCACACACAGGTGCTGGAAATGATTCTCACTTTTGGATGTCTCTCAGCAGAAGAACCTGTAAAGCCAGTAAACATGCCCTTTAGCAGGTTACGATGCTGTTAGGGAGTGTTCGGGAAGCTGGTTATAACAAAACCCTAATAATATTTGTATTGCGTTGATCCACACTGTTAAGAAACAGCTCTTTGATACAAAACAGGCTCTCGTTGAAACTACATTAACTGCATTAAAAATAAGAGCAGCTGATGAATCACTAACTCAATGATTATATTATATTGTCTTATATATTATATTACACAATTGTGCTTAATTGCCCATGGCGACACACCCCTGTATGTCTGGCAAAAAAAAAAAAAATCTAGTTTTGAATATTGTATTTTTTGTTACGCAATGCCTTATTAAAAACATTGCATTGAATTTACATTTGCTGGTAACCATTTCATCATGATTTAAACAAGCAGTAACAGATGCACTTTGTGGCCAAAAGTTTGTGGATGCCTGATCATCACACTCATGTACTTGCAGAGCAGCCTGTACCAGATTTAGTGCCCCTGTTTGCTGTTATAATAGTCTTTGCTCTTCAAGGAAGGTTTTTCACTTGATTTTGCAGAGTGGCTGTGGGGATTTGTTTTCATTCAGCTACACAAGTATTAGTGAGGCCACGCACCGATGTCAAGTGAGGAAGGTTCAGGGTTCCAGTTCATCCGAAAGGTGTTCGTTGGAGTTGAGGTCAGGGCTCAGAGAAGGATACTGTAGTTCTTGCACTTCAACTTTGACAAACCATTGTCTTCATGGACCACCCTTTGTGCAAAATGAATGGAAAATGTAATGCTACAGCATACAAAGACGTTCTGTATAATTGTGTGCTTCCACATTTGTGGCAGCAGTTTGGAGAAGGTCCACATGGGGAGTGTAATGGTCGAGTGTCCACAAACTTTTGGCTGTAGTGTGAGTTGTGCACTTCTGCACCATTACCATGTTTCTCCATTTTACCAATAACACTCATTCTCACCAAATCTTTGTTCCCTACTTCTGTGATCACTTAGGGCTTATTCTGTGTTCATAACTGCTTTATTAATCCTGTTCACAATTCTCACACGCTATTATTATTATTTTTCTAATCTAGAATGCTGATCTGAAGAAGCAGCTTCATGAACTTCAGGCCAAGATCACTGCTCTGTGTGAGAAACAGGTACAAAGGGTAATTTTCTTATCTCTCTCCGAAGGCTCGTATAAATGCTGTACTATTTAGCACAGGAGTACTCAGCCATGGTTTGTGAGGATTTAATCACAGTGTTTTGCAGTAATTAGCATTGAACATGGGTTTCATCTTCACATGCTGGGAGGTTTGTGACATGAATCTGAACAACAGAAATGTCCTTGCATGGTCTCTTTGTCCTCTACCGCTTCCTGTCCTTAGACTCTTGTCTTGTATTGTTAAAGAGAGTAGATTGAGTGGTATCATTTAACCTCATCAAAATAAAGACGAATGCTTGTTGTATGCTGGTGTCTTTAGAGTGCTTCGGGTGGGTCTGCTCTTTCAGCAGTAGGAACTTGTTCTGCTTTGTATGATATTTTCTTTTGTTTTTCTGCAGTAAATTTGCACATTTTAAATAATCAGTGTAAATGACTTAATGTTTCAATGCCAACTAAGATTAAAACTCAAAGAAACACCGTACCTCTATTAGAAACACCAGGCTTAATAAGGACCGAAGATTTCGGTCACTAGCTTTAGGGAAGCGTAGACTAGATAGCCACACAAGTTCTGTTGATTTGTCACAGGTACAATCAGGGAGTTAGTGTTTCACACATGATCTTAGTGGTGTTTAATAAGGCCATGTTCAAATACCAACCTTATGGCTGTCAAACACACAAATCTGTGTTTTTTTACTCTGATCTGAGTGACTTTTATATGTGGTCCTAGATTGGATGCATTTCTAATACGTCGTGGCGTGTCGTACGTCATGCCGCTCGGGGTGCTCTCTGACATCTGACAGCTCGGGGAGTTCATAGCAATTTAAGCAACAGCTGTTTATGACAGCCAAAATGAGGCGTCTGGCTTTTTACCTTCTTCTGAACCTCAACAAATATCGCCAAGTAACTGCATGCCACGCTCTAAAGCAAACCCCAGGAATATTTTTGCTAAAATCATATCCATTGTTTGAAATTAATAAGCGGTCACATAAACTTGTGACGTCATTTAACCCTGATGGCACAAGCAAAGGCGTATGAATGTGTGCTTACGTTCCGTTTCAGGAGACAGACGTGTAGAGTCAGATAAGAGTCCCTTGTGAATATCAACATCATGACATGCAGATCCGTCTGACGAAAAATCAGAATTGAGCAAGGAGGGTTATAATGTTGAACGCTGTGCCTAAATGCACAGATCTGATGTATTTCAGGTCAGATCAGAGTCACTTTCGTACGTATCTGGACTTCAACATGGTGCAGTTGTTGATTTCAGTCAGCATCAGTAACATATGGACTGCATCGCAATGCTATCAATAACTTATAAAACAGCTAAAGTGAGGCATCTAGTTCTCTTCCTTTTTCTGGACCACAACTAATAAACCTCTAACAGCTTGCCTTCAGAACAAAATCAAGCATGTTTTTTTTGCTAAAATAGCAACCATTATTTAAAATGAATGAGTGGTCTCACAAATATGACTTATACATAAGCTTTAACTCAATAAACTTGAGCAAGGAAGTATCGATCGACTTGTAATGTGCCTAATAACACATTACTGGTTTATAAGTAACACAAGTGTAACATCTGCTATAGCTGGTAATGTGCGCCTGTGTGTGTGTTCAGCACAAGAAAAATGTGTGTCTGTTCTATGAATATAAAATTCAGCAGGCATGTTTCAGAAAAATGATGGCTTGATGTGATGTGCTTTTGTCTGTGTGTTAACTTCCTGTTTTCCTGATCTGTAATTGGTTTTACGAGCATGCAGTAGAGGTAAGCCTAGCTCGGTTTCATCGAAACTGTTTTAAAAACTAAATTTTTATTTTAAAGATTAGACCTTTTAGTCAGTTAAAGGATAGAAGGCTGTTTAACCACCTTGTACACGTTTAAGTGTGTGTATGTGTATTGGCCATACTGTAATATGAATTCATAGGAGCATGAATGATTCATGAACTAGTCTTGGGAAATATCTCTTTTTAATATGTGTCTGTGTTATGATGAAATCGAAGTTGATTTGATCTCTACCTGGAATTTTAGACCTACTATTATTTATGCAAAGAGTCTCTAGTTGCAAAATGCCCCTGTTAAAGTGGGAGCAGTTACCCCTTCTATGGTTAAACTGTGCAAGGATGTAGTGACTGTGCAAGGATATTGTGTGTGTGTGTGTGTGTGTGTATGTGTGTGTGCGCATTTATTTCAGTCTTCTCCAAGGTGCGCTTTTGCTCCAGCAGACTCTGAGGCAGCAGTGTGTGTGAGCTGAATTTCAATGTGCGCATGTCTGTGTTGAGCGACTCTGGCAGCCTTTATTGAATAGGTTCCTCTGAAGGTGTAACTAGGCTTCACACCTGAAGGATCTTTCACAGTGTCTGTCTCTAAGCCAAACAGAACCCACCGTTTCTGCAGCGCATATATAACAACCCAGTGAATACTTGTTGAATTATGTATTTGGATGAAATAACAGTGGACGCAGTGGTAGTAACGGTCGTTTGAGTTTCAGCTCTGCTAAAGACACACCCTGTCTTCATTCTAGAAAAAGGTAGTGGAACAACAAAGGAAGGAGCTGTTGGTGAAGCAGGAGCCAGAGCTGAAGCTGCAGACGGTGCAGGCAGCGGCGGACGGTAAAGTCGTGATACTGCCACCCTCTTGCCAGTCACAACAGCAGCCCACAGGAACTCCTCACAACAAGGCAGCTCCACAGGTGACACACACATTCCTAAGCTGGTCCTAAAAGTAAATTTGCGCGTAGATTATCATCCACGATGTGTGAGAAAGACGTCGTGCAATATGTGTGCAGACACCAAGTTGCAATATATATATATATATCACAATCCGAGGTTCCACTGTATAGCTGCACTAGAGGAAGGAAGAAAGAGTCCCTTAAGAATTGTTATCCCAAAATCCTGTTGAATTCTTCAATCTGATTGTTCAGAGGGTGTTGATTTAATTTTCTATAAAAGCTATGTCATGGCTCTGGTAATAGAGCCGCTGCAACACAAAGCACTGCTTTGCATTAATATGCTTGTTCTGACCCATTATTGCTTTTACAGTAACAGCTTATATGGTGAAGTAAAAATATCACTGTATAAGGAATCGTAGGGGCCACCCGATACAATATAATCGCAATATGTAGGTTCTGATTTAATCTGTATTGTGATTATGTACGTATCACGATTCAATTTAATTAAAAATATATATATTTTGTTATAATTCAAAATAGGGCTGAAACGATTCCTCTGGTAATTCGATTACAAAAAATGGTCGAGGCAAAATCTTCTGCCTCAAAGCTTCTTTTAATAAATTTTAAAAGCTTGTGTTATATTTTTGCGCAATTATTTGCTTGGCGTGACAAAGCGCGCTCCGGGATGCAAGCCGCCAGTAATCTGCCGTGTGACTACATGAATTGTCACACAAGATAGTCACAATATGTAACTAAAACCCTCCACCCCCATGTTTTGTATAAGAGGAAAAATAACCTTGGTAAGTGTTGGTGTGAGAAAATTATTCTGCTTTCATCCAGCCAGTATAGCATAATGAGAGATTTTTCTGTAACATCATGTCATATCTTTCTTACTTAAAAACCCAGCTCATGGACTTGGTGGCATGGTCTTTAATCAGTGCTACTAGTTTAGCAAAATACTGTAGCCATGAGGTTATAAATTGCTTTGTTTGTGGTAAACACTTTATAGCACTTCTTATCTCAACCTCTTGTTGAAGTCTTTCCTCTCCTGCTACTTCCGTTTTTTTCTGTACTTCCCACAACAGAAGACTCTGCAAGTCACGCCGGTCCTCACCACGAAGACTCTACCTCTAGTCCTGAAAGCTGCCGCCTCCACCATGCCTGCTTCCATGACAACGCCACGCCCCACAGTTGCCATGGTCACTGCCATTAGCAATCCCCCCAGGTCTGCTTTGACCCCTGACTCCCGCAACGCACCAGTCAACCTTCAGTTGGCCAGCAAACTGACCAGTCAGGACACAGAGGGCTCGTCACGAGTCGTGCCGAAGAACGTTATCGTAGTGAGTGTAAATCACTTCACCGTCTATCCCTTGTCCCCTCCTGTTCAAGCTCATTTACTGTATATAGTGAGGCCTTTTTTGCAGTGTCTCAGAGTAAGATTGTGAATCTCGCCTCAGAGACTGGTAATATTATTATTAGTAAGAAAATAAAACTCATACATACATAAAAAAGAAACACACTTTTACTCTGAGAATTCTGGACACATTCTTTCCCTATGTTAGCTTGTATAAGCGAACATTCTCGGTTAAAACTATTTTAAGCTATTTTTTTTTAAAAAATGAAATGTTGCACAAGTTATGAAGTGTTTTGATGTGTTATGGATTGAAAAGGATGTGTATACTTACATGAAAAACTGCGATGACTTCTGTGCTGATGATGTGCTCAGCTGTGGTGATTGCTTGCATTCATCTGTGATTTAAAACCAGAAAGAGAAGAGGAAAGATGATTTTTTTAAAGGCCTTTTGATTTAACATAAAAAGGCCTAATTTGTGGAAACTACAAGTAGGTGTAGTAGTGGTTCAAATCTTTCCTCACATTGACATTTTCCCCCAAAATCAAACTAAAATCTGCTCAGCATTTTGGTTGCAAATAAAGCACTGGTTTTGTCACAGGTGCAGGCCTGCACCAACTCGGCTCAGCCTATCAAAGTTCCCCAGTTTGTCCCTCCTCCTAGACTGACGCCTCGACCCACCTTTCTGCCACAGGTGCGTCTCTGTAAGATCCGCCCACCCCCTCCCTTGTCCCAGCGTGTGCAGTTCAACACTGACGCCACTAGAGGAACGCTAGCAACACACAATAGGGTTAAGAAGTTGTTCTTAGCTGTTCACATTCAAGTGTCACACAATAAAGATTTATTAGTATTAGTATGCTTCAAACTGAACACATGTACATTTTAATCATTAACATTTACTTATCAAATTATACTGTATGTGATATTTATTTAGGTCAAATAAGTTGTTTAGGTGTAGGCGTACACGGCTCACTGTGATGACCCTAACCGTCCCGTTTTCTAACCCAGCGCTGGCTGCAGTCGTTTGTCACTTCCATTCCCCTTACTGTTTTCCACAGCTGGTGTGTTTGCCACTGTCGTTGCAGTGTGTTAATTACTATAAGGACATTTCTGTTGAAGCATTTCAAGTCCTTTAGTTATCTGCTTGTTTTGCTCTACTGTTTGCACTCTGCCTTTTGCAACAGGTTGATTTTTTTTCCCTTTTTTCTTTCAGCAACGTTCATTGTGCTTTGGCTGTCCCTTTGCTTATCATTTTGTTTTTGATGTTTTAAAATGCGCAAGTCTTTTGACTTAATGAAGCCTTGTAATGCTAATTGGGGCTCTGTGACACATGGTAACCAAAAAAGTATCATAATAGCCAAAACTCATTTCTGCTTCTGCCAGAAAATATATTTAACACTCTTAAGAAGACCTTAAATGATTAGCGTTTATCCTATCTACTAGCACATAAGGAGAATTTCTGAATTTCTGGCCTTTCTTACCAAAGTACTTACCAGAGCCCCTTAGTTGGCCTTACCTGGGACTAACAAGTCGGCATGATGGTTGTTAAAGGCATGGGATCCTCTCTGACAGAAATCGTACCACTGAAATGCAGAAAAGTGGGGTGCGTGTATATATGTACCGCAACCAGCAGTCTAACTCCGTCCTCCTTATTTCTTAGGTGCGCCCGAAACCCATTACTCCCAACAACGTGCCCATCGCTCCCGCCCCTCCTCCCCCCATGATGGCTGCTCCCCAGCTGCTCCAGAGACCAGTTATGCTTGCTACCAAGTTAACGTCGGCACTACCCGCCTCGGCAGGCCCCATCCACCAAGTACGTATTGTCAACGGCCAGCCCTGCGCCATCCCCAAAACCGTCGGTTCTACAGGAGCCAGCACAGGCCAATTGACAGGCATCGTTATCAGTGGCCCGATGCAGACACTGCAGATCAGCAGCTTAAATGCAGACATAAAGGTGAGGGTAGTTCTTTTGACAGCACCTTTAAACACTATTCAATCCTCCATTACTTTTTGTGCATCCAGTCCTAATCCTTACACTTTTGAGGTTATTGTTTAAATTCTAAGCAGATCTAACTTCCCATCTTTCTCCGTCAGACTGTGAAATCTCAGGGGGCTTCAGAGCAGGTGCTCACAAGTACCCCTGCTTCAACATCTCCTCCTCTTTCTCTGCCTAAGGTTAAACGAGAGGAGAATCCACAGGTAACGTGATAACCTGATTTCTCTGACCTTTATGTATCTGTTCGAATTTGTGCCTCACTCATTTGTTACTTCTGCTTATGTCTATATGTATTTATCTGCTTGGTTAGAAACTTGCCTTCATGGTGTCTCTTGGGTTGGTCACACACGACCATCTGGAAGGTAAGTCTTACAAAACAACAGGATTTTTACCATAAATTATTAGATTCAAATTAAAAGGGAGGGATTTCACATTCTCAGAGTGTGTTTCTGTGTAGCTCATGGTCCGGCGTTAGTGTTATAAGGTGCACTGGGGTAGTTCTATAGGTGCTACCTGGTGATTTTATTTCTCTCCAGATCAGAAGTGTCTGTGTGTTTCTTCCTCTGCTGAAAAAAATTCAGGATAGAAGCTTGTAGATTTTATCCTTAGGTAGATGTAACTAATGTTTCTGGTAAGCTGAAACTTCATGTTTTTAGTCATTTGTGTGTTTACGTGATGATCAAATGCTTCCATGAATCACAAGATGAAAAACTGAAGAAAACCGGAACAAAAATGATTTGCTAAGGGCGATTTTACTTCTTGTCCATACTATTTTCACCGAGAGCCCATTACGAGGGGTAAAAAAAAAAGACCAAGTCTGTCAGAACAATGAATACAGTCCCACAGACTGATTAAATTTGATTAGAGACATTTCCGTGGAACGGTGATCCTGTCCAATAGGCATAACGGATCAATTGGGTACTTTCATCAGTTCATTGCTTTTGGTGTAGTTAACTGTTGCCGAGTCAAACAGCAAGCTCTTACTCTAATGTTTATTACTGTTGCAGAGATTCAGAGCCGAAGGCAGGAGCGGAAAAGGAGAACAACAGCCAATCCTGTGTACAGCGGAGCAGTATTCGAGCCAGAGGTATAAATACTTTACTCTGTACAGTACACATACACATCTCCTGATTTGACTTAATCATAATCCAATATCTAACATGAGATGAACAAACCAGGAATGACACCATAGCCAGTATGTGAAAAAAAAAAATAATAATAATGAGCTGCACAAAAAAGTCATAACGTGACAGGAGCATGAAACATGGCCTGTATGAGACGGTCAAGGCTCCATGTACTGTAGTGTATCTTGTGTTATTACGCTGAGTTACCAGAGGAGGGAGACTAGTCCATGTAAAGTAGAGATGTAACTTAATACATGGTACATTGTTTGCATTGGAGAAATATGTTTTAAGTGGACATGAACAAATTAAAGTGTGCTATTTCGTCTCAATTGAATTACTGAAATAAATAAAATTTTCAATGATACTTTAATTTATTAAGATGTTCCTGTATGAAATCATTTCCTCTAATTACCCAATTTGTCTTATTGCACCTCCTAGAGGAAAAAGAGTGCCGTCACCTATCTAAACACTCCCCTCCATCAAGGAACGAGGAAGAGAGGTAAGTGACTGCTCACTGCATCACTTTAAGCTCTGAACTACTTTATTTGATAGAGATGTCTGTTGTCTCTGTGCTCACAGTGTGTGTGTGTGTGTGTGTGTGTTTATATCATTGGTTATCTGCAACGCCTGCTTTTATCATGCATTCTAACAAAGTTTTACAGAGTTGACGGCTTAAAATGAATGATCTCTAAAGAGTCTGTACGTTATCTTGCTGCTGCTCTTTCTAGCTGTATCCTCTTTCCTAAGCTTGCAAAACCTCTCTGCTTTATTCGTTTCTTTCTTTCTTTCAGTTGAATAAGCCCACCACCCGACCCTCAGTACAAACTGCCTTACTTGCTAGTCTAACACTTTTCTGCACGTTAGACGGCGTAATTATCGTGGAAGGAGTCATTAGGACTTTTGCGTGCAGTTCTGGAAGAAGTCAAATAAAGTCAAATAAAAACATGAATTTAATTTCTCCTTATCTTTGGAGCAAACTGTATAAATCTTATTCATTGGCTAGAATTTGATTCTTATCACTTTCGACAGTGTTACTGGAGCACTGAAAGGAGTGAACGGTCCTTCTGTGTGTGTCTGGGCTCTTTTGTTGTGCCGCTCTGTTTGTCTTCCTATCTCCTTCTTTCTTACTCTTATTCGTCTCTTCTCTTTACGCTTGTTGTCTTCCTATCTTTTAATCTCTCTAAACCCCTGCATGCAATGGTTGTGTGGTGCACTAATTGCTTTCTGGACCTCCTTTCCTTTTTTTTCCTCCTTTCTGTCTCTGCTTTCTTTAATTCCTCCATTTTCATGCTAGCCAACGAGGACCCCCTTTCAAAGGTATGTTGTGACCAATGTATCATCTGTTTTATTTCACCGTTGTTTGTTTTTGTTTTTGTTTTTTTTTTGTTCCCCCCTCCTCCTCCTCCATCTTTTTTCTGTTCTTTTTTTTTTCTTTTCTTTTCTTTTCTTGTCTGTCTCATTTTCGCTCAGGTCGCCCACCCAAATACAGCAGCAGTGCATCAGGGCCAGAGCTGGGCTGCCACCCCCTGCTCTCCCCATCCAGCAGTCACCCCGCCTCCCCAGCCGCCGAGCGGCCTGAATGTGGGGGCTTCCCCCTCCCCGTCCACCCCCACTCTCTCCCTCAGCCCAGCCCCAGCTCCGGGGATGTAAGTAACCACAGAGGTTACCCCACTTTTTCACCCTGCTCTAGAGTACATTAGTGTACACCACAGACTTGCCCCTACCACAAGTTTACACCTGCCCTATTCATGACGTACAGTAGTGGAGTGGTGTGCTGAGGAACATTCTCCCCCTCTTCCCCTCTTTGAAATACAAAAGCAGATTGTCATTCATACACATTTCTTATTCATGTTTTTTGGTTATTTCATGAGAAAGAAGATTGCAGCCTTACACTGAAAATAGTCTAGGTGGTTAATCTCAAATAAAATGATCATGATCACTTCACAGGGGTTTGGTTTCCCAGCTATTTATCTGTTCCCTTTGCCTTCTGTAAGTTTTAATTCTCTTAAACACCTATTAATAGTAATTATTCAGACCATTTCAGACAGGTGCTACACCTACCTATTTGACCTAAATGTATTCAAAGATCATAATAAATCTGGATTTATTTTATGTAATGGGTTATACTTTAAGGTATAGTTTTAAGCTAATAGTCAGACCTTTCCTGCCCTGCCCTGCCCTGCCCTCTCCCCCATTTGATTGGTCCGGCACAGAGGGGTGGTGGTACTGACCCGTGCCGTTCTTCCTGACAGGGAGACATCCATGAGGATTTCTGCACTGTGTGCAGACGTAGTGGCCAGTTGCTCATGTGCGACACGTGCTCACGCGTCTACCACCTCGACTGCCTGGACCCGCCCCTCAAAAATATTCCTAAAGGCATGTGGATCTGTCCCAAATGTAAAGACCAGGTAAACTACATCACTCTGCCATGACGATCCCCAAACTGGTTAATCTACCTGCATTGAATCCTGCTAACCTGACCTCAACTTATCAGGCATTTCAGACACATAAATACAGTAATATCTAAGATCAGGTTTCTCTCTCTCTCTCTCTGATTAGTTTCAATTATACATTCCCTACCAAACCATACCAAAAAATAAGGCTGCTTATAAGTTTTTTGTAACTTTCCATGGTCTTATATCAATTGTCCTTTTATTTCACTCATCATGTAAATGAAAGCTGGCATCCAGAACACTCCCATTGAACTCCTTTATTTGTTCATCACTACACCATTAGCAGTTGATCACTGGGGAAAGGGGATAAATCTGGTGTCCCATGATGTCATCGATCTTACGCCAGTGCTAACATCATATTTCTTTTCAGATACTAAAAAAAGAGGAGGCCATTCCATGGCCCGGGACCCTGGCGATTGTACATTCCTACATTGCATATAAAGAAGGTAAAACTTCCTTATTAATAAGGTTAAGATTCCAGATGTAGTGAGGAATAACCACATGTTTAGTAACTAAAGATTATTTTAGCAACATTTTGGTTGTGTCTCCATTCTGTGAACTTAAAAGAGATGATTGGAGTATTACAGTCAGACACTATTTTTCGCAAGGATTTATTACTATTAATGCTGTCATTCAGAATTGATTCAACTTTCCATTGAGTTCATGTCCCAAATATGTATTTAAACTGTCTACATTTAACAGTAAGGATGAATTGGTGTGTGTATGTGAATATTGCTTTAATATTTCTAATTAACCCTTCAAATGAAACAGGAATCACTGTTTTAGAGCCATGCTTAAAAATATAGTTCATTAAAAAACTCACCTTGCATTGCATTGAATAGCAAAAGAAGAAGAAAAGCAGAAACTCATGAAGTGGAGTGCTGAGCTCAAATTAGAGCGAGAGCAACTGGAACAAAAAGGCAAGCAGCTGAGCAACTCTATAACGGTAAGTGTCCATAAACGGTAGACAACTCGGTTAACTGTCACCAAGCTCTGTTTACAAGGTGAGGCAAGATTTCTTTCATAGGTGAAAACATCAGACCTCGTTTATCAAGTCGAATTAGAGTGGAAAAATCTTTCTGTGAGAGTTTATACACAAAAAAAGTATTATTTATAACAATCCTATAAACTGTATCCTACTTGTGCTACTCCTACTAAACGCGTGTGTAGATTTGTGAATATTTTGACCAATTAACGTAAACCTCAGTTGTCAAGTTCATCAAGTTCAAATGGCCAAATGGAACAACTATTTCTTTTTGGTCTTATCATCTCATATAGGCCTAAACGGCATTAAGGAATCATTACATGTATATTAAAAAAGACAGTAAGTCGACCCAAATCTCATTAAAGGCTAATGAGGCTAGTTATTCAATTAAGATGAAATGCTGCTGTATAACGGGGGGTGTGGGCTGATATTTGCAGATGGTAAGAGTAAGCCAAGGCAGTACAAAGGTCAGAATTTGTATTCGTGGAAGAGCTGGTACATAATGAAAGCTGGCGGACAAGTCTTTCCCGTCTGCCTTGGCATCTGGTCAGTTTTAAAAATGCTTTGTCATGGTTTGTCCTCCTCCTAGTAGCAGAGAAACTCTACGCCTATTAGCAAGAAAACTTTTTTCCGCTCTTAGTTGTTTTATGGAGGTTTGTGAGCATCACCAAACATTAATCACACATGCTGTAAACACACTTGGTGATTTACAGGTGATTATGAAGACAATCAGCCTCTAGTTTAAAAAAAGTGTTAAAATCCATCATAAATTTTTAGCTCACACAAACTTAAAATTTATACACAACTACATGTTAGACAAGTGTATTTTATTAAGTTTTTTTTTTTTTTTTTTTTTTTTTTGTACTTGTGTCTTAGTTTAACTGACCACAATTAAATAATCAGAGCTTAGGTTCATCCGTTGTTGCTGGTTTTGGTGACAGAATGGTATCAAAGTATTCCACAAATGTTTCCTTTCAAGAATGCAGGAATTCTGAAAAGTCTTGAATAAAAGCATTGTTTTATTTTAAAGTTTTGAAATCAGTGCATATCTCCATAATGCAGTGCAGAGCTAAATTCAGTTATAACATCATAATTTGTAGACATAAAACTGTCAAACAAACTTCTAATTTTGTCTGCTAAAAAGATTTAAAGATTTATTGCGTAAAGATGAAACGTGAGTGAAACTACTGTACGGCCTGAAACAGCAGGAAAGATTTCCTTGCGTTATACTTGCGTTATTCTGTAAGGATTACGGTTATTTTCTAGTGTTTGCCAAACGTCCTTGTGAGCCGTAGCAGCTGCCAGGTCCGTCCTTCTTCCATTTAGTCCTGATGTCTCTTCTGGCTTTCTTTGGGTTGAATGTATTTGTAATAGTTTGATTGCATTAGTAATGTGACTGATGGGTAATGTAAATGTTTTCATCATATTACAGTATTGATGCTCTGCTCCACTTGCCATACACATAAGCCTTGGGTCTCTCTCTGTCTCTCTCTTTCTCTGTCTCTCTCTCTCTTTTCTAACAAACTCCTTACTAACACAATATGCTTTTCTCTTTAATGTCTCAGAAATGCATGGAGACCAAGAACGGCATCCTGGCCCGGCAGAAGGAAATGCAGACCTCGCTGGAGAAAGTTAAACACCTGGTACGCCTCATTCACAGCTTTAATCTTTCTCAGACTGTGGCGATTGGCACAACCCAGGAGGACAACCCCGAGGTCAAAACCGAGGCCTCCCAAGAGCCCAAGGGTACAGTACATTTGTGTGCCAAGCCCTCGGGGTCTGAGCAGAACCCTGCACAAGTTGGTGCGCAAGTCCCTGCAGCAGGCACGGTACACAAGGTCCAAGCCGAGCCTGTAGTGGGCGAAATGGCCGACTCGGCCACCGCCGTCACTCCGGAGGCGGAGCCGAAACAGTCAGGAGTCACACAGGCCGGTAACATGACAGTCAGAGACGACATGGACACAGTGAAGACTGTGAAGCCAACAGAGGTCACAGAGGTCAAACAGAATGGCGGAACGGACCCTCAGAGCCGCGGAGAGGTGGGAGAGGACATGACAAACTCTGAAAATACAACTTCAGATGCCAGCAACAGCGAAGAGCCACTCGAGATGGACATTGAAGACCTGGACCACAGCAAGAACACCAACAATGGAAAGAATGTAGAACAGCTTTTGCCAGTGGCACTCAACAGCGTGGACATCTCCAAATGAGTCTTATCCCATGCGGCTCAACTAAGTATACCTCTCCTTCTCCCAAACATTTAAAAACAACTTTTATTGCATCCAGCACCGGTGCACCAAGTTGCCAATCTCTCTATATATTATACATATATACTTGATATATATGTGCATTTTAATAATTTTTTTTCCCAGTGAAAGGTGAGACTGTCAACAGTACTTCTATACCCAAAAAGAATCAGTCAATGAACACAACCAACAAAGACTGTAGAAAGGTGCTTATAACAGTGTCATACCAATTAGTGGACCGTTTTAAAAAGAAATAATAAATGAAACAAGACCGAAATAAACGAATAATGAAGGAGAAGGATAACTGAATATATCTCATCACACCAGTGTGTGCCTGCAACAGTTGCCCTTGAAACTCATGGGGATTGTTTTAAGTTGTCTTAGTTTCCTTTTCTCTGGGAAGAGGGTGGCAGGTCACACGTGTCCAAAGACTGCATGCTCTGTCCACCCTCGTCGTGTCCCCCAGCCAGGTCTGAGAGGACCCTTCCTAAACCAAAAGCTTCTTGTTCCGAGCTGGACAAGTTGCATCAGTATTCGCCAGCAGCAGGAGCGCCGAGGCTTCTGAAGTCACAGGCATTTGAAGACTGAATCAGGACTACAGAATGCTGATTTCTCCATCCTGTTTTCATTTCATACGAGCTGTAGAACGTGAACGATATGGTAAAAATGAAGACCCATATCGAGTACACCTCAGACTAAACATCAGACGGGAACAACGTCTAGTCGGTGTGACGAAACGCAACTGTGTCTCTTGATGGCAGCATCCGATGAGTACGAAAAAGATGCTGCTCTTCTGAAGCGAGTCTTTACTGCACCCTAGTGTGAAACACTGCAGGCTCACTGTGTCAAGTGGGGGGAGGGGGGGAGGTGGTGTCCATGTCTGAGGAGTATTTTGTCTTTTTGTTGATAGCAAAATGTATTCAGGTCTTCCTAGTCTTCACACAAAAATAAGTGCTTTTCTGTTTCTTAAAACAGTAATTTGCTATATCAGAGGTGTTAAAATGGCATTGTTTATGCAAGAAGCTCTTTGTTGCAAGCAGAAGGGCGTTGCATAATGAGTGTTTTATTTTTTATTATTCTAAACTGCCAAATTTTTTTCCCCCTTCATTAAGAACGTAGATGTTAGTGTATTTAATGTCTAGTCTAAAAAACAGGAAATACATTATCAGTCCTTTCTTCCTTCCCTTCAATCATTCTATATGGTAAACATATTCATAAACAACAACAATGCTTCACAGTTTTGCTGTCTTAAACGTGAGGGTTTGATGTTTGAGCCAAGTTTAGTAATAAGACAAAGACGGAAAACCCTGGATTTAAAGCACAAGCTTATTTAAAAACACACCGACTTCGGGAAAGACTCTGAGTAAGACAAAGTTTAAGAAAAAGAGTTGTCAATTACCATTACGCTTGCCAACATATTTTTGTTCCAAGGATGCGTGATCAACCTGGGCAAGTGGAAGCCTCTCCAGTCAGACGTTGTACCGGTTTAATTTTTGAGCCTTTCTTTTTTTCATTTACCCTGAAAAGAAAAAAAACATCAGACGCACATTTTGCCCAGTTTACACTTCTTCTCCACTAACTCCTCCTGTTTCCTTGCATTCATTTGACCATTGCACTGGGGTAAATCATGTCTTAATGGTACTGCACAGCTGGCACCTCAAACATGTTTACATCACCTCTTTCCAAATTGACATATCTTCATGTGTACTATGTTGACAGATCATTAGTCTATTACTGAACAATAAATATCAAACATTATTCATTGTACCATGTAAATTATATTGCACAATTATCGCTGTTTGCAGGGCAAAAACAGGCCTCGCGATTTCAGACTGTTTCACTAAGATGTAACCAAACTAACATAGTAACACACTTTGTATTAGAAGGTAGACAGACAAAACAAATTTGTCCAGTCAGAGTCAATCGGAAGCACGCTGCGCTTCCCTTTGCGTGACTGTGGAACTCGAATCAGCTCTCGGCATTCCATTATACTTCTGTTCCTCACTTAGGACTAAAAAGCAGAATGATGACTCGTTATAGCTAGGCCCTTATTAATATAATTTTAAATCTAAAAACCTGAAAGGACATCTTATGGCCTTCTGAAAGCCCTCACTGTCTAGTGCATCGTCAGGGTGAGAGGGTTTTATCTTAATACACCTCCATTACTTCCTGTACAGGTGCCCTAGAGTGCCTTTATTACATTATCTCCCGATATAGGTTCCCGTCGTGCGTTTTGTACATCACCACAGATCCGTCCTTAAGTCTCTCAGAACTTTAGTGCATCTCGTCCTTAAAAAAGAAGCACAGCCGCAAGTTGTGATTTTATCTGACAAAAGTAAAACGCGGTGAAACAATTTGGTGTTAATTGCTTGATTGTGTGGTGGTCGTCTCTGGCTGTCTGTGGTTGACCAAGATGTTTCACACACTCCCTTTTAAAATGGAAGCTTAAACAGCTTAATGTTCAGGTTAAGGAGTTGCCTTAATAGATGTTCTTAAGTTATTTTGATCACCCATAACAATAGTGTCATTTATTATCGTAAAAAGTTAAAGGAAGGTCTGTAAGGAAAACCAAGATTCTTCTCATGTGGCAGAATTACTCCTTTTGTTTAGTGGTCAAATCTGACTTGTTTGATTGATGACCATGACGATGACCATTTTTGCCGCAAGCAACTTTAGGGTGGGAAAAAAAATAAGGCTATTGTTTATGCACTTTTAGTAGTGATACCATTAGTATTAAAAGTACACCAAGGAATATTTTAATCACTTGTCTTTAGTGTACCATCCGAATAGCGTTTCCTGATCACCCCTGTACTATTCCAGACATTCTGCTCTTTAGTAATAGAGCTTCGTCATTAAGGTTAAGCGAGTATGTTCCTTTTCACTAGCTGGGACTGTTTGCCATCTCTTTATTAACAAATTAACACCTAACATTTTTCCGATATCAGAAGCAAATGATGTTTTTCGGGTATTCCGAATTCAGCCTAGGCTTTGGCAGCTTAGGAACGATCAAAGAACACTTGCAAAGCTGCATCGATTTAACAAAAGCACGGAAACACCACAGGACCAATCAGTTCAATAGCAAACGCCACTTTCTTATGCAACTTTTTTTTTTTTAATAGTAATGTTTTGAATATGCATTTATCTTTGCGTTTGATTTGTAGAATTTTATGCTGGATTATTTTATTTTCCACTGAACATTGCTGGCAGTGAGATAAAAAACAATAAATAAAAATGACAGTCCATGCACACTGTGCGTCTATCTAAAAAAAAAAAAAAAAAAAAAGGTGGTTGTTGAACAAATACACTTTCCTTGTGTCATTTCTGTCATTCTGGCACGTGGTTAAGTAAATAATCAGTCAAACACTGTAACAGTCACATGCAGGAATAATCAGAGCTTGTTGTTCACCCTAATGTGGAGTATTTCATCTCATGATTAAGTGGACCGTTGTTTTTTTTTTTTTTTGCTTTTTTTTATGTAAACCATGCTGAAATTTGATTATTTTGAGAGTGATGGGTGACCGAAGAAAACATCTTAGAAGCCCACGTTCACATTCTATAATCAAAATACCCAAAGAGACTGCATATGTGCATTTTGCTTTAAGGAAGCCTTTTACGTTTAAAATACATATCACTGTTTGATTTCTTTTATCTGCTAACTAACAGCTTGCATCATCATGCTGAAAGTTCGCTTTGGCAGATGTTCACTTTTTAGTTTTTTTTTATTTTATTTTTTTATTTGTTATTCTTCAGTGCACTGTTATTTGGGGTTTACAATAACTGAGAAGTGAGAAAATGGGGACTACATTTATGCATATATGGGAACATTACATATCCATTCCAGCTGTACATCTCATTAACCTGCTAGTTTTTCATATTCACACATGTGCATTATATTTCCCCAGACATGTTAGTCATGTCTTTCATTTGTTTTGTTCTTTATACTCAGTCATGATTGTGGCCTTCTAGTATTGTTGATGCATTTCATTATACAGCAAGTTCCCTGGTATTGTACATCTCCTGTGTGTATGCGCGTGTGTGTGTGTGTGTGTGTGTGTGTGTGTGTGTGTGTGTGTGTGTGCGCGCGCGTGTGTGCATGCATGCGTGTCTGTCTTTTACCTCATCTGCAGTCAACTCTTAAATTGGAGTACTTTTGTTTACGCGTGCAAAAAAGAAGAAGAATTTTAAAAAAAGGAAAAAAAAAATCTTCCACTAAAGAAACACAAGATGCATTGTAGCGATTTGAGTAATTACAAAACGTTCACCTGGTGTGCTGAACTATGTGTAAATTGTTTATTACACAATATAAATATTTGTAAAATTGTTTGTATTTTTCATAATGGTTTTAAAAAGGAGTGTGTTTATTTTTATGAATTCTTTCTGTTACAGAACTCTTGCTTTGTCTTTTTCGCCTGACATTGTGAGTGAATTGGTTGGTTCTCTTACCTCTCTCATGTATTTGAGCCTGTGCTGATTTGTTTGTATGCAGTGTTTAGAAATACTGTAGGGAACGTGAGACAAAATTGTTATTAGGAGCAATTGATCAATTTGTATTTATTTATTTTATCATTTTGTTAATAAATTTACCAAGAAACTTGGTCTGCTAAATATTTTGAATGAACGTCCAATGTTTTAATATTCTTGCGGTTTATTTGGCAGCTTTTGCTTTCGCTTAGTAGTAATTTGCTATTTTATTTAATAGAATTAGAATGTAGAAATTTACTCTTTACTTCAGGCTGCATCCCATCACCTCATCATTTATTATTTTCCTATAACAACATGCCATGATTATTATAATTTTTTCCTTATGTGTTACACCTTGCAGCTAGATTCAAGACCTCGGTTCGAATGTGTTAAAAGTGACCAGGAACTCCAGTGTCGCACTGCAGGCAAAATGTAATACATGTGCTATTTTTTCTATTGTGGTTACCTTACCTAAACAAATACAAAATTTTCCCCCCTCAAATCTCATAGCCGAATTCATGTGACTTTCACATCAGTCTAACTCAACATGTTAGATTTCCATGTTTGGAAAGATGGAGACAGACTTCTTAAACATTTGGAGTGTCGTTGCTGTACACGTGAAACTGGACCGAGATCGCAAAAAGAAATGCCTGAACACGGCTATAGCAGAACCTAACTGCAGTGCCAATAGAAAGTTAAAAGATTAAAAGTTTCATACTTTTAAAGAAACTAAGGATGCGAATCAAAGAAGTGACTGGAGAACGTACCCTTTTCTTTTTTTTCTTGCACCGAGTGAGAATGCATAATGTAATGTATGGTTCCTTTGCGCATACAGGTTTGGTTTGTTCATTCCATTCAGATATGGAACACTTTCACCTACAGTGTGAACGTAACCAAAGATGGCTCTGTATTAAAGTTTTATTTAAACATTATGGTAAGGAACTAGTTCAGATCTGGCTTTAGAACTCATATTTGCACCAGGCTGCATCTCACTGATTATTTTTATGTAACAGCATGCCACAATTATTAAAATTGATTCTGTTTGACACTTTGGGTGCAGATCTAAGACTTTGGTGTCAGAGAAAAGGAGCTAAAGATGGTGGTTATTATTATTATTATTATTAATATTAATGAGGGAAGGGAGCTGTTTGGATGTGGTTTTACAAAGAGTGTTGTGAAATCCTGTTATTTTAATTGCACTATCAAAGAGTTTACTGTACTGTGCAGCAGTTGTTTTTTTTTTTTTAATAATAATATCTAAATGCCCTAGCTGTGATCGGGGCAGGGTGTGTAGCTCATGCTCTAAACACAAACTAAATGCACATGATGGAGGAGGTGAACTTCTCCTTGAACATGATAACTTTTCCAGTCCTCTCGCAGGTTAAACCCGCTTCTCGACATAAACGCAGCTTTCTTCCGTTTTTCCATGTCATTTCCTGTAATAAAAAAAAGATGGTGGTCAAAGCTGCGAGAAGCAGCTGACTCGTTAGAAAAGATGTGAGGAGCTGAAAGTTTGGCTCTCTCCTAGGCTAGTTTGATCAGCTGGAGGTCGAGGTGCGAGTCGTCGCGACTGATGCACAGCAGGGAAAGCGAGGAGCTCGGGACGGACCGCGTCTTGTCTTGTGCACAAGGTGAGTCCCGCACTAGCCACACTGACTGTGGCCAATGAAAATGGCTTCCGAAAGCGCTAGGTAAGTCGCCAGTGGCCTGCGCAGTGCGAAACTCCTCCATGTTTAGAAGCTAACCGAGGAGAAACTTTTCTCCAGTAGCCTTTGGGACGGCGTGCGAGCTCGACCCCTGGTCCTCGAGAGTTTTTTTTTTTTAGTATTTATTGTTATTATTTTTAATAAAGCCCTGGGTTTTGTTTAAGAGTCCGTGAAAAGCTGGAGATTTGAGGTTTGTATGTTTGTAGTGCTAACGTTCGTCTCGTCTCTGCTTTGACTAGCCTTGTGTGTGATTGACGAGGCAGTCCACCAATCGGCTTGCAGCTTTTCCAACTGAAGCACGTCGAAGGCTCACGATAATCGGGTCGCGCGCTGCGACTTTCTGCCTCTGTCACTCACACGCTCAGTGACGGACAGTCGGGTACACGGTGTCTTCCGCCTGGGTGTCTGAACACCACAACGCGTCTCTTTATTTAACTTCGTTTTAGCAATAAATAAATAAATAAATAAATAAAACAGCTTATGAACGCTAATCAGCCACAACATTATGACCACCTGCCTAATATCGAGTAGGTCCTCTGCTTGCCACCGAAACAGTAATGACCAGT
>JAQMYL010000012.1:24050145-24062615 GCA_030014365.1 Clarias pachynema
AATCAGCCACAACATTATGACCACCTGCCTAATATCGAGTAGGTCCTCTGCTTGCCACCGAAACAGTAATGACCAGTGTGTTCCGACATCTTTCTGTCACAACCATTAACAAGCAATTAACCTTTTCCGCAAATTGAGCTACAGTAACTAGGAGTCTTGGCCACACATGACCCTGTCGACAGTTCACAGTTTTAACTTCCTCGGATCACTTTTGGTTTGTCCTCAAAAGCTGCAGTTAGAAAACCAGCCAGTTTCTTTCAAATAAATTTTATTTGTAAAGCACATTAAACAATGGTCATCGTCGCAAAGCAGCTTTACAGAATCAAAAGAAAATTATGGAAATGTGTATGTAATGTGAGAATGGTGGCAGGTAAAAACTCCCTGAGATGGCAAAAGGAAGAAACCGTTTAGAGTAACCCGAGTCGACAGGGAACCCATCCTCATTTGGGAGATAACAGAAAGTAGGGGTTGTTTTGCAGTCATACTGTGCGTTGGGCAGCTGGAAGTTCAATATAACAGATGATGTGTTTGTTATTATGGAGTCCAGTTCATTATTGGAGGCTCTGTAGGAAATTCCAGTCCTGACCTATCGAGCGACAGCAGTCGCAAGACATCAGAGGACAGTTGTCTGCATCAGCTGAGGGCAGGGCCGTCTTAATGGTAAAGTGGAACCGTCCCCAGTCACCACACGCATCTGGTAAGTCAGACAGGTCCAGAGGGCAGAAAGGGTCTTTTTCACTGGCAGCTTAGGAGCGGTATATGTAGCTCGACTGGGGGAGACAGGGAGGGAGAAGAGAGAGAGAGAGATAACAGTTAGGTAAGGTCACATGATGTATAAGGTAAATGTATATTTAGTGCAGAGTGCAAGCAGGGACTCCGGACGGACTAATTGTGACAGCATAACTAAAAGGGAGAGCCAGAAGGAAACACAGACATGAGGGCTCTCTGAGATGTAAAGTAACCAGTCACTTCACCGTCAACAAACCTGATTGATTAGTGAGAGTGGAAAAGACAGCATCTAAACATACCAGACCACCATTATACTTTGTCCAAGAATCTCCCAGATCTCTTAAGTTACCTAAGGCAAATCTATTCACAAAAATGCTTGGCTAAATAAATAGTTTTTTTTAGCCTAGACTTAAACATTGAGACTGTGTTCCAAACATTAATTAGGAGGCTATTCCATAACTTTGGGTCTTTGTAAGAAAATACTCTGCCCCCTGCTGTAGTTTACATAATATGCAGTAGTGACAAGCAGCCTGCATTCTTTGATTGAAGTAGGCATAGCGGATTGTAAGACGCTAGCAGTTTACTCAGGTACAGTGTTGCGAGACCATCTAGTGCTTCATTGGTCAATAGTAGTATTTTAAAATCAATGTGAAATTTCACAGGGAGCCAATGCAGTAAGGATAAGAGAGGGTTGATGTGCTCGTATCTTCTGATTCCAGTGAGGACTCTCGCTGCTACATTCTGGACTAACTGGAGCTTATTTATGCACCTAGTTGAACAACCAGACAGTAAGGCATTACAATAATCCAACCCAGAGGTGATAAAAGCATAAACTAATTTTCTGCGTCGTTTAGTGACAATATATTTCTTATGTTGCCAATATTTCTGAGATGAATGAATGCTATCCTGGTAATGTTATTTACATGAGCTTCGAATGAAAGACTGGAATCTATAATCACACCAAGGTCTTTTACTGTTGCATGTGATGAAACAGAAAGTTCATTCAGAGTTAGTGTGTGATTTAAAAAGCTTACTTCTAGCTACATGTGGTACAAGTACCAGAACTTCTGTCTTGTCAGAACTAAGCAGAAGAAAGTTATTTAACATCCAGTCTCTTATCTCCTTCACACGTTGCTCAACTTAATAAAGTTGGCTTTTCTCATCTGGCTTTGCTAAGATGTATAACTGTGTATTATGTTATGTTGCCCAGAGGAAGCATGTAATGATAAAATAGCAGTGGGCCCAAAACCGAACCCTGTGGAACACCAAACTTCACTTGAGGACATGCAGAATAGTCACCATTTAAATCTACAAACTGATAGCAATTTAGTCAAACAGGATCTGAGCAAAGAGCGGAACGTTTCCTTAATTCCTACTACATTTTCTAATCTATTCATATAACCACACATCCTAGTACTCTATACACTGGTTATTTAAGGAATAATGCGTTTAGAAATTTGTACATATGCTTGATTTATCCTAGAAATTCCTGAAGTAGATGCTCACCTGTGTCATTCCCTTCAGAGAACAGCATGCGAGCACAGTCACTCTCTGTTTCATCTTTATTAATAGTTTCATTATAATGTATTTACTTGATGAAGTTAATAAAATATGTGGGTTGTAACAATGTGACCCTTTAATATTTTTACTGCTTTCGATCACTATAGTGAAAATGAAATAAAGAAACACAAAAGAGTTAAAAATCTGGTTTAAAATGTTGCTAGTTTGCATTTTTTTTTCAGCCAGAGAAGGCTACAGACTGGGCAGAAGGAAGATATGAAGACAAATGCAGAACGAGAAGTGAGTAGGCAGGAGAGACAGAGATAAGTACACAGAGGAAAGAAAATAGGAGAAGAGAAGGAAGTAGAAATTAATACAAGAGATGAAGATGAGGGTGCAGCTGAATCTGAGCGAGGGAGAGGCAGGAGTGATGGTGAGACAGGGAAATGATCCTGCTGCATAAAAATCTCCATTTGGATCTCGTGGTATTATTTCATTCTCTGCTCATATAAATTCCAGTGCAGGAACACACTGTTTCGCTTTTAGATTTACTGACGGATGTGAAAAAAAATCATACAATCGTTAATAAATACATGCATAAAATAAATTGAATATCACATACTGATTATAAATATTGATAAGAGGCTCAGGGTGGATTTCTCTTTGTAGCCCTCCTGCCAGGGCAATGCAGTCCAGTTCTAAGACTGAGCAGATTTCACTCTGGGACACCAAAGCCCTTATTTGTATTTAACAGATAACATGCATTTTAATAGAAGCAATGTCCTGAACAGTCATTTTTAGCTTAGTTTAGAGTAACTTGCTTCTATGGCAGCTTTATAAATATCTCTTGAATATTTTGGGCAATGACATTTGGCATACAAGCCTGCAGGCCTGCTTTCTTGGGAAAATTTTTTTCCCCCTTTAATATTTCAAAATAATATGTAATCTCAGTTTTCCTTGCCATCATAACCACTGGTCTGGTCTTTAGAGACTTGCATCCACATACTGATTACTGTTGAGTATGTAAGCAGTATATAACAAAAATTGTACTGAATACTACCATTACTCGAGATCAAGACATTTAAATTAACTTACGAGAAAGAAACAAACACAATCCAATGACTTGGTAATTATTATTTTAAAAAATGTACTCCACTCAAGTAGAAGTACTAAGCATGAGCTCTAAAATGTGCTTGAAGTACAAAAGTACAGAACAAGTACTCCACAATGAAACCTGATTTTTCTGGACACACCTCCTAATTCCGTGGTCGTTCCTGATTTTTATTTCTTTTTACATTGTCAAACAATGCTCAAGGCATCCAAAATAATATCCTTAGAACAGCTTTCATAACAGCTCTAATCTGAGGTGCTTTTCATTTTTGAGACTGGTAACTCTTCTGCAGCAGAGGCAAATGCACAATTTGGAAATCTGACAGAATGTAAAAAATAAATCCAAAGTTGTGTCCACACTTTTGACTGGTACTGTATATCCGACAGACTTTTCAGATAAATTATGTTATTTCAAGCACAATTGAACGGTGATGCTATTAGTAAAGACTGATAGCAACAAGTTTTGACATTATTGAAATGACTGGTCAGTAGCGTTGTTCGCCTCTTCCAATACTTCAGTTGTTTAACTGGCTAACTGCTCCTATTGCCGCCCTGCATAAGGCAAGCAGTTTATGCAATTAAACGTGGACATACTGAAACTGTTTTGTTTCTGTCCTTCCATGTGGAGTGAAGCGCAGTCATGCTATGGTGAGGATGGCAGCACAAATATTTAGATTAGAAAATCATGCACTTTTGTGTGATTGTCCAAAAGAGACTGTATTTAAAATATAAGTAGGAAAAAGTACAGGTACATGACTTATGTACAGTAATACAGTATTTGTACTTCATTATTCACCTCTGATTACCAGTCATAGGAAGTGATCTGTTATGAAACTGATAAACAGGTTAACATAATAATAGTTCACTGTTCTGTTCTCTTCACAGCCATAAGATGTTTGCATGAAAACAGATCAGGGTTTTAGCCCTTCATCCTGCATTGACCATGGAGGACTCTGCTGCCTTTCACACTGAGCCATGTATGGAAACTGAGCCAGAATGCAGTACAGGGTAAATAAAAAATCCTAAGAATGCCTTTTTTCCCCTTAGACAGCCCACATAGCTTGTTTTTTCATAAGTCTGTAATATTTGTTCCCGGCAGAAGAGTCTAACTTGCAACTTTTGCGTATAGGGAACAGTGTGTTCTACCCACTGTTCCATATGAACATTTAATGTCAATTATAGCTTTGTACCTGCTGTGCTTTTTATTTGGATGCTGATTTATTGAGCTCAAGTGTGAGATTTCCACACACTGGCTATCCTCTTTTATGACTATGAATAAAGGCTGCAAATTGCACATATTGCTCGCTGTAGTATTTTTGGCTACTCCATACAGAAATACTCTGAAATCTAATAATAAACAGTAGCACATTAAATAGGATGTGTTATAAGCACTAATGAAACAGAGCAGAAAAAGACATTTCCTTGGCAAACAGCTGGTTTATGTGTCCCATTAAACAGAAATGATGATGATAATAGTTTAACACATTGCAATATCGGAACATTTTCAGTGCTGTCATTGATGGATCTTCTGAGGAGCCTAAAGAGAAAAAAGTGAACCATGAGCGTCGTGTGAATGTGGAACAACGAAATGTTGACTGCTGGTGTAGGTACTCCGTTGTCACGGAGCATGATTTTTTTATTTTTTATTTTTTGACATACAGTAATGACAAATGTTTTTGCATATAACGGTGCATCTAAAAAGTCTTTGTGTTATGTAGTCTGTGAAGAATGTAAGGAGTATTTCCTAGAGGAATGTCGAATCCATGGTTCGCCTATCTTTGTGCCTGATACACCCACTGCGCTCGGAGTGCCTGATCGTGCAGCTCTCACTGTGCCTTCGGGGATTCAGATCGTTGGGGAAGGTCAGGACGTGGATGTGTGCTGCATGGATGAGAATATCCCTAAGGGAGCTCTGTTTGGCCCGTACCAAGGCCAGCTCATAGGAGCCCACGACAAGCCGTCAGGAAAATACTCCTGGATGGTACGATGTTTTTTTTTTTTCTATTTTCAAACATATTTGCATCATTGATGCCTGTTAAACTTTTAAAGTCTAATCGACTTCTTTTAGATTGTCTATGAAGATAACGCCTACAAAACCATTGATGGCTGTGATGTAACTATAGCAAACTGGATGAGGTAAAGATCAACAGTCTTCAAGTGTTCTCACTAAAAGCTAACTCCATAATAATTTTTTTCAGCTTTTATTCATCTGTTTTTGTTCGCATTTTGTGTGTTTTATTCGATCAGGTACATCCGGATGTCTTCAGAGGAAGGTGAGAGAAACTTGAGTGCGTTCCAGCATGGTGAGCATATTTACTTCCGCGTGTGTCGCAGACTGGCGGTCGGGGAGAAGCTTCGTGTGTGGTACAGCGATGAGTACACAAAGCGTCTACAGAATATGTCCCAGGACAGCACCAACCGCAAGCCGGACACAGGTGAGATAAGTCCTGATGTGCCTGATGAAAGTGTGCATTACCAAGTCGATGTTTGGGTATGTTCTTGAAATGGATCTGAACGGGTGAATTTTTGAAACTGTATATAAAGTTTTAAAAGAACAATCACAATCAAACAAAATACATAGTAAAAGATTTCATCATCAAATCAGAATCTGATAAATGGTGTTTGTGGAACTGTTGTATAAAAGCAATATCACACTCGAGGTATCACACGACTGTGATCCACAACAGCACTCCTTTCGGGTGATATTGTTTATCTATCGCATTTCACTACTGTTGTACTTGTACAACAATGTATCTGACAAATAAAATTCTTAATGTATATACTAGCAGTTTGACACATGGAGCCAATCAGAACCAGGTCATCAGAACGTACCATCCCCACTTTCTGATTGGCTGGTCCTGTCTCGCCTCGGATTGGCTAGAGTTGATTGAGTGGACGTTGTGATATTGAGCTTGCACAGAAGAGAGAGTGGAAATGATATTTTTGAGCAAAAATAAATAAATAATGGCATACTTCTGCAGCTCCACCAAGTAGAGGGTTTAGATCTGCCTCCTTGTTACAAGTTACGTGAGTGACAGCTGAAGGTTGTATGATTAAATCATTGGCTAATCTCTGTAATGATTGGTGAATAACCAGTGTTTTTGTTATATGCTGTGGAAATGTGACTGATATCAACATCTGGCATTGTTAAGTAAATAAGGTACCATGATCTGAAAGCAGGCGAATATATGCAAGTGATTGAGATTACATGACTTTTTTGTTTGTGTGTTGTTGTTGTTGTTGTTTTTTTTTTATTTATTCATGTAGCCCTATATATACTGTATATAATTTACACACTCTTGTCATCTCAAACCCATCTCGTCATCTCATTTAAATCTGAACTGTTGACAGAGACGTGTCTTTTCAGTAGCAATTTTTCCTTGCTTTGTCTTTGCCTGGGGTGCACACACATTCACGCAGAGGGGAACTTTCATCACCAGTGCACTTACTTACTGTACTGCATATGTGCATGGAGGAAGCAAGAAACCCACACGGTCAAAAGGAGAACAATAGCAACCCAAGCTGTGCTACCTACAGTATGTAATATGAAGATGTGGTTAAATAATTTAGCGGTAATTCCTTTAATACATCTGAAGCAAGTGTACCCAAATTAAGTAATCTCCTATACACTACAGGCACTAGATAGCATCAATAGCATAAACAATATCTTTTTAGGATCTTGTAATTATCAAGATCAATTGTGCAATGTACAATTTCTTAGTTAAGGTTTTTTATTAAATGAAGCCTGTTGCACTGCTTACTTTAAACAGCTGAGTACTTAACTGCCAATATACATATAATTCCTAGATTTTAGATTTAATAGTAAATTTACAAGGGTCGATCAAGTCAAAATGGCACTTGATGAAATTTCTTGTGAAGGAAGAAGTAAAACCGATTGACATTTGCAGAAGACTTGAAGCACAGTACAGTGATGAGACTTTTAGCTGCAGTAAAACATTTGAATGGTGCAATCATTTTTAGGAAAGCAGATTAGGCAGGGGTATCTCGGTAGTTAGGCCATTGAACTATTCATCTGAAGGTCCCAGGTTCAAACCCCACCACCAGCAAGTTGCCCCTGTTGGGCCCTTAACACAACGAAGTGAACTTTCAGTGAGTTGAGTGGCTGATCCTTAAAAACTGACACATAAATGTTCCCACTTTGCAGAAGACCTGGGAAATGAACACGCAATCATTCACAAACACCACTTGCACATTACAGGATCTCAACTGGGAGGTCCTACCCCATTCCCGGTATAGTCCTGACCTCATTCCAAGCCATTTCCACATGTTTGGGCTCTTAAAGGAGTTCCTGGGAGGCCATGGCTCTGGTGTACTGAGAAATCTTTCTACCTCAATGGTATCCAAGCATTAGTTAAACAAGCAGGAAATTATACCAAGAAATAAAGGGGTTTTTCACACTCAAAACTGTGTTCTGTTATTCTGCACAATCGTACTTTTTATTGATCCACAATATAAATAAATTTTATTATTAATAAAAAAGTGAACTTTTGTCAACAATAAAAATATCACAGAGGAAATGTTCCTGGGCCTTTATCTGCAGTGATGAACAGGTAAGTAAAGTAGGTTTAGTTCATCCCTATTGTCTGTGTTTTTTTTTATTTTAGTTTTTTATGTTACCCCATATATACTGAGCTTTGTGGTGGTGTTTTTTTCTAGGTCTAAATTCAGAAGACATCACCCAACACCAAGAAGAAGCCAAGGGCCCACTCCTACGCTCAAGTTTACATGGAAGGAGGACCTTTATAAAACATGGGAGCGACGAGGCAGACAGCCAGCCTCAAGTGAAGAAGAAAAAAATCGATCTCATATTCAAAGATGTCGTAGAGGCATCCCTGGAAGCAAGCCAATGTCAAGACAATCCAATTAACAGCACTCTATTGTTACCAAGACCAAAGGGCAGCAATGTCTTTAGCCAATCCAGTACATTTTCACCAAATGTTATGGAGACAATCATGGGCCAGACGGAGAGAAAAGTGCCTCTTGCACCATGTGGACTTGTGCCTGTAAAGCAGCTAGAGACTAGTCTTGAAAGATATGTCAAAGTAGAGGATGTACAGGAAGAGCTTACGATGATTAGTGAAGGGCCGTCTACATCGTTTTGCCCAAACTGTGTTAGACTGAAGAGACGTATACGTGAACTGGAAGCAGAGCTGCTTCATTTTAAACAGCAAGAGCAGACAGAGACTTTGGGCTTGACCCCATCTGAATCCTTGCCGAATGATGACCTGAGAGGTACGTTTGTACATGGGTGCGACAACTCAGCCATGGAATTGTCATGCTTTGTTATGATTGTAATTGATCACTGTTGGTAATTTACTCGCATGAGGTGTCCCAGTGCTGAGCATGTTCATGCACAACAAATGTTGTCTTTTTATATCACTGTATAATTAATAGACTTATTAAATATTTGAAATAAAAAAAAAAGTCTGTTTGCTGTCTGATTATCAGCTATTAATGATGTGCCATGGTATGCATTTGATATTGGAAGATAATTAATATTAAGTCAGATAAAATAGGATGCAGAAGTTGGACAAAATAATTCGATATTGCTAAAATGTGCGTGAAATCATATTTCGAATTCTGGTCTCTTGCAGTGGTCGAGGCGATGACACCCATTACAGCTGGTATGGAAGAGGATGACCAGGATGTTGACTCTGCGGATGAATCCATAACTGCGGACATGATCGTAGCGGCCGACGACTCCTCAAAACTGTCTGTTAGCCCAGGTCGCCGAATCCGCCGCTTTAAACAAGAGTGGCTAAAGAAATTCTGGTTTTTGCGCTATTCCCCGACATTGAATGAGATGTGGTGCCACGTGTGCCGGCAGTATACCGTACAATCATCAAGGACTTCGGCTTTCATTATCGGGTCCAAGCAGTTCAAAATCCACACCATTAAGCTTCACAGCCAGAGCAATCTCCACAAAAAGTGTCTGCAGTTATACAAGTTACGCATGCATCCTGAGAAGACAGAAGAGATGTGTCGGAACATGATGACGCTGTTTAATGCTGCTTACCATCTTGCTGTTGAAGGGCGGCCATATTCTGACATCCGGCCGTTGGCTGAGCTGTTAAAAAAGTGTGAACTAAAAGTAGTTGATCAGTACATGAACGAGAGCGACTGCCAGATTCTTATTCACCATATTTCCCGAGCATTTAAAGAAGACTTGGTAGAGAAGATCCGTCTCTCACCTTTCCTTGGTGTAATCATGGATGGGCAGAATGATGATTTGCTAGCAGACACTGTTGCAGTTTACGTGCAGTTCATTTCCACAGAGGGCCCAACGGCTACTGAATTTGTCTCTTTACAGAGACTGAGTGGTAGCAGTGTAGATGGATACCTTCAAGCTATTGACCGTGCCTTTGGTGTCCTAGGTCTACGGCTGCAGGACATGCTTTTGGTTGGTTTAGGAATTGATGGTTCCAACATCTCGTCTAGCCTTCGGACAAACCTCTATGTAGCCATACGAAAGATTTTCCCGTTTAGCTTATGTCTTCCAGTAATGATCCATCGTCCCCATCTAGAGATACTGGATTCCATCTGTGGAAAGGAGCTCTCATGTTTAGATGACTTGGAGACCAACTTAAAGCATTTGTTAAGCTTTTATCGTTACTCCCCTTGTATGATGACCGAACTGAGGTCAACAGCACCTACTCTGTCTGAGGAGACAGAGTTCCTTGGGGACATACGAGCAGTTCGGTGGATCATAGGCGAGCCTAATGTCCTAAATGCTCTCATCAAGGACTATCTCGAAGTGGTGAGCCATCTTAAAGGCATCAGCAGTCAGACCCAAAGGGCAGACGCAGCCGCCATTGCTCTTTCTCTCTTGCAGTTCCTTATGGATTACCAGTCTGTGAAGCTTATCTATTTCCTTTTGGATATCATTGCTATCCTGTCACGCCTCGCCTTCATTTTTCAGGGAGATTATCTACTAGTTTCTCAAGTGGATGCCAAGATTGTGGAAGCCATTCATGAGATCGGTCAGCTAGTCGACTCCCCAGGAGAGTACCTGCAAGAGTTTGAGGACAATTTCCGTGAGAGCTTCAACGGAGTAGACCTCAAGAACCTGCGGGTGGCCGAATCGAAGTTCCAGTCCATCCGAGAAAAAATCTGCCAAAAGACCCAGGGGATTCTGGCCCAGCGCATCGATCAGAACAGCCATTCTGTCGTGCAGGCTTGCAAGGTGCTCGACCTGTCTTCATGGCCACACAATCGGGATGATCTACAAACCTATGGAGAGGAAGAGATCGTCCTCATTTTTGACCATCTGGAGACAATTCCCTTGTCGGGTCGGGAGCTGTCGCACACAGACAGATTGGATTTAAGAGCCAGTCTGATAAGAGAATGGAGGGATCTCAAAGCCGACTACTTCAGCATGAATGGCTTTAAGGAAGTAATGAGTCATGTCTGCAAATATAAGCAGCGATTTCCTTTGCTCAATCAAATCCTGCAGTTGTTGAAGGTTTTGCCAACATCGAGTGTCTGCTGTGACAAAGGACGAGAGTCTTTACACAAAGTAAGAAGAAATAACCACTCCAGACTTACTCTGGAACAGATAAATGACCTGCTTACGTTGGCTGTCAACGGGCCACCTATTGCCAGCTTTGATGGCAAGAGGCCACTAGACAGCTGGTTTGAGGAAAAGTCGGGGAATAGTTACACACTTTCTGCAGAAGTGTTGAGCAGACTGTCCAACACTGAACAAAAACCTGTGCTGCACTCCATGGATGTGAATTCAGAATTTTATCCTGGTATTTGAACAGAACCTGCATTTCAGCCAATAATATTCCAAAAAGCCATCTCAGTGGGCGTGAGCTGACCAAGGGCTGTTATGTGATTGGCCAATATGAATGACATTGGCTCTGCTGCTACAATGGCCTGGTCAGCAATCATTATTCATTTATTTAAAAAAAAAAATAGTATGAATGCCTTTGCAGGGCTTTGGCACTTACACACTTAAACCTATTTGGGAATGTGTAATTATTTTATGTGATTTGATGTTCCAAAGAAAAGAAAGCACTTATTGTTAGGTTGGATGAAATGATTAGCGGAAATCTATAATAATGGATATTCCATTTTGTGGATTTTCTTTTTTGTTGTTATTGTCACTTATTAACTACAGTGTGTCCAATATTTGCTTGAATATGCACAGTTACGCCTGAGTTGTTTGTATACCCGAGAACCTGGTTCTTTCTACTATAAACTATATGGTTTTTCATCGTAGGAGAATCATGGAAGCTTTTAATTATGCCATGTTTAAATGCTGTTAATCACCTATTTATGTCGAAAAAGATTTTGCAACCATTCTTGCTAATAAGCTTTTTCTTATAACTGAAATCGATTGTTTAAAGGTAATAGCATTATTTTGAATCAAAGTAATTTTCTTGTTTTGTTTGTTTTTTTGCTTTAGAGAACCCTTATATTAAAGAATTATGAAATTGTAGCCCTGCATGACGCAGTTTATTGCCAATCATCAAGCTGTTTGGAATGCAATATGCAAGATGTTCATGCCTTATAATCAATTTTATTCTGAACTTAATGTTTTATTTCATGTTATCTTCTTCTATTTTAGACTATATACCTTCTGTCAGTGAGATAATGTCTGGAACATTTCAACATCCAAGCAAATCTTTTACAGACTCGGTTTTAATAGTGCAAGAACAAAGATTCTGTAAACATGGTACCGTGCTTGAGTACCTTAATGTGTTGGACTATATCATTTTACAATATATATACAGACACAGTTCTTCTTCTTCTTCTTTCTTCTTCTTCTTTTTTTTTGGACTTACCACTAAATATTATTGTTAATATGTGCAATGTATTATTATACTTTTCTTGTCAGATTCAAAGTACTTAAGAGTTTGGACACTTTATGCTCTAGTGAGGAACTTTACAATACCCATCATGTTAATGAAATTAGATATTGTTTATTATTATTATTATTATTATTATTATTAGTGATCGCAGGTGATTTAGAGCATTCATACTGACAAGAAAATGAACAGAATTTGAGATGCTGCTTTAAAAAAAAAAAAAAAAAAAAAAAACCTGTAACTGTGAGCAACATTTGTTGCAATGATGATATGCGAACAGACCCTATACTCTTTATA